>JANAVB010012597.1:233806-833806 GCA_029216955.1 Iris pallida
TTACAAATATATTTACTTAATTTTTGAATTTTAGTTTTTTATTTTAAATTTGATTTATTTTATTCTATTATAAACTCAATTACATTATTATAGTAACCAAACATTTGAATGCAATTACGATTTGTTTAAATTAATGCGTTTCAATAGAGTGTTTGATCAGTGTAAAACTGAGCCTCTTGAAGCTCTAGAGTTCTGCAAATTTTTTTGAAGTTTGGCATCCTTGATTTCATTGGTTGGACACGACATATTGTATCGAAAAACGTACATATCAGAAAATGTAACTTAGTTCATGTGAAAATTATGCTTTTTCACTTACTTCATCCACTTTCGAGCAACCAACAGCCTCTTGTGTCAAATTACGGGGCAGCCATTGGTAATTGCTATTGCCATTGTCACCAAGCTTAGAATAGTAATACATCCAGAAGGTGGGTGGAGCTAACACCGGCCCATAAGGCCCATCCATCGATCTAAAAGGCCTGTGAGAATGGGCCTCTTTAAATGCTTGAGTGTTACTTTTCTTCTCCTAGTTAGTTTTGTTATATAAATACCATTTTGTTTTTTTTTCTCTTCTTTATTAGTAAATCGCATTTGTATCAAAGTGAAATTTTTTCTTTTAGGGAGTATTTGATTGTAAGGTGGAAAATACGTAAAAGAAATTAATTCCATCAAATTATTTTCCCAAGAAAAATTCCATGGAATTTAAAAAAAAATTCTACGGAAACCTAAATTTGGGTTTAATTCTCATAGTTATTTTCCATGAAAAAATACCATCCTATGGGTTAGACAGTTTTATTTTCCACCATTTTAGAAGAAAATATGAAAAATCATAATTTTTTTGAAAATAATTCCATGGAAATATATAGCTATATATCAACCTTTATTAAAATCTTTTTCCCCAACAATAATTTTTAATGACTTGATATTATTTGCGCATCGACATGAACATACGTTTCAATAAAGAATAAATACACTGACCCCCTTATGCTTCATTAGTATTACAAGGACTACCATATTCCAAAATTAATTACACTGGCCACCTCTCTCCTTTAGAAATTTTAAAACACAAGGATGGTCAATATTATAGTTTCTATAGAAAATATAACTATAGGGATGGTCCGCATAATTAGTTTCAAATAATGAGTGAATTATAATATGTAAAATATAAGGGTAGTTATACAATTTGCCCGAAGTTGTGTTTGGTTTGGTGAAAGCGAGAATAAAAAATTTTTGATCTCGGTCCTTTCTTATCAACCAAAAACAGCCTAGAGACCGGAAGTGAAAGGAACTCCGGCAGGAATCCAAGACCCCCCGACAAGAAGATCCCCACGGTGAACTTCTCGGCCTCGGATGCGGTGGTTATCACATGGTACGCCTTCCAATGTACCCGTCCGTCTGTGTCCGACCTGCGACCCGTGTTCAAGTACTCTCTGCAGTACAACGTGTCGAGAGCAAAGCTCCCACTCCACTCCAGCCACCCGGCGGGATGGATTTATTGCAATAAGTATATCATCCTTTGTTAAAATCTTTCTCCCCATATTAATTTTTAATGACTTGATATTGTTTGTGCATTGAACATGAACAGACGTTCAAATAAAGAAATAAATACATGGACCCCTCTACGTTTCATTAGTATTACAAAGACTACTCATATTCCGAAATTAATTACAATGACCACCTCTCTCCTTTAGAATTTCATAAAACATAAGGATGATCAATGTTATAAGTTTCTATAGAAAATATAGACTATAGGAATGGTCCGTATAATTGGTTTGGTGGAAAGCTAGAATAATAATAAATATTTTTGATCGTGCTCACTTTCTTATCAACCAAACACAACCTAGAGACCGGAAGTGAAAGGAACTCCTGCATGAATCCAGGATTCCCCGGACAAGAAGCTCCCCACGGTGAACTTCTCGGCCTCGGATGCGGTGGTTATCACACGGTACCCCTTCCAATGTACCCGTCCGCCCGTATCCGACCCGGGACCCGTGTTCATGTACTCTCCGTAGTACAACGTGTCGAGAGCGAAGCTCCCACTCCACTCCAGCTACCCGACGGGATCGATCATGCTATCGAGTGACGTCTTTATCACCACCGTCCTCGAGTACTCCTTCCACGGTCGGCCCAGGTAGCTCTTGAAGGACCCCTGCACCGATTTCAGGTCCGACGCGGCCTTGATCACGGAGTTGTGGATCGATATCCCTGTGTTCTCGTTCGGGTCCGCCTGGCCCTGGGCGGTCACGGTGTTCATTTGGCCGCTCATCGGCTTGCGCACGTACAAGTTGCAGTTCTGGAGGACGGCGGCGGCGTCGCCAAACACGAAGTCGACGGTGCCGTAGACGTCGCAGTTGCGGTAGAACTGGCGCTGAGAGTGGACGTAGAGGGTGTCCTGGTAGCCCTTGAAGCTGCATCGATAACACAACCGAGAGGTCCGATCCGGAGCGGAACGCGACCGCCTGGTGCTTCTCTGGTCCCGCCGTGTTCTCAAAGGTTATGTCTTGAGCAATGAACCCGTCACCTACAACAGCTGCATGCAAGGGCAGAGCAAATTTTTTTAGTATATCCCGAATTTAAAACTTCTTGAATTTTTTAACACAAAATTAGTTACTTAATAATTAGGGCTGCAAACGAGCGAAGCCGAGCCAAGCTTTTGTAAGCTTGAGCTTGGCTTGACTATAATTAATCAAGCTCAAGCTCGAGCTCGAGCTTGAGCTTGATAATTATTTTATTTTAGAGCTTGAGCTTGGCTCGAGCTTGTTTATATTAAATTTGAGCTTGGCTTGGTTTGAGCTCGAGCTTGGCTTGATAAGCAAGCTTGATTCAAGCTTGATAAACAAGCTTGATTCAAGCTTGATAAACAAGCTTGATAAGCTCAAAATCAAGATTGTTAAGCTTGATTTCAAGCTCGCTCAACTTTATTTCAAGCTCATTAAGCTTGATGTCAAGCTTAACGAGCTCAATTTCAATTTAGTTAGGTTTGAATTCAAGTACCTGTAATATTAACAGTTTATTTATAAAAATTTAATTACAAAAGTTCCTTAATATCAATTATTACGGACATATAAATATATAATGCGCACAAATATATATATATATATATATATATATATATATATATATATATATATATATATATATATATATATATATAAAGAACAAATGAGCTCCTAAACGAGTTTCTAAACGAGCTCCTAAATGAGTTTCTAAACGAGCAAGCTCGCGAGCTCAAACGAGCCGAGTACTTCTAAGCTTGAGCTTGGCTCGTTTAGAGCTCAAAAATGAAGCTAGTGCTCAGCTTGTTTACTAAACGAACCAAGCTCAAACGAGCTTTTATCGAGCCGAGCTTCGAGCAGCTTGCGTACAGCTTGGCTCATTTGCAGCCCTACTAATAATAAGTTAAACATTTTTTATTATAACCCCTACATACCTACACTTTCTTACGGTTGGAGAGCTCGAACCCTGCCGACCCGTCTGGTGTCGATACTGCTTTCGACATGAGCTATAAGTGCTGGACTTTAAACTAAGCATTCAACACTTAATTTCTTAGAATGCCATCATATAAGGAAGTAGGTGGGCAAAGTATATGAAATGATGTTAAATATTTATTTAATAATAAGTTAAACTATATATATATATATATATATATATATATATATATATATATAAAATTTATTTTGATAATGCTACGACTAATACTTCTTACATCAATATTTGAAATCCCAATTTTTACTTATAATAGAAGGACGATTTTTTAATGCAAGATGTGATTGTCATGTTGTTAATTTATTTGTACAAAAATACCTTCAATTTTTTAAAACAAATTTAAAAAATTGTAACATGTCTAATTAGTTTGAACATTTTACCAAGTATGCAACAACAATGTTATGTGCACAATATGGTTTGAAGCTTATTAGTTTTGTTAAGGATGCACAACATGGATGAAATTCTAACTATTTGATGTTGAAATCATATATTAAATATAAAAATGTAATTACACATGATAACAATACAAGTTTAGAAGGTTATTACCAATTAATTGAGAATGATTGCTTAGTTGCTACTTTCATTTTTCAATTTTTTTAGTATTATTTACAATATTATATATATATATATATTACTCGAAGTCTATTATCAAATTATCCTCTACTTTTAACAGAGATCATAATATTTCTTATTTATTTGCAAATATAGACATGTCCTGGTTTTGATTACATCTTTACTAAAGTGGAAGAAAATTTCTAAAATATTGGTGTATTATCTCTCTTTATATTGTTTGTCTGCAGTTTTAGATCCTAAAAGAATTTTTTTGTGTATTTATATTGTTACTTAGTTTTTTATGAAAATATGAACATTGAGGTAGTTTACAACAAAAATTAAAAAATATTTAGATTTTCTAATTAGTTTATATAAAGAAAAGTTGTCGCGAACCGATCTGTTTCAACCATTCAGGATAGTAGAAGGTCTACTTTAATTTCTAAGTTATCTCATACTACGAGTACATTAAGAATGAAAAAAAAAAAAATCTTCATCCCAACTCAAGTATGTTTTTAATTTGAAATCATACGATTAAGATGACAACAATTTTCGATTATATTTTTTAATTTTATAGTAGTGGAAAGCACATAAAATAAATTATTCTATTTATTTTTTCTTTGGCATATCTTCCAATGGTTCCGGTGTCTACGGTAGCATTAAAATCTAATCTAAGCACAGGTTCAAGGATACTAAGTAAGAAGAGAAGTAAGATGCTATTAAAAGTTTTGAAAATATGCGTTTACAATCAAGATTGAATTTGTGCGAAAACAACAGACTTAGCACATTGTCGATATTAATGGACTATAATTAATTTCAAGCCATAGTTATTTGTAGAGGATTGCTGCATAAGCAGAAGAATGATACTTCTAAGTCTTGTATATTTAAAATCATTTATTTGAATCTACCATCAAAGATTCCAAAAAGATGGACATGAAGACCGAAGACTAAAGTGAATATCAAATTGAAGATAAAATTTGACTTCACGCTTTCAAATTTTCTAAAAATAAATAAAAATGTTACAAAAATCCTTAAATAATTAAAATACAATAATTTTTTTTATTTTGTTGGTTATTACTTTCTTTGTTACTACTATTTTTTAATAGCCAAATGCCCAAAGTCGAAGGCCAAGCTTGAAAGAACTTTTTTAAAAAATTAATATGGTGATCCGGTCTACATCCAAAATAGGCCCAAACCACATTCTAATCGAAATCGGCTCAGACCAGATTTTGGGCCGAGATAGATTTGAGATTCTGGTCTCTTGTCCGTCCGATTCGACCTAATCGACGTCAACTCAAGACCAGGACGACCCGATCCGACCACAAGTTAACAAATCTGGATCCGGCTCGCCCGACCTATTTAACATCTTGAAGATATCAAGGCAAGTTCTTACATATGAAAAAAGAAAGAGCTTTGCTATGCCTACAACCAAATGCTTATAATTTTCTTATAACCGTCACGTGTCGGACTTCAATTGGAGGAGGAAGGAAGTGGTGGGGTCGGATGGAGCCCATACAATGGAACCCATGTGTAAGAGGTGGGAGAGAGAGAGATTGTAAAAAGTTTGTAAATATTTGGTTGTAGTCTTGTAGACTTAGCATTTTCCAAAAAAGAAAAGTTCCCTTTCTTTGAATTAAAATACTTTATTTGTTTTTCCACCCCCCCCCCCCCCCCCCCCCCCCCCCCCCCCCCAAAAAAAAAAAAAAAACCACCTCATATAACGCATCACAGATGACATAAACAGTTCCTATATGATATCGGCTATATATTGCAACCGTACACAAGAATACTTAATTAGTGCTAATTATATGAGTCCCTAAGGGTCTGCTTGGTAACGGTGTTTTTACCGGTTTTGGGGTGTTTTTGAACTTGACCGTTTATGAAAATCTCTGCTTGTTAATTTTTTGAGACACTAGTTTTGGTCGGCTCAAAAACCTCCCAAAACCGGTGTAATGTATTTTTGGGTGGCTTTATAAACACCCCAAATCGATGGGTTTTAAGCGGCTCTATTTTTTATTCCATTTATATCCTCAAAAAAAAAAATATAATTATAACTACTGATACCCTTCCCTATTTAATCTATTCATGTAAAAAAATTTCAGAACCGCTCGTTAGTGAATTACCAAACACGGATTGGACTGGTTTAAAAGCCGCTACTTAAAAACCACCCAAAATCGGACCCCTCATAACCGCTCATAACCGGTACTCTAAAAATACCTCATAATCGCTACCTCTACAATTGCCAAGCAGACCCTAAGTGTTATATATGTACTTTCCATATATTGTATTTTGTTTGGATTCTAAGTATTATATTATGCTTATATAATAGGCAAATTGTTATAATCATGAAATTTATTTTGATGAAAATATTTGACAGGATCCCCCATTAAATTTTCACGTACCAAAGATGGATAAAATTTTCTAAATAATGGTATATATATATATATATATATATATATATATATATATATATATATATATATATATATATATATATATATATATATATATTCTCTACTCTCTTCTTCTTATACAACCCTAACCCTAGAGTATTGGTTTTATCATGGCAAGAGGTTCTCTCTTCCCTGTCAAACTCTTCCTCCTCATGGCCTGCATAGCCCTCCCCTGCATAGCCCTCCCCGTCGTCTATACGCTCGATAACGATGCGCCATCGGAGTGCAATTTCGATCGTCCTCCTGTCGTGGGCAAGGCTCCTCCCCAGACTCCTTTCGTCGATCCTCGCTATGCCCCTCCCGTCTTCGATCCTCGCAACCAGCGACCGTTTCCCTATCAATATAACCGATCAGCTTCGACCATCACCAATGCGGATATGTTCATGATGCTTACCATCATTTTCAGTATCGTCATCGTAATCGCCTAAGTAAGATTATTTATCGATAACCATTTAGTGTAATTCCCGAAATTTTTGGTTGTATATTTTCTATTATTATTCAAACAAAATTTTCTAAGAATTAGAACAAGTCGTCTTATATTGTTCTATGTTGAGAAATAATTGCTTTCAACTATATATATCTTCCACTATATAATGAGGCTTCAAAACGGCTCAAAAGTGAGCCGTCTAAGTCGTCATTATATCACGGTCCATTTTATTTTTAAAAAAAGTAAATTATGTAAACAAATGTTGAAAAAAGTTTAAAATTGTTATATATATTCAACATGGAAAATCGAACTCAACCAAATAAGAAGAATACCTCCCACCTTAACCATATGAGTTAGAAAAAATATTTGACTATAATTCAATAATGTTCTTATTATATATTATTATACGTGCTTGCACGTGCATTTACCAGTATATACATACTACACGATCTTTTCTATTTTCTTTAGACTTAGACATGGAAAAGGAGAGTATAGATTCCATTTTCATTTTCAAATTTGTTCCCTTTTTTTTTTTTTCATGTTTAGCATATGTATTTGTCATGAATTTTATGAAAAAAATTATAATAGTTAAAAGTATTGAAATTTTGTGACATATAATCCTTATTGCTACCAATTTTATGGTTGTTCATAAAATCGTTCATCAGTATTATATGCAAATAGGTTAAGTAACTTCTTTTACTACAGTGCAAACTACAATTTGTTTAGTCTTCCTTTCTAAAATATATTTCATTTAATAACTTTTGGTTTTTTTATTTTTGCTTGACAGGCAAAGTTTTAACTAGTCCTAAAGATGGAGAAGAAAATAAGCTGTCGCAGGAAGCAGTACAATTTTGCAAGCGTGGATATTAATTACCTATGTACTCGTTTTGGTTTAAGTAGTAGAAATGGTTTTATTAAGTTATAATGTTTGCACTAAGTATTTTTAGGGTCTGCTTGGTAACCGTGTTTCCATCGGTTTTGGGGTGTTTTTGATCCGAGGTTTTATGAAAACATCTGCTTTTTTTTTTGAGGCACTGGTTTTGGCCGACTCAAAAACTTTCCAAATTCGGTGTAATGTAATTTTGGGTTGCTTTATAAACACTCCAAATCCGTGGATTTTGAGTGATTTTATTGTTTTATTCCATTTATATCCTCACAAAAAATATAATTATAACTACTAATATCCTTCTTTATATAATTTAATTCGTGTAAAACTTTCAGAACCGTTCGTTAGTGAATTACCAAGTATGGATTGGACTGGCTTAAAAGCCGCTATTTAAAAACCACCTAAAATTGGACCCTTCGCTCATAACTGATACTCTAAAAACACATCATAACCGTTACTCCTGCAATAGCTTGTCCTGGGCATGTTACTGTTATTTTATGTATTAGTTTCTTGCAATGGTTGATAATTCATTTCTCAGAGAACTTTAAATGTTCTTCTCTTTTTTTCCTTTTCTTTTTGGGTATAACGTACACTAAAAATATTTTGAACTATAGTCTTTATTCACTTTAATATCCTTCCTTTCGATTTAATCCATCCAATTTTGCATCGACTCCTCTAACTCCATTAAAGATGATCTTGTTCTCCATGTTAACCCAGTAAACTAGGTTAATTTTAATCCCAAAATTAATGTATTTTGCGGAAAACCTTCAACGATAAAGAAAATAAAATACTAAATATTTTACGTGACTTGTGTATTGTGCCTGTTAGTGCCGGGACACAATTTTTCGATGGAAAACTGGGAATATGAAATGATTGTAAAAACAATGTTTCAAATCAACACTTCAAGGAAGGTGATTCTGAATTGCGAGAATCTAAAAAGATTTCGTAATCAACAGCAATCGATCGTAGTACTTCTAAAAAGAAGATACAATCAGAATTACTGGCAGCAATGAAGAAGATGACTGGCGAAAGATGGAAGAACTCCTGCTGGGGTGAATAATCACTGTTGCTCAAAGCTTTATTCGTCCTACACGAACAGCTTCCAGGAACCAGCAAGTTCGTCGGAGAACTTGGAACACTCCTGCTCTTCTGACTCCTCGGATGGACACGAACTCCCGTACAAAAGCAATGCTGGTGCGGCACCTTTCCTCTCTCTCGAAGGCTGCTGGAATTCGCAAGCAAATTCCGATCAGAACTGTGTTAAAGAACACTTCTGAATTTTCTGTGGTGGCTTCTATTACTTGTATATCTATTGCCTTGTGAGAGAGATGATGTCTTATATAGGACCTGCAGCAACTGCTCGGTTGCCACAAAGTTAGGGACATGGTAAAAACCACCCCGAACATGTAGCAACCGTCCAGAACATGTAGCAACCGCCCAGAACGTGTAAACGTACGTTCTGCTGCAAGTTGCGCCAACTGCGCGCACCCTGCACTCCTTGCACTCTGCACTGAGCCACTTGCGCCAACCTGCTCCACTGCGCGTACTGCGCCACTGCGCAACCTGCGCCACCTTGCGCCACTCGCGCAACGTGCGCCACGCGCGCAGCCAGCGCACCCGGTGCAACCTGTGCGCAACCTGTGCGTAACCTGTGGCGCGCAACGAGCGCAACTAAAGCGCACTATGCGCCTAGCGACGATGCTGACGTGCTAAGTGCAAAGTGCGCCAACAAAACGCCACATGAGCCCATGAGCTCGAGTCCGAGTCCGAGTCGCTAAGCCCCTACGGGGCTTAGCTCCCATGGAAATAAATTTCCCAAGAGCAAAAAGTATGAATGCTTTCAATTGTTGATTTAGCCTTTTTTCCATTAGAAAAATAACCCCACATGGCACACCCATGTGCACCTCCACACCACATGTGTATCTCTAATCTAGCAAAACTAATATATAGAGATACAAGTCCTTTGGTCTAGCCGATGTGGGACTAAAATTCACTTTGAAAAAGACCAAAACCCAAAAATCTCCCACATATCTCTATATATGAGTATAAGTGTTCCCAACAGTAACTGTCCATCATGCTTTAGGAGAGATGTCGCTGACGACTTGAATCTTCCCGCATGGTTCAAACAACAGACTATAATACAAGAATGGACTAAGCCTTGAATTCTGCATCATAGCTAAAATTCTTTCCACTCACATAATGTAGTTACGTGTGCTTCTGGCTACACATTAAAGGCCCTGTGCCAGCCTGGTTTCAGTATATAATTTTAGGCATCTACAAGTTTACCCTCAAGAGACGGCCTGATATCTCTTTGTCCATACACTATAGGTGAGTTCATTATAAAGAGACATGGCATAAAGCGCTTTGCGCTTCCCTTGCGGTACTACGCCGCTATAACATGGCTTAAAGCCGAGGCCTTATCCCGTACCGGAAACCTCATCGTAGTGTCATACTACTGTAGCATGAGGCAACCGCCTCTTTGTAGTGCCAAACTACCCAGCATGAAGCCTTAGGCTCCCTTGCGGTGTTACGCCGCAACGACATGGCTTGCAAGGCCGAGGCTTTATCCTTAACCGGGTACCTCATCGTGGTGTCGTGCCACTGTAACATGAGGAACTCCTCCTCTTTGTAGTGCTGACTACACCCCTTTTTATTTTAATATACAGCATTAGGCTAACTGCCTATTTGCGGTGCTACGCCGCTATGACTTGGCTAGCAAAGCCGAGGCATTACCCCATGCCTGGGAACCTCATGGTAGAGTCACCCCACAGTAGCATGGAGTTTCACTCCTTGTAGTGCTGTTCTACCGTACTTCCTGTAAAGCACACCAGGCATTCACTCTGCCTGTGAACTCATTAAGGCATTTAAGCCAACCTTCTCACAGGATCCGTTTTCCTTAGAAAACAACAGTAGACAACAGTGGTTATAGGTCCGTAACCTCTCCATGCCCAATAGAACAAGTACTCATCGTTCCTGATATTCTTCCGATTAGTGGTCCTCCCTTGAACCAAAAGCTAGATGCCTAGTAGATTTCTCTTTGAACTATTAGCATAAAACTTTATGATAGGAATACAATAATACAATATTAGAATGCCTTCAAGCCCATTTTACAAGCTGTGTCATCGACCAGCTGGCGCTTGAGGCCCTTGGTGAACGGATCCGCCAGGTTCTCCTGACTCCGAACATCAATCACTGCAATAACACCTATCTTGATAAGATCGTGTATTGCCCTGTGCTTCAACCGCACAGTCCTCTACTTTTCGTTGAAGAGGTCATTTGATGCCACCGCCGCAGTCGCCTTGTTATCGCAGTATATCGGTATCGCCGGTATTTACGCCCCAACCACTAAAAGATCATACATGAGCTTCCGAAGCCATTCTGCTTCCTCGGCTGCGGTATCAAGTGCAAAGAACTCAGATTCCATGGATGACCACGAGAGCATAGTCTGCTTTTTCGACTTCTACGATATAGCAGCTCCACCCATTGTGAAAATGAATCCACCTGTGGACCTCTCGCTCTCCACCTCTGAGCACCAGCTTGTATCACTGAAGCCTTCTACTACCGACGGATCTTCGCTGTAGTATAGTGCATATGTCTGAGTCTTCTTGAGATATCTCATAACCCGTTTCACAGCTTTCCAGTGTTCAACACCTGGGTTACTCGTGAAACGACTCAGCATTCCCACGACGAAAGCTATGTCAGGCTTTGTGGCAGTAGTAGCATACATCAAACTCCCGATCACGCTTGCATACTACAGCTGCCTGACACTTTCCCCTGAATTAGGCTTCAGCTTCATATCACACCTGTACGGCGTATCGATCCCAGGAAGATCCTGATACCCATAACGAGTGATCATTTTCTCAATATAATGAGACTGTGATAGCGCTAGTCCAGTGTCTGTCCGGATGATCTTGATCCCTAAGATCACATCAGCTTCCCCAAGTCCTTCATACTGAACTTGTTCGAGATAAATTTCTTTGTCTCCGTGACACAGCTCATATCCCTACCTAGGATAAGCATGTCGTCCACGTATAGACAAACGATCACACCTCTTCCATCAGCAAACTTCGTATAAACACACTTGTCCGTCTCGCTGACCATGTAGCCATTTGACCTTATAACTTTGTCAAATTTCTCATGCCACATCTCGGGAGCCTGTTTAAGACCGTACAATGATTTCACCAACTTGCAGACTTTGTCTTCAAGATCCTTGACGACAAATCCCTCTGGCTGTTGCATGTATATCTCTTCGGTCAGCTCGCTATTTAGAAAAGCTGTTTTCACATCCATCTGATGTATCACCATCTTATATATTGCTGCAAGAGCAATCAATACTCTGATGGTGGTCATCCGGGCTACTGGAGCATACATGTCAAAGTAGTCAATCCCCTGCTTCTGAGAAAACCCCTTGGCTACCAACCTAGCCTTCAACTTGTCAATAGTTCCGTCTGCTTTCATCTTCTTCTTGAAGATCCATTTGCATCTGATGGATTTCGCTCCTTCAGGAAGATCAACCAACACCCAAGTGTTATTTGAGGTGATAGAATCAATTTCATTGTCAATCACCTCCTTCCAGAAAATCGCGTTTCTGGTCTTCATCGCCTCATCATAGGTAAGCGGATCTGCTTCCACATGATAGGTGACAAAGTCACTTTCGAAGTCCTTCGGCCTCCTCATACGCTTAGCTGACGGCTCAGCTTATTCTGGTTCAATCGTTGTTTCAACAACATCTTCTTGGACCACATCTTCATTGAAGACTTCAGTTTCCTGCGCACCCTCAATGTTCTCCGGTACATCCGTAAGAACAATATTCTTGTGCCTTGCAAATTTGTCTTCAAAATATTCTGCGTCGTGAGATTCAATAATATGATTTGACTCAATATCAAGAAATCTCCGAGCATCACTCTTCTCGGCATACCCTAAGAAGATCGTCTTAGTAGTCCTTGTCCCAAGCTTCTGAATCTTCAGATCTGAAAGCTTGACAAATGCCAGACACCCCCACACTCGAATGACATTCAAGTTAGGTCTGACCTTGAACCAGAGTTCATGAGGAGTAACGTCAGAAGTTGCATGAGGCACTCTATTTAGAATAAAAGTGGCCGTCAATGCAGCTTCTCCCCAGTAGCACTTAGGAAGACCTGCAGTCAACAGCATTGAGTTAATCATTTCTGTTAACGTTCTGTTCTTCCTATCTGCTACTCCATTTGATTGAGGAGAGTACGGAGCCGTAGTCTCATTGACAATTCTATGTTCTTTACAGAACGATACGAATTCATGAGACCTGTACTCCCCACCTCGATCACTTCTTATCCTTTTGAGATGTTGTCCAGTATGCCGCTCAGCTTCGGCTCTGAACTCCTTGAACTTCTCGAATGCTTCGTCTTTAGCCTTCAGCAAGTAGACGAACGCATACTTTGAGAAGTCATCGATGAAGGTTATGAAATACTTCATCCCGGCCTTTGTAGAGAACTGTTTGAAGTCACAGATATCGGAGTGTGCCAACTCCAGAAGATCTGTACTTCGATTAACCCGAGAAAATGGTTTCCTTGTGATCTTTGTTTGAGCACAAACTTCACATTTCTCTACCTTACCCCTACACTTGGAGATAAGTCCTAGACTAGAAATTCTGTTTATTCGTTTACAATGAACATGTCCTAGCCTATTATGCCACAACTCAAGAGTATAAGCAGAATGAGTGATCGCATTAATAACATTAATTACATTGGACTGATTCACAAGCTGAATTTTGAATATCCTTTCGGTATAAAAAGTTTTTCTGAAATATGTTGTCTTAATAGACATCACCATCTGGCCAGTATTGATGTCCATCCTGAGGCCTGCATTGCATAGTAGGCCTCCTGAGATCAGGTTCTTAGCGATAGCAGGTACGTGCTTTACGCCTTGAAGCGTCAGAGACTTCTCCGATGTCAGCTTCAACACCACCGTCCCGATCCCGAACACTTCAGCTTGTGCCTGGTTCGCCATTATAACCACTTCAGAAGTAGGTGTGTAGGTGGTGAACCACTCCTTACTGGAGCAGACATGGCAGGAGGCTTCAGTGTCTACCCACCAGTCAGAGTCAGTCCTTACCGCATCAACCTGCTCAATCATAGAAACAACGTCAGTTATCATAGATACCTTACTAGGCTCTCCTTGCTCTGATTGCTTGGTCTTTGCTTTGCATTCACTTTTGAAGTGGCCCTTCTTGCCACACTTGAAACAAGGCATATGAGACTTTACCTTCTTTCGCTTGAAGGAAGTCCCCTTCACGTTCAAATTATTAGGGTCCTTCCACTACCAAAATAAGTCATATCAGCGACAAAATTAGCAACGCTGACTTAATACATCGCTAATATTTTTGGATTTAGCGACTCCTAAAATATGCGTCACAATACGTCGTTGGTAGCGACAAACAGCGACATATTGCGACTACATTTAGTGTAATAAAAACCAACGTCGTTGATTTGTCGGAAAACGTCGCTAGTTTTATTAGTTCAACGATGTTTAGCGTCGCAACAATTATTAAGTCGCCGAATATTAAACGATTACCGACGCTTGGGGACGTATTTGCGGACGTCGCTAATTTCTGATAAAAAGGGTTTCCTCGGTTCGACTTTTCATTTCTCCCTCTCCCCAAATTTTTTGTTCTCGCCCCTCTTCCCCGACCTCGACGACAGCCACCCCCTTCCCTCCGGCGCCGCTCATCCTCCTTCTCCACCGCGAGCCCCTTCTCCTCCCTCCGGCGAGCCCGTTCTCCTCCTCCTCCTCCATCGCGAGCCCCTTCTCCTTCTCCACCGCGAGATCCTCCTCCTCCTCCTCCTCCACCACCGCGAGGAGACTGAAGGTAATCCCTAACCCTAATTGAGGTATTTTTCGTGTCCAAAATAGACACTGAGACATATTCGACTCCTGATACAGTGTGTTCGTGAGGTTTTGGACACTTTGTGTCCATTTGTTGGACACGTGGACACCCCCAAGCTTGCATATATATGTATTTAACCTCTGTACACTTAATCCCCTCCTCCTCCACCACCAAACTTGTCCTCCTCCTCCTCCTCCACCACCGCGAGGAGACTGAAGGTAAACCCTAACCCTAATTGAGGTATTTTTCGTGTCCAAAATGGACACGGAGACACATTACGACCATGTGTTCACTGATACAGTGTGTTCGTGAGGTTTTGGACACTTTGTGTCCATTTGTTGGACACGTGGACACCCCCAAGCTTGCATATATATGTATTTCACCTCTGTACACTTAATCCCCTACATACACTTGTGTATTTTCGTATTAATTTGGATTTGCATATTGGGTTTGGGTTTCGATATAGTGTTTGATACATTGTTTCACCTTGCAACATTCCTACACTTATTTTAGACAACAAGTATATGAACCAATTAGTCACATCTATTTGTTGAAGTATGGTACTCCATTCTTCGTAAGTTCTAGCTATATATGTCTCTCAAGATCCAATACTCAAAAATCCTAAGAAGAAGAATAAGAAAAAAATAAAATGACATCGCTCAATACCCTATGACAACTCTTTGTAGAATTGTGTTAAAGTGTGAGTTCTACAGTATGAGTTCTACAGTATGGTTCTCTTTGTAGAATAAAATGACATCGCTCAACCCTATCGATCCTCCATACAAGTCTTCCTTCATCTATTGTCTTAAAGTGTGAGTTCTACAGTATCGTTCACTTTGGTGAATTGTGTCTTATTATAGTCCCTGCAGCCATTCGACTGGCGAGGCAGAAACTATGTAGTCGTAGATAAAGTTGACTGTCATCCGACCCTCATCCCTCGGCAATGATGATACGACAACCAACCGGAGAGGCAAGGACATAGTCCCTGCATCCATTTGGATTAGTAAATATTAATATTGGGTTTGGATTCATGGTGTATATGTTCACTGTCTCAAGGACATAGTCCCTGCAGCCATTCGACTGGCGAGGAAGAAACTATGTAGCCGTAGATAAAGTTGACTGTCCTCCGACCCTCATCCCTCGGCAATGATAATACGACAACCTATCACTATATCTTATATAGTAGTAGATGATGTCTTAGTATTACATTATTTGAGTTCATCTTGATTCTGTTACATTCTTCAGATACTATATACGATAAGAACATATACTACACCATATGTACAGAACATAGATGATTCACACTAATGTATGCTAGAATGAATTTTGGGTTGTGTTCTGAGCCATTCGTTCCCAAATTTGGCAATTAAGCCGTTCGACTGGCGAGGCAGAAACTATGTATCTGTAGATAAAGTTGACTGTCCTCCGACCCTCATCCCTCGGCAATGATGATACGACAACCTATCACTATATCTTATATAGTAGTAGATGATGTCTTAGTATTATATTATGTGAGTTCATCTTGATTCTGTTACATTCTTCAGATACTAGATACGATAAGAACATATACTACACCATATGTACAGAACATAGATGATTCACACTAATGTATGCTAGAATGAATTTTGGGTTGTGTTCTGAGCCATTCGTTGATAGCGACTCCGAAAGTATGCATCACAATACATCGCTGATAGCGACAAACAGCGACATATTGCGACTACCTTTAGTGTAATAAAAACCAACGTCGTTGATTTGTCAGAAAACGTCGCTAGTTTTATTAGTTCAGCGACGTTTAGCGTCGCAAAGATTATTACGTCGCCGAATATTAAACGAATACCGACGCTTTGCGACGTATTTGCGGACGTCGCTAATTTCTGATAAAAAGGGTTTCCTCGGTTCGACTTTTCATTTCTCCCTCTTCCCAAATTTTTTGTTTCCGACCCTCTTTTCCGACCTCGACGACAGCCCGACCCCCTTCCCTCCGGCGCCGCTCATCCTCCTCCTCCACCGCGAGCCCCTTCTCCTCCCTCCGGCGAGCACCTATCACTATATCTTATATAGTAGTAGATGATGTCTTAGTATTACATTATGTGAGTTCATCTTGATTCTGTTACATTCTTCAGATACTAGATACGATAAGAACATATACTACACCATATGTATAGAACATAGATGATTCACACTAATGTCTGCTAGAATGAATTTTGGGTTGTGTTCTGAGCCATTCGTTTCCATACTTGGCAATTAAGCCATTCGACTGGCGAGACAGAAACTATGTATCCGTAGATAAAGTTGACTGTCCTCCGACCCTCATTCCTCGGCAATGATGATACAACAACCTATCACTATATCTTATATAGCAGTAGATGATGTCTTAGTATTACATTATGTGAGTTTATCTTGATTCTGTTATATCCTTCAGATACTAGATACGATAAGAACATATACTACACCATATGTACAGAACATAGATAATTCACAGTAATGTATGCTAGAATGAATTTTGGGTTGTGTTCTGAGCCATTCGTTCCCATACTTGGCAATTAAGCATGTGAAATAGAACTGATTATGTTTAGTTTGTCTTACGATACAGATTTGGACATTGCTAGAATGATTGTTGTAGACTTGGACATTGTATGAATTTTGGGTTGTGTTCTGAGCCATTCTGAGAACTGGACATTGTGTGATTGTTGTAGACTTGGTTATAGGGACTGAAACCTGTGTACAGTAAGTAATGGACATTATGTGATTGTTTGGATCCTATTCTACAGTGAGAAATGGGCTTTTTAAACTGCAGGAAGAAATGGACATTCTGTATTTTATTTTATTTTAATTTTTTTGCAGATTTAGCGACGTTTACCGACGTCCTCCGACGTAATTTTGCGTCGGTAAATGTCGGTAGATAATTAATATTATCTAGGCTACCGACGTTTAGCGACGTCAATATATGTCGGAGGACGTCGGTAAACGTCGGTGCACGTCGGTAATTATCCCCAGAATTTTCCAGGATTTACCGACGCTTTGCGACTTTGTACATGTCACTAAATCACCGACGACCCGACGGTAATTTGTCGGTAAATTTACCGACTCATAGCGACACGAAATATTACGTCGCAAAGAGCGACGACACGACGGTAGACGTCGGCATTATACCGACGTATAAATACGTCGGCGAACGTCGGTAATTACGACGTTTGGCGACGTATAGAAGATCAGCGACTTATATTTCGGCGACCAGTCCGAAATGTCGGTAATTTTGTCGCTAAATATTTTTAGCGACGAAAATTGTTGTTTTAGCGACGTCTTTAGGCGTCGCTAAATCGACTTATTCTGGTAGTGTTCTTCTTGCTTTGGGAAGCCGCCTGCTTTCCCCTTGGTTCCTTGATATGAACCAGATTGGCGTTAGCCAATTGCTTGGACAGTGTGTCCATCTTCAGTTGAGCCTGCATCTGGTCCTCAACATAGATTTCCAGTAAGAGATCTTCAAGGCTGATCTCAAGCTTCTTCCTATGCATGTTTGCATAGAACTTACTCCACCCAGCGGGAAGCTTTGAGACAATTCCTCCAACAACAAACTTGTCGGGGAGGGGCATCGTCTCGTCTTCTAACTTCTGTCGCAGCTTCAGAAAATCCTTTACATACGGCAGCATGGACTTCTCGTCCTCAAAGAGCCATTTGTGATATTTTTCAACCACAAATATCTTGCTCATATTCTTGTCTTCTTCGTACAGTTTCTCCAAAGACTCCCATATGTCTCTGGCAATTGGTTTCTTACTTTAGGATTCTGCTAGGGAATCCTCCATAGCATTCAGGATAAGCAGCCTGCAAATGCTATTCTCCCTTCTCCACTTGGCCTGAAGTTTAGTAGCCGCAGTAATGGCGGCAGCAGACCCAGTATCTGGAACAGTAGGTTCCTCTTCAAAAAGCACGTGATCAACGTCTCTGAGTTGAAGAGTGAGATAAACCTTCCGCTTCCAGACTTGATAATGCTCTCCATCAAACTTTTCTAACTTACATAAGTCAGTATTGAGGAGTGAAGTATTAAAGTTTTCTATCGTAGCAATAAAGCTTTGAGATTGTTAGTGCCGGGACACAATTTTTCGATAGAAAAATGAGAATATGAAACAATTGTAAAAATAATGTTTCAAATCAACACTTCAAGGAAGGTGTTTCTGAATTACGAGAATCTAAAAAAGATTTCGTAATCAACAGCAATCGATTGTAGTACTTCTAAAAAGAAGATACAATCAGAATTACTGGCAGCAATAAAGAAGGTGACTGGCAAAAGATGGAAGAACTCATGCTGGGGTGAATAATCACCGTTGCTCAAAGCTTTATTCGCCCTACACGAACAGCTTCCAGGAACCAGCAAGTTCATCGGAGAACTTGGAACACTCCTGCTCTTCTGACTCCTCGGATGGACACGAACTCCCGTGTAAAAGTAATGCTGGTGCGGCACCTTTCCTCTCTCTCGAAGGCTGCTAGAATTCGCAAGCAAATTCCGATCAGAACTGTGTTAAAGAACACTTCTGAATTCTCTGTTTACTTGTGTTAAAAAACACTTCGTAAACTTTCTGTGGTGGCTTCTATTACTTGTATATCTATTGCCTTGTGAGAGAGAGGATGCCTTATATAGGCCCTGCAGCAACTGCTCGGTTGCCACAATGTTAGGGACATGGTAAAAACTACCCTGAACATGTAGCAACCGTCCAGAACTTGCAAACGCACGTTCTGCTGCAAGTTGTGCCAACTGCGCGCACCCTGCGCTCCTTACACTCCGCACTGAGCCACCTGCGCCAACCTGCGCCACTGCGCAACCTGCGCCACCTTGTGCCACTCGCGCAACTTGCGCCACGCGCGCAGCCAGCACACCCGGCGCAACCTGTGCGCAACCTGTGTGCAACCTGTGCGCACCCTGGCGCGCACCCTGGTCGCGCAACCTGTGGCGTACAACGTGGCAGCGCAAGTGGCTCGCGCAACTAAGTGCAAAGTGCGCCAACAAAATGCCATATTACGCCTCATGAGCCCATGAGCCCGAGTCCGAGTCCGAGTCGCTAAGCCCCTACGGGGCTTAGCTCCCATGGAAATAAATTTTCCAAGAGCAAAAAGCATGAATGCTTTCAATTGTTGATTTAGCCTTTTTCCATTTGAAAAATAACCCCACATGGCACACCCATGTGCACCTCCACACCACATGTGCATCTCTAAACTAGCAAAGCTAATATATAGAGATACAAGTCCTTTGGTCTAGCCGATGTAGGACTAAAATTCACTTTGAAAAAGACCAAAACCCTACAGTGCCAGTATATGAAGTTTAGATATATCATACTAGTAGTTTATTAAAGATTACTCAGGTGGTTTTGAACACATTATTCTAGTTAATAACATTCTAAATAAGTGAAGTTGTTCAAAATTTATAAAATTATGGATTTTTATTCATATACTACTTTTTTGAGTCCAAAATCTCTACCAACACTTCTTCTTCTTATATAATGCAGCTTCAAAACGGCTCAAAAATGAGCCGTCCAAGCCGTATGTATATCATCAATCATTTAGTTTTTAAAAATTATAATTTTTTTTTATAATTTTAAACTTTCTTTCATTTTCTTCCGCGTAATCGAATACCTTTCATTCTATTTTTTGTCCGCATAACCCAAACCTCTCTTTTATTCACATTTATCGATAACAAATTATAATTAAATTTAGTGTGCTGTTATTGACACTCCTAAAATGTCATCATGTACTCCTATCTAATTTTCTATCATTCAAATTCCAAATCTGCCCCATCATTAAATTTGACATTATTTTGTGCATGTATGGAGGAAAGGGTGCAGAATGACAATTCAGGAGTACCAATGATGTTAATACAGGAACATATTTGTTTCTATTTTAACACAAACTAATTTGGAACTATTGGCTAGCAGATTGGTTGATGGATATTTATTTAGGAGGTCCTGGGTTCATGGGACCCACCGATTGATTTTGAATTTTTACAAAATAAAATCCGGGTCGGACGGACCGGGCTAACAGGTCATTTCACAGAACTCAGCTTGAACCCGAATTTATTGTGGGTCGGAATGGGCTGGCTCGTTGATCGTTTCCAGGTCGACCTAGACCGATTTTGACCGGGCCGGTTCCAGGCCGGGTTCCGGGCCGCCCAGCCCAATACACAGTTTGAGATATGGCGGCAAAATATAAGGTTAGTACTAAACTTTAAATATTGTTGATGTAAGGCGTCGTTTGGTTCGCAGAATGGAAAGAAAAGGAAATCAATTTTTTGGTTTTTTTTCTTCTTTGAGAAATTACAATTCTCATCGATTTTTATCTCTGGTGTTTGCAAATGTCAAGAAAATTGGCAGAAAAAGTGAATCCTTTCTTGAATAGATGGAACCACTTTCACTTCTATTTTCTTTCCATTGAGAATTACTTTCCTTTTCTCCTCAATTCCTTTGGCATCCATATATATGAAAGTGTTTAGACGGAAATGAAAGCACGCTTCAGTCCCAACACTCAATGTTTTGGCGAATTCCAAATGTATGCATTTCAATATTTGAGCTATCATATATTCACTTGTTCACATTTATGGTTCGTTTGGTTTGCGGGATAGGATATCGTAATGTAATTGACATTATGTGTGTTTGGTTGGGCACATTTTTCGGATGTAATGTAATTACAATTACAAGATTGATTATATTACATCACATTCTTTTAAAACTAATTACGTCATAAATCAATGTAATTGCGATTACATTACAAATATTTTTACTTAATTTTTGAATTTTAGTTTTTATTTTAAAATTTTGATTTTTTTTATTCTATTACAAACTCAATTACATTACACGGTCAACCAAATATTTGAGTGCAATTACATGGTTTGTTTAAAATTAATGCATTTCAAATAGAGTGTTGATCAGTGTAAACTGAAGCCTCTTGAAGCTCTAGAGTTCTGCAAAGTTATTTTGAAGTTTGGCATCCTTGATTTCATTAGGTTGGACACGACATGTTGTATCGAAAAACGTACATATCAGATTTGTACATATCAGAAAATGTAACTTAGTTCATGTGAAAATTATGTTTTTCACTTACGTCATCCACTTTCTAGCAACCAAACTGCCTCTTGTGTCAAATTACGGGGTAGCCATTGGTAATTTCTATTGCACTAGTCACCAAGCTTAGAATAGTAATTCATCCAGAAGGTGGGTGGAGCTAACACCGGCCCACAAGGCCCATCCCATCGATCTAAAAGGCCTGTGAGAATGGGCCTCTTTAAATGCTTGAGTGTTACTTTTCTTCTCCTTGTTAGTTTTGTTATATAAATACCATTTTGTTTGTCTTTTTTTTTCTCTTCTTTATTATATATATCGCATTTGTATCAAAGTGAATTTTTTTTTTCTTTAGGGTGTGTTTGATTGTAAGGTGGAAAATACGTAGAAAAGAAATTAATTCCATGAAATTATTTTCCCAAGAAAAAAATTTCGTGGGATTTTAAAAAAATTCTACGAAAAACTAAATTTGGGTGTTTAATTCTCATTATTTTCCACAAAAAATAGTTATTTTTCATGAAAAATAATATCTTCCTATGGGTTAGACAAGTTTTATTTTCCACCATTTTAGAAGAAAATATGGAAAATCATAATTTTTTTGAAAATAATTCCTTGAAAAATATAAGCTATATATCATCCTTTATTAAAATCTTTTTCTAATTTTTAATGACTTGATATTATTTGCGCATCGAACATGAACATATGTTTCAATAAAGAAATAAATACACTGATCCCCTCTATGTTTCATTACAAGGGCTATCATATTCCGAAATTAATTACACTGGTCACCTCTCTCCTTTAGAAATTTTATAAAACATAAGGATGGTCAATATTATAAGTTTCTATAGAAAATATAAACTACAGGGATGGTCCATATAATTAGTTTCAAAGTACGAGTGATTTATGTAATAAGTGTAAAATATAGGAGTAGTTAATACAATTTGCTCGAAGTTGTGTTTCGTTTGGTGAAAAGCGAGAATAATAAAAATATTTTGATCTCGGTCACTTTCTTATCAACCAAAAACATCCTAGAGACCGGAAGTGAAAGGAACTCCGGCAGGAATCCAGGACTCCCCTGAGAAGAAGCTCCCAACGGTGAACTTCTCGGCCTCGGACGCGGCGGTTATCACATGGTACCCCTTCCAATGTACCCGTCCGCTCGTATCCAACCCGGGACCCGTGTTCATGTACTCTCCGTAGTACAACGTGTTGAGAGCGAAGCTCCCACTCCACTCCAGCCACCCGGCGGGATCGATCAGGCTATCGAGCGACGTCTTCATCACCACAGTCCTCGAGTACTCCCTCCACGGCCGGCCCAGGTAGCTCTTGAAGGACCCCTGCACCGGTTTCAGGTCCGACGCGGCCGTGATCACGGAGTTGTGGATCGATATCCCTGTGTTCTCGTTTGGGTCCGCCCGGCCCTGGGCGGTCACGGTGTTCATTTGGCCGCTCATCGGCTTGCGCACATACAAGTTACAGTTCTGGAGGACGGCGGCGGCGTCACCGAACACGAAATCGATGGTGCCGTATACATCGCAGTTGCGGTAGAACTGGCGCTGGGAGTGAACATAGAGGGTGTCCTGGTAGCCCTTGAAGCTGCATCGATAGCACACCGAGAGGTCCGATCCGGAGCGGAATGCGACCGCCTGGTGCTTCTCTGGTCCCGCCGTGTTCTCAAAGGTTATGTCTTGAGCAATAAACCCGTCACCTACAACAGCTGCATGCAAGGGCAGAGAGAAAATTTTAGTATACCCCGAATTTAAAACTTCTTGAATTTTTTTAACACAAAATTAGTTACCTAATAATAAGTTAAACATTTTTTTATTATAACTCCTACACACCTACACTTCCTTACGGTTGGAGGACTCGAACCCTGCCGACCCGTCTAGTAAGTGCTGGACTTTAAACTAAGCATTCAACACTTAATTTTTTATAATGCCATCATATATGGAAGTAGGTGGGCAAAGTAGATGAAATGGTGTTCACACTTCACATACAAAAAAATATATTTATTTAATAATAAGTTAAACTATATATAGTGGCCTAAGTATTTAGTATTAATTTCTTTTTAACCTGGGCTGCAGTCCACCTTAGCTAACTAATAGTTCCGATCTTAGCTAATTAATTCATATTTGACATGAAATGAACCGATAGTTAGACCAATATTCCAAATTAAGAAAAAAAATTATCCTTTAACCGAAGTTAGACATGACCCTCGAACTATGTCATTAGGTTGAAACTAATATTGGTACTAATTAATATAGTTTAATGATTTAGAATTTTAATTTAGTGAATACTAACCCTTTTTTAACAAGAATAAACATATTTAGAAAAAATAAAGGAAATTGGCTCCCTAATGTCAATATATAATGATGTTTCGGACTCTCAGGAGATACTGAAAAATCTGCACGAAAATTTAACAAGACATTGTCAATATCTATACAATGTGCTATTTGTATTTACATTACGGGACATTATAAAATCCAAATCAAGAGAAAATGCTTACATGTGTTGGGAACGAAGCGCGGAAACCGTTCCCCCAAACCAGAAAGGCCTGCGAGAGAACCGAGCAAAAGCACACAAACCAAAAACGCCAAACACAATCGCAGACACAAAGATTTTTGACGTGGAAAACCCTTGCGAAAAAAACCACGGGACGATCGGAGTCCAACCCTGAAGAACCTCCATTAATGGAATAAAGAGAATACACCCTCTACAAGCTCCTCCCGATCCAACACGGATCACCACAACTCACTTGAAAGAAGAAAATTTTTGATTGCGGACTCCGAAGAACAAGAGATGCCGAAAAATTATTCGAAGCAATCTCTCCTTCACAATAGTCCTTAATCCTCTCTCTCTCTCAAAGATTGTAAAGCACTCTTTGTTTTGAGATGATTTTACAACTAGCATGCATCACCCTTTTATAAGCCCTTGGTAACCCATACATGGAAGGCCAATATATATGGAAACTTCCAATATAAATCAATCATATATTTAATGGAAATCCAATCATAATTAGCTTACCATAATTGGAAACCCAATAATATGGAAAGCTACTATATGAAGGGTCCAATCATAAATATATAATCAAAGTAAATATGGAAATCCAATCATATATTTCCTTACCATATATGTACCAAAATAAAATCCATGTACTCCCCAAGCTTCTCCGACACACGGATGGCGCTCGTCGCTCTCCAGGGTATTCTCCACATAGGTGGAAACCCCACCCACTCCAATAATTCTTCCCCTTCACAACTATGTGGAGGAGGTCGTCATCCCGACGATCTGCCTGCAGTACTCAAATTTCCCCCTCGGAAGAACCTTCGTGAGCATGTCCGCTCCATTATCATCAGTATGAACCTTCTCAAGCGCCGCATCCTTCTTCTCAACCACATCCCGTATCCAATGATACCGAGTCTCGATGTGCTTGGACCGACTATTAAATGTCTGGTTCTTCACAAGGTGAATAGCACTTTGACTGTCGCAAAGCAAAGTATATTGCTCTTGTTTCAGTCCTATTTCCTGCAGCAGCTTCTTCATCCACAGCAACTCCTTGCAAGCCTCCGTCGCTGTAATGTACTCTGCCTCTGTCGTCGACAAGGCAATACACTTCTGCAACCGCGACTGCCACGATACCGCTCCTCCAGCAAACATCATCACATAGCCGAAGTCGATCGCCTCGTGTCTACATCTCCAGCCATATCAGCGTCAGTATACCCAACCAGCCTCGGCTCGTCACCACCAAAAGAAAGTCTCCAATCGGCAGTGCCCTGATGGTATCGTAGAATCCACTTGACCGCACTCCAATGTACCCTTCCAGGATTTGAAAGGTACCTGCTAACTGTGCCAACTGCGTGAGCGATGTCTGGCCTCGTACACACCATGGCATACATAAGGCTTCCCACAGCTGAGGCATATGGAACCCGCTCCATATCTTCCTTTTCGTCCTCGGTAGATGGACACTGCTCCTAAGTGAGCTTAAAGTGAGCCGCAAGGGGGCAACTCACTTTCTTCGATCCGTCCATACCGAAACGCTGAAGTACCCGGTGAATGTACTTCTTTTGGGACAAATATAGCAGCTTGGACTCTCTCTCTCGGCTGATATCCATCCCAAGAATAGTCTTCGCTGCGCCCAAATCCTTCATAGAGAAGGCTGCGCCCAGTTGGCGCTTCAACTCCGCTATCCTAGTGGCATTCCGACCCACTAATAGCATTTCATCTACATAGAGCAATAAAATAATGAAATCATCCTCGGCAAAATACCTCACAAATGCACAATGGTCCGACGTCGTCCGTGTATAACCATGCTCCCCCATAAACGACTCGAACTTCCTGTACCACTGCCTCGGAGCCTGCTTCAGACCATACAAGCTTTTTCTCAATCGGTAGACCAAATGTGACTTGCCCTTCTCACAGAATCCCTCTGGCTGCTCCATGTACAACTCCTCCTTAAGATCACCGTAGAGGAATGCCGTCTTCACGTCCATCTGCTCGACCTCCAAGTCGAGAATGGCTGCTAATGCTAGCACCACCTGAATAGACGAATGCTTGACGACAGGCGAAAAGATCTCATCATAATCCACTCATTTTCGCTGACCGTAGCCTTTGACTACCAGCCTCGCTTTGTATCGAGGGCGAGTAACATCATCCGTCTGCTTCACTCTAAACACCCATCGATTCTTCAAAGCCTTCTTGTCCTTTGGCAACCGCACCAGCTCATAAGTGGAATTAGTGTGCAAGGAACTCATCTCCTCCTGCATGGCCTCCATCCACTCCTGCTTGTGTTTGTCTTCCATAGCCTCTGCAAAGCTTTCGGGCTCTCCCCCGTCAGTCAATAGCACATACTCATCTGGTGAGTATCTCGTAGATGGTCGACGATCTCTGTCGCTCCTTCTCAGTGGAGCCACTGGTGCTGGCTGTATACCAACAGCCTCCTCCCCTTCAGGAACTGCCTCCCCGGCATGCTCATCCTCCTGAGGGACACCCTAACTACCATCAGCAGGCTGATGATCAAGGTTGGGAGCAACTCCATGTACTGGCTCCCCCATAATAGGATCCTCTGCGATGTCCTCTGGAAACTGCTCGAAGTAAAATGACTCTAACTCAGGCAATTCCTCAGCCTCAGAAGGCGTCTCGGAATCCTGAGTGTTGGTCATGGTCTGATCCTCGACGAACACCACGTCCCTGCTTCTGTAGAGCTTTCTTCCCACCGGGTCGTAGAGTCTATAGCCAAACTCATCCCGACCGTAGCGGACAAAGACGCATCGCCTCGTCTTCGGCTCAAGTTTGGTCCTCTCGTCCTTCGGTACATGCACGAAGGCCTTACAGCCAAACACTCGCAGGTGATTGTATGACGGCTCTTTGTCGTACCATACTTTGTCAGGCACATCACCCTGCAAAGGAGCACTAGGAGACAAATTAATAACATAAGCGGCTGTGAGAAGAGCCTCACCCCAATAACTGCCCGACAAGTTTGCTTCTGACAGCAAACACCGCACCCTCTCCATCAGTGTCCTGTTCATGCGCTCCGCTATACCATTGAGCTGAGGTATCTTTGGCGGAGTCTTCTGGTGTCGTATCCCCTGCTCTCTACAATAAGCATCAAAGGGATCGATGTATTTGCCGCCATTGTCGGACCGAACATACAATAACTTCTTGCCCATCTCTCTTTCAACAGAGGCCTGAAACTCTTTGAAAGTAGGCAGCACCTGATCCTTGGTCTTTAAGGCATAGACCCAAACCTTCCTAGAACAGTCATCAATAAAAGTTACAAAGTAAGAAGCACCACCAATAGATTTTACCTTCATAGGACCGCAGACATCCGAGTGAATCAACTCGAGCAACGCCGGCTTCCTTGAACTTGGGTGACTTTGGAAAGACACCCTATTTTGCTTCCCAGCTAAGCAGTGCGTGCACTTCTCCAACTTTGTAGACTTGAGCCCTGAAATCACCTTCCTGTTCACCAAGTAGCTCATTCCCTTATCGGTGATATGGTCGAGCCGTCTGTGCCATAACTCGGTAGATGCATCACTGACTGCGTTCACCTCCTGTGCCCCCTGTGCGCTCCCCTCCATATAGTAGAGACCGGACTTCTTGCTTCCTCTGGCAATCACCATCGAACCTCTGGAAAGCTTTCACTGACTATTTCTGAAGAGACTGAAGAATCCCTCATCATCCAACCTTCCAATCGACACCAGATTGAAACGGATATCAGGGACATGATGAATATCTTTGAGAACAAGAACTGCACCCGTCTTCGTCCTCAAATGCACATCTTCAACGGCAACCGCCTTTGACACATCTCCATTGCCCATCTTCAACTCTCCACAGTCGCCTGTCGTGTTAGTGGCAAATAGTGCCCTGTTGTAAGATACATGCGCTGAAGCCCCTGAGTCCACCAGCCAAGAATTGTCATCACAGGCGAGGTTTGTGATAACCTCATCACCTACGACGATCACATCGCCTCCATGTATCGAAGCCGCCGCTGTAGTGTTCTCATCTTGCTTTCCCTTGTCGTCCTTCTTCTCTCTCTTCCAAGCGAAACAGTTTCGCTTGATGTGGCCCTTCTTGCCACAATGGTAACACTCCGAGTCCTCGTACCGACCCTTGGACTTCTTTCTGCTCTTGTCTCTGCCACCACCTAGACCCCTGTTTTTGCCCCTTCCGCGGCTCTCCGAAACTAGTGCCTCTGAGTGATGGGATATGGATGAAGTGCCCTGAGAACGTCTCCGCATCTCTTCATTCAGTATCCCGCTCTTGGCAAACTCCAGACTGACCACGCCTTCCGGAGCAGAAGCGATCATAGATACTCGTACGGTCTCCCACGAGTCTGGCAATGTACATAGCAACCAAAGTCCTTGAACCTCGTCGTCGAACTTGACTCCCATCGAGGATAGCTGGTCCACCACGCCCTGGAACTCACTCAAGTGATCCGTAATGGATGCACCATCTTTGTACCGCAGACCCATCATCGTCCGGATCAGGAACAATTTGTTTACCCCGATCTTTTTTGCGTACAAAGATTCCAGCTTCTCCCACAACGTCTTCGCATGCTCAATATTGACAACGTGGTTGTACACGTTCTCGTCAACGAACTGCCGCATGTACCCACACACCTGTATATGCTCGAAGTTTCAGTCCTCATCGGATTTGTCACTGGGCTTCTCGGATGCAAATACTGGAAGATGCAGCTTCTTGACGAACAGCAAATCCTTCATCTTGCTTCGCCAATAATGGTAGTTGGTACCGTTCAGGTTTACCATGCGCACCTGCTTCGCATCCATCTCTGTTTCCTGGTTTGACTGTCAACTCCTGACACTTCTTTGAACTTGGCTCTGATACCACTCTGTTGGGAACGAAGTGCGGAAACCGTTCCCCCAAACCAGAAAGTCCTGCGAGAGAACCGAGCAAAAGCACACAAACCAAAAACGCCAAACACAATCGCAGACACAAAGATTTTTGACGTGGAAAACCCTTGCGGGAAAAACCACGGGACGATCGAAGTCCAACCCTGAAGAACCTCCACTAATGGAATAAAGAGAATACACCCTCTACAAGCTCCTCCCGATCCAACACGGATCACCACAACTCACTTGAAAGAAGAAAATTTTTGATTGCGGACTCCGAAGAACAAGAGATGCCGAAAAATTATTCGAAGCAATCTCTCCATCACAATAGTCCTTAATCCTCTCTCTCTCTCTCAAAGATTGTAAAGCACTCTTTATTTTGAGATGATTTTACAACTAGCATGCATCACCCTTTTATAAGCCCTTGGTAACCCATACATGGAAGGCCAATATATATGGAAACTTCCAATATAAATCAATCATATATTTAATGGAAATCCAATCATAATTAGCTTACCATAATTGGAAACCCAATAATATGGAAAGCTACTATATGAAGGGTCCAATCATAAATATATAATCAAAGTAAATATGGAAATCCAATCATATATTTCCTTACCATATATGTACCAAAATAAAATCCATGCACTCCCCAAGCTTCTCCGACACACGGATGGCGCTCGTCGCTCTCCGGGGTATTCTCCACATAGGTGGGAACCACACCCACTCCAACAACATGAAATAAATCCTCCATGGTATATAATCAAAGTTGAGGGTATCAAGTTGACGCCTATTAAAGTTGAGGGTATCAAGTTATAATTTAGCCGAAAAATAAATCCTCCATGGTATATAATCATACGTTGAGGTTATCAATAAATTACTAAAATGAAGTGAAAAGGCTTACATGAAATCACCCATCTTCCACTATATAATGAGGCTTTAAAATGGCTCAAAATTGAGCCGTCTAAGCCGTCATTATATTTCGGTCCATTTTAGTTAAAAAAAATACATTATGTAAAAAATGGTTGAAAAAAGTTAAATTTGTCAACATGAAGAATCAAACTCAATCAAACAAGAAAAATATCTTACACCTTAACTACATGAGTTAGAAGAGATATTTAATTATAATTGGATAATATTCTTCTTATTTGTTCTTATACGTGCAAAGGACGTGCATTTACTAGTTATTATTACTACTACTACTACTACAAAATCAGGTATATTTATCAGTAGGTGCACCCCAATATTATTTTGGTTGTTTGAGTTGCCTTGTGGTGAAGATGGATTATTTTGTGGAGTCAAGGAACAACTAACCGGATAACAAATTATAATAAAAAGTAAGTACAGGTTGTTTCTATGATTGGGAAGAGAAACACTTTTTATTGTAGTACATAGAATATGATTAAATTGATCCTACCATGATATGCATGAAAAATTAACAAAATTTGAAAATATGAAAAATGATGATCCCAAAAAAAAATAAATAAAGGTAAATTTGTAATTTGTATAGGATGATGCATGGGACTAATTATTGTAACTTTTCGTCTTTAGTTATTCTCTTCTTTTATTTGTTTAAATTCAATTGCGATCTAGCAAAATATTATATTTTTTAGGGCGTGTAACTCATCGTAAGCTGAGCTCGCTAGTAATGGAAGAATAGATAGTTTCATAGAAATAACCAATCAAATCGAAAGAGATGTTCTAACTGATTATATAGACTTTCTACATATTTTGGTTAAATGTCCCCGTAGCTGATGTGGAAAGCAATACTTACATCAGACGGGCCGGAAGGATTCGACTCCCCAACTAAGGACGTGTAACTGTGTATGAGTTGTCATAAAAAAATTGATTAAATATCGCCCGACCATTTGATGATGATATTTTGGTTTTTTATATTTTGGTTTTTTTTTGGGTGGACGAGTGGGAGGAGGTGTTGTGCATGGTATTCCATTATTTAGTTGTTTCTGAACGTTAATTAGAAATGTTTTAATTATTTTGTTGAAAATGTTTTAATAATTCTTAAAATAGCTATATCCAAAGATATTTGTGGTCGTTTGGCACCCGAATATTTCTAAGAATAGAAACAAATTCTTTCAAATTTATCATAAAAAATTTTATTTCCTCTTTCCTAATAATTTCAATCAATCTTGTGTTTTATTCAGTGAATTACCCAAGAACATAAACTAATTCTTCCAAATTTACCACAACAAAATTTATTTCCTCTTTCCTAATAGTTTCAATCATCTTGTGTTTGATTCGGTGAATTACCTACTTTTGGAGACTTGGATTGCAAAAAAGATCACAAGATTTTGAAAAATCAGATTTTTGGAGTCTTCAACTCAACCACCAAGCTACAACAATTCTATATCCGTCTTTCAAAAAAATCAAGTTGAGGTTTAGATATTTTTTATATAATATATAGGTAGTTGATTTTGATATCATCAACTGAGAAGTTTTTGTAATTGTATCTTTTTTTAAAATGTAGTATGGATCTAAATGTTGGTACTTCTTCTAACCACACTTTGATAGTTTTTCGAATCATTGTTAAAATATTATAATAATTTTTATAGTAACTATTATGTTAATTCTGTAGAAAATGAACAATCAACGACATAAATGTCACCTCCCGAAAATCGAAGTATTAATAGTATCATTCCAAGCACAAGATCAATTAATTTATTAGACTTATTTTACTAAATTATATATCATAAATGATCAGGAAGAGGAAATCTTATATCTCAATACCAAAAAAAACTAATACCTAGAGTTGCACAATGCAATAAATGTAAAAAAAATTAAACAAATAAAGCACAAGAACTCTACAGAGACAATATGAAAGTTGTTATAATAATGACACAACTGATGCCAGACGAACACATTGAAGTGCCCAAGCATCTTCATTAGGATCATTTACTTATTGTTTGCTTGTAACAAACTAACTTAACAAAATATGTTATTTGTGAAGAACCACCTTTCATATTTGGCGAGAGCAAAGAAGATTATGACCATGCAAGTAGTAAACTATTTTTTTTCTTCAAATGTTTCTAAATCTAATACTAGAGAAGAAACTTTAAAATATTAGAAAAATAGCTCTGAAACTAAGTTTTGAAGATATTAGTAAATTTTATTTAACTGAAAATTGCTGAAATACCCACTTTCAGGGTGGGTGTTTATGAAAAACCCACCCGCAGGGTGGGTTTTATGAAATACCAAAAATTATGTATTTTCACGTTAAATATTTCAATATTCCCTTTAGATGCTAAGAATTTTCCAAAATTGCTAATTTGATATTACCATAACTACCCATTCGCGCAAATTCGGTCATATATATGTATTAGAATTCACAAACTCAGATTTGGATTGTGATTTTCGTCTTCTTTTTTCTTTACGATAGATCCGAATTCTGTTGCTCTCATCTTCAGCAGAGATCGCAAAGATCGTTCGTAGTTCATTGTGCTTTTCTTCAGTCGAACTCCGATCATCGCTCATCATCATCATCTTCGTGGAGTGATTTGAAATTTTTCGACGATTAGGTCAATTGTGGAGAGAAGATCTTCTTCTCTTTCTGTAGATCTTAAAACAAGGTGAGATCGTTCCGTGTTAAAATTACGGAGAATGGCCATTCTCCGTTGTAAAATTACGTAGAATGGTCATTTTTCGTGTTATAATGCAGAAGAATGACCATTCTCCGTGTTACAATCACGGAAAATGACCATCCTCCGTTGTAAAATCACGAAGAATAGCCATTTTTTGTGTTAAAATTACGGAGAATGGTCATTCTCGTGTTAACATGCAGGAGAATAGTCATTCTCCGTGTTAAAATCACGGAGAATGGCCATTCTCCGTTGTAAAATCACGTAGAATGACCATTCCTCATGTTAGAATGCAGGAGAATGACCATTCCCCGTATTAAAATCACGGAATAAAATGCAGGAGAATGGTTTCGTGGGTGTTTTCAATAAATTAGAAGGACAAAAATGTCATTATGCACCCTTTTATATATTTTTCGCTAATTCTGGGCACGCAATAAAATATTATTTTGCGGCGGATTTTTCATAAAACTTTTACGATTTTTGGGCATTTGATAAAATTTCTCTTTATTTAACTTTAGACATATTGACTACCAAACAAAATTTCCCTTTTTTTATCACGACACCTTATGTGAATATGATATTCACAATATATTTTTTTTCAATTAATTTTGATAATGCTAGTTTAATGCAAGATGTGATTGCCCTGTTGTTAATTTATTTGTACAAAATACCTTCAATTTTTTTAAACAAAATTTAAAAATTATAACATTTCTAATTAGTTTGAACATTTTACCAAGTATGCAACAACAATGTTATGTGCACAATATGGTTTGAAGCTTATTAGTTTTGTTAAGGATGCATAACATAGATGAAATTCTAACTATTTGATGTTGAAATCATATATTAAATATAAAAATGTTATTACACATGATTACAATACAAGTTTAAAAAGTTATTACCAATTAACTGAGAATGATTGCTTAGTTGCTACTTCATTTTTCATTTTTTAGTATTATTTTACAATATTACATGTATTTTACTCGAAGTCTATTATCAAATTATCCTCTACTTTTAACAGAGGTCATAATATTTCTTATTTATTTGCAAAATATAGACATGTCCTGGTTTTGATTACATCTTTACTAAAATGGAAGAAAATTTCTAAAATATTGGTGTATTATCTCTCTTTTATATTGTTTGTCTGCGATTTTAGATCATAAAATATAATTAGATAGTGTATTTATATTGTTACTTAGTATTTTATGAAAATATGAACATTGAGGTAGTTTACAACAAAAATTAAAAAATACTTATATTTTCTAATTATTTTATATAAAGAAAAGTTATCGCGAACCGATCTGGTTCACCCTTTCAGGGTAGTAGAAGGTCTGCTTTGATTTCTAAGTTATCTCATACTACGAGTACATTAAGAATGAAAAAAAAAAAAAAAAAATCATCCCAACTCAAGTATGTTTTTAGTTTGAAATCATACGATTAAGATGACAACAATTTTCGATTATATTTTTTTTAATTTTACAGTGGTGGAAAGCACATAAAATAAATTATTCAATTTATTTTTTCTTTGGCATGTCTTCCAATGGTCCGGTGTCTACGGTAGCATCAAAATCTAATCGAAGCACAGGTTCAAGGATTTTAAGCAAGAAGAGAAGCAAGATGCTATTAAAAGTTTTAAAATTTTGCGTTTGCATTCAAGATTGAATTTATGCGAAAACAACAGACTTAACACTTTGTCGATATTAATGAACTATAATTAATTTCAAGCTATAGTTATAGAGGATTGCTCAGAAGAATGATAGTTCTAAGTCTTGCATATTTAAAATCATTTATTTGAAACTACCATCAAAGATTCCAAAAAGATGGACATGAAGACCGCAGACTAAAGATCAAGTTGAAGATAAAATTTGACTTACGCTTTCAAATTTTCTAAAAATAAATAAAAAATGTTATTAGATCCTTAAATAGTTAAAATACAATAAAAAAAAATTATTTTGTTGGTTATTACTTTCTTGGTTACTACTAATTTTTAATAGCCAAATGCCCAAAGTCGAAGGCCAAGCTCGAAAGTACTTTTTTTTAAAAATTAATATGGTGATCCGGTCTACATCCGAAACAGGCCCAACCCACATTCTAATCGAAATCGGCTCATACCAGATTTTTGACCGAGATAGATTTGAGATTTTGGTCTCTTGTCCGTCCGATTCGACCTAATCGACGTCAACTCAAGACTAAGATGGCCCGATCCGACCCACAAGTTATCAAATATGGATCCGGCTCGTCTGACCTATCTAACACCTTGAAGATATCAAGGCAAGCTCTTACATATGAAAAAAGAAAGAGCTTTGCTATGCCTACAACCAAATGCTTATAATTTTTTTACAACCGCCACGTGTTGGACTTCAATTGGAGGATGGAGGAAGTGGTGGAGTCGGATGGGACCCATGTGTAAGAGGTGGGAGAGAGGGAGGTTGTAAAAAGTTTGTAAACATTTGGTTGTAGTCTTGTAGACTTAGCATTTTCCAAAAAGAAAAGTTCCCTTTCTTTGAATTAAAATACTATATTTGTTTTATTTTTCCTAAACCAACTCATATAACGCATCACAAATGACATAAACAGTTCCTATATGACGTTGGCTCTATATTGCAACCGTACATAAGAATACTTAATTAGTGCTAAATATATGAGTCCCTAAGTGTTATATATGTACTTTCCATATATTGAATTTTGTTTGGATTCTAAGTATTATATCATGCTTATATAATAGGCAAATTGCTATAATCATGAAATTTATTTTGATGAAAATATTTGACAGGATCCCCCATTAAATTTTCACGTACCAAAGATGGATAAAATTTTCTAAATAATGGTATATATATATATATATATATATATATATATATATATATATATATATATATATATATATATATATATATATATATATATATACTCTCTTCTTCTTATACAACCCTAACCCTAGAGTATTTTGAATATCATTAAAGACCTTAAAACTAAATACAAGTTTCCAATATTATGGCATCCCAAGTCAACCGTCATGACGAAACCCAAATCATTTTCTGGATAATATGAAAAACTAAACATAAATTTTGAATATTATATCCGAACCAAAAACTAAGTCAATTTTTATATATTTTAGGTTTATTTAGTTTTAGGGTCTCGTATAATATTAATTCAAAATTTGCGTTCAAGTTTCCATATTGTCCAAAAGAGGGTCAAGGTCTCATCCTAAGAGTTGGCTTGGGAAAAATCGTTAGATCTCTTTTAGATATCCATAACATTCGAAATTTGTATTTAGTTTCAGGGTCTCATATAATATTCGAAATCTACGTTTAGATTTCCATTTTTGAAACCGGTCAATTCAAGCCAACCGTTAGGCCGGAACCTAGACCCTCTTCTTGACAATACGAAGACGTAAACATAAAATTTGAATATTATACGACACCCTAAAACTAAATAGGACATTGCTATTTCGACCGCAGCTGTTCCGTCGCCACGTGATGGCCTCCAGTTGGCCCTCCGGTCCGAATTTTAAGGATGTGGGGGCCGGTGCTAGGAAGGGAGGCTAATAGACGGCTGCCATGTGGGCTTGCGGTCACGTCCACGGTCACGAACCGTGGACAAAATATTATTTTTCAGCTAAACAATCCTTTTTTTTTTGGGAAAAAGGTAATTTTGGCCCACCCGCCTGCCTGGACGAATCCAATTACCCCCTCTTATATGCACTGGTCCCATGTTAGTTGACTTGCCAATGGGACAGCGCCATGTGGCGGATGGGCTGGCCCGCACGCGGGCCAGGTAGCAGGACTCATTCATTCATATATAAGCAACTATGAAGGTTAAGTATTGAAGATATATTACCAAAGGTGGCGGACTGGAAAGTAGTGTAGCCATCCTCGACGCTTCTACTGCCGGTGATGACGGTGGCGTCGATCCCGTCACCGACCACCATCACGTTCCTCATCGACGATGCGACCTCCACGTGCTCCTCGTACACCCCGGCCTTCACATAGACGACGAACCTCCTCGAAGAAGCAGAAGCGCCGCCGCCGCCCCTCAGCCCGGCGACCGCCGCGAGCGCGCCGGCGACGGTCTCGTGGTCCCCGGAGCCGTCTTTTGCGACGACGAGGTCGGCGGAGCCGGCCTTCGAGCCCGACTGCTGGAGGAGCCTGCGGTCGGCGATGGAGAGCCACTCGGGGAAGGAGCCGAGCAGCCGCCGCCGCCGGTTGCCGCCGGAAGTAGTGGCGGCGGCCTTGTTGACGGCGAGCGAGTTGCTGATTGATTCCGACAGGTTGAGCGGCGGCGGCTGCGGCGGCGGCAGGTTGAGGTCGGCGAAGCCGTCGCGGCAGGTGTGGTGGCTGGCCATGGCGGCGCTGAGCCAGGTCTGGGCGTCTTCGTCGTCGGAGGCTGAGACGCAGCGGTCGAGGAGGGCTGCGGCGTGCCGGGCGAGCTCCCGGCAGTCGGACCACGCGGCGGCGCTGGCCGGGTCGTCGAGCGGCGGGCCGGGGTTTGCGAGCTGGCTGGCGTAGGCGGCGGCTCGGCGTGCGGCTGCGCGCAGGAGCTGGTCTCGGAAGGCGGCGGCGGCGGCGGCGGCGGCGGCGGCGGACCGGTCGTGGTGGTCGAGCGGGAGTTGGGAGTGGGAGCCGAGGGACGATGTGCACACTTCGGGGTGGGGAGTTCGGCTGCATGAGAGTATGGTTTCATGACTGGTAGTCACAACTGTGGGAGTGAAGAAGAGAGAGAGGAGGAGGAGGAGGGAAGGAACTACAAACGACAACATGGCCATTGTTTGCAACTTTTTGGTGCAATTGGAAGGAGAAGTTCATTTGCTTTTATAGGCCCATGAATGGAAAGTTTTCAAGCCATTTGAGTATGAACAGGGTTAGGGTTTGGGTTTGGTTTTTAGGTTAGGTAGCCAGTGGGGATTATCCAAGAAAGCCATTTATACAACAGGTTAGGGGGTGAGCATTCGGTTTATTCGGTTTCAACCTAACCGAATAAACAAAACTCGAATTGGACCGAATAAGCAAAACCGAAATCGAATCGAATTGGTCAATAATCGAACCGAACCGAATTAAATCAGTTCGGTTTTCGATTTATTCGATTTTTGGGTTTTTTGTATATTTTTTTTGTTAATATATATAATAACTAAATATACCTAGATATATTCAGTATATACCTATAACATATACCTATATATATTTAGTATATATCTATAATTAACACACACACACACACACATATATATATAAACTAAAATTTCTTATTCGGTTTTCAGTTTTGGACCGAAACCGAATCCCAAAACCGAAACCGAAACCGAATAAGAAAATTTAGTATTTTTAAAACCAAAACCGAACAGAATTTATTTAAAACCGAACCGAATTCATTATTCGGTTCGGTTTTCGGCCCAAAATCGAATAATGCTCACCCCTAGTTTTGGATCCCCCCCCCCCCCCCCCCCCCCCCCCCCCCCCCCCCTTGTTAGAGTATCATTAGTTGATGGTGCTCAAAATTTCATCTTAAGGTCCAATTTTTTTTTTAAATGGGTAAATGTAGAGTATGTTGGGTTTGTATGAGAATAGTAGGAAATGATAACTTGAGCTCCGATTCCAAAGATTGTGTGGTCAAAAATTAATGTGGATAATAATGTAAAATCTATAATCTAGAAAGTGAGACTGGAAATAGAGCTTACTATTCTACAAAATGAGTTCCTACAATCTAGAATCTAGAAATTGGGAGGCCCAAGCCTTGGGTCCTATGGATGGAATGAGACTGAAAATTCTAGAAATTGGAACCGAAAATGGAGCTTAATATTCAACCAAATAAACTTCAAATTTCTGAATCTAGAAACTGGGACCGGGGATGAGCTCTACTAATGATGCTCTTAGGCATGGTTTGGTTTGCGAAGAAGAAGGTAAATAAATTCCTCGCTCTTTTTTCCTTTCGAACATTTGTAATTTTCATCCATGAGGGGGGGGGGGGGGGGGGGGGGGGGGGGGGAGTGAATCTTATAATGGAAAAATGATTCCCCTATTTATTTATTTATTTATTTATTTTTCTTTTCTACTACTTTACATTGTCATCCAAACACGGAAAAGGTCACTCATTTTTCAGGGTCACAATTCCATGAACAGAAGCCTTAGAAAAGAGAATTACGAAGCAATCTCAATATTCCTTTCGGAAATGATATTTTGTCTGCGGTCTATGGTTCTTATAAAAGAGAATTATAAGAGAATTATGTAGCAATCTCAATATTCCTTTCGAATATGATATATTGTCACGTGCATGACCACCATGCCACATGGCAGTAAGCCACCGCCCCCTGCTAGTTCGAACCTGCCACCAGAAATCCCTCCAATAGAAGGTCGACACGTAACGGACGGGCCAAAACTGGCGGACAACGTAGCAATGTCCTATTCCTTTTGATATAGTTTTAATTATCGGGTGGTCTTAAAAATATACTCCCTCAAATAGTCTTAAATTCCAATTATACCATGTAGATCTTAGTGACTCATAGTTGTAGTGTTCTCTCCTCGACTCTCCTCTAGGGAAAATTTGAATCCAAGATGGAAAGAATGTTTTAAGTAAAGATGTGGCACAATTAAGCTTAGGTACTATGTATTTAAAAGTTAAGCTTTAGGTACTATGTGGCCATCCACCGCTTAGATATCTAATATATTTCGACTACATAAACTCAAATAGGAACTAACTTACAATATGATAATGAAATGTCATATTATTTTTCTATTTAAATCGTTGTTGTTTTTTCCCTTCTGTTTAGAGCCTTAAAAAAATCAATAGCTGAGATGTATGTAATCCAATGGCTACTTAATGTTAAAACTTTATTGTAAAACAAAGAGAAGGAGATGGAGGAAATTATTTCTTCATTCACATGTACCAATCATCTTGAGAAGAGCCCTTTATATAGGCTTACAATGGAGGTTAACATCATGATGATAATTAAAAGAAAAATGCAAAAAGGCATATGTTATGGATAACCATAAGTCATAGGTTATGGATAACAAGAGACATAGGTTATATAGGCCAACTAATTATGTGAATTATCCATATTTATAACACTCCCCCTTGGATATTCACCATTAATTAGTTGGTGGTGTATGCACATTTGTTGCCTCGTTAAAACCTTACTAAGAAAAACCCAGTGGGAAAAAATCTTAGTCAAGGAAAAAGAGTACAACGTGCAAAACTCAAAAATATTCTTCATGAATCATACTCCCCCTCGATATAATGGATTTGCTTGACTTCGATCACTTTTGTCCTTTGAGCATATGCATAAAACACTTTTGGAGGAAGGTGTTTATTCGATCTCCTTTGATGAATCCTTTTCGAACATGCGTAATGCAAGTCGCATTGTCTTTGAATATTATTGTAGGCTCATCTTGTTTTGTTGATCGCCAATATATAGCTGCATGGTTATTAATAAACACATAACCTGTTTGGAGCAACCCTTATGAAGGTCATAAATATGTTTGAGTCTGCACAACCATCTAGACAAGAATCGTTAGTAGAATCATATAATAAAATAATCTTATGCTAGTTGTTCCACAAAAATATCTCAATATGTGTTTAACTATATTCAATATGTAAGTGGAGGTGCAGAACTATATCTCGATAATAAATTAACATAAAATGCAATATCTGGTCTTGTGCAATGGCTAGATATAGTAGTGCTCCAATAGCACTTAAATACGATATTTCTGGAACAAGAACTTTTTCATCTTCTCTTTTGGTCGTAATGTACATTTATCCAAATCCAACCTGCGTACAACCATCGGTCTACTTAGTAGATGTACTTTTTCCATTATGAATCAGATCAAAATTCTTTCAATATATCGGAAATGAGATGCACTAATATCCCACAGGAACTTCGATCTATTTGCAAACCGAGACCAAGCTTTGTCTTTTTTCAAGTCTTCATTTCAAACTCATTCTTCAAATAGTTTGCAGTTTTCTCCAATTCTGTAAGAGACCTGATCAGGTTTTATATCATCAATATATACTGCTACTATTGAGAATTTATTTCTAAATTTCTTAATGAAGACACATGGGTAAATTTGACTATTTTGTATCATTCCTTGGTCAAATATATGATAAGACGATTATACCACATTCTTGTGGATTATTTTAATTCATATAATGCTCATCTAATTTGAACACATGCCCTTAGACTTAGTCTTTGGCATTGTAAATCCTTCTGGAATTTTTTTTTATATAGATGTCAGTATCTAAGTCTCCGTATAAATATGCAGTTATAACATCCATAAATCTTATATCAAGATTTTTAGAAACTGCGAGACTAATTAGATATCTAAAAATGACATCCGTAACTTGAGAGCATGTCTCAACGTAGTCAATTCCAGGTCTTTGAGAGAAACCCTGTGCTACAAGTTGGGCTTTGTATATTTCAACTTCGTTTCTCTCATTTTATTTTCTCACGAAACACCTATTTAAAACCAACATGGTTTATGCCCTTTGGTGTTTCCACTATAGGTCCAAATACACCACGTTTTTCTAAAGATTTAATTATGCTTGAATAACATCTTTCCAGATTGGCCAATCTTTTATTTGTCGACATTTATTTATACTACGTGGTTCATTTTCACAATCATCATTGTCCTTTGATATTTCAGTAGCTACTGCATAGTTAAATATGTCATCGATGACAAGTGCTTTTCTATTCCATAATTCACCTGAACATGCATGGAATATCGAGATCTCTTCATTTTCAGGTACCTGTGCCTCTCTAGAGGCATCCAGAGGCATTTCAGTGAATTTGGAAACATGCACATATTCAGTATTTGTTTTCGGAGCTCCGGCCACTATTGGGCTTTTATCAGGACAAGATGTTTCATTTACTCTCCTCTTTCTAGGAGCACTATCCTTGGAACCTATAGGTCTACCACGCTTTTGACGTGTAGTAGTAGATTCATTTGCCGCCTTGTTTGAATTTTGTCCAATTAGAACAATGATTATGGCTGGCACATATGATATAGTTACCTTTACGGCATCATTAAATGCATCAGGTAATTAATTTGCAATTTCTTGCAAATATATCATTCTTCTTATCTCATAATCATATTTGGAGTTCTTGGAACTTAATGAGATCGATAGAGTAGGCGTATACCATGTCAATTCATGCCGTTAATTAGCAATAGTTTGTTCTATATGAACAATTTGTTGCTTATACCTCCCCCTAACGGCGGGAAGACTCTATCATCAAATTGGCTATCATCAAATCTTGTAGTAAAGACATCACCAGTCATTAATTTTAAATACCTTATTATGGAAGAAAACTCAAAACTAATGTATATTTTTCAAACATCATTGGAGACCCATCTTAGTTCTTTTGGAAGATGGAACTGGAACATATACTGTATATCCAAACTTTCTCAAATATGAAATGTTTGGTTGTTTAACTAACAAGTTGTATATATATAAAATAATATGGTAGGCAATGAGTCTAAATTTAACTAAAGATGCAACATATAAAATATCATGTCTCAAGCCACAATTTTTAAACTAGATTGCACTAGTAGAGGTCTAGCTATAAGTTGAAGATGTTTAATAAATGACTCAGCTAACCCATTTTGTGTGTGCACTGGGGAACATGATGCTCTATCTCAGTTACTAATGATATACAATAATTATCAAAAACTTGTGAGATGAATAATGCGACATTATCAAGACTAATTAATATAGTCGAGTGATTAGGAAACTGAGATCTAAGTTTAATAATTTGGGCTAAAAGACGAGAAAATACGAGATTTCTAGTAGACAATAGACAAACATATGACCACTTAATAGATGCATCTATGAGTACCATAAAATATCTTAAAAAGAACCACTAGCAGGGTGAATATGACCACAAATTTCTCTTTATGTTCTTTACAAGAAAGTAGAAGACTCATTCTTAACTTTTAGAAAAGATGGTCTAGTTATAATCCTTCCTTGTAAACAAGGAATATATAGTTGATTCTTCAATAAGCCAATATCGTAATTTTCAATAAATATCCACAAAGATTATCAATGATACATGGTATGTCCCGGATGACCCAAAGGGTCATGCCAAATCACTACCAAAATAAGTCATATTACCGACGAAACTAGCGACGTTTAAGTAAAACGTCGCTAAAGCAAAGCAATTTAGCGACGAAATGGAAAAACGTCGCAGAACGTCACTGTTAGCGACGATCCGTGACGTCCAGCGACGCAATTTTAACTAAAAAAATTGACGTTGCTGATAAGTCGGTAAATATCGCTAATTAGTGACGATTACCGACGTTTTTGTAGACATCGCTTATTTTTTTTAAATTAGCGACTCGTAGCGATGCTTCTTTACGTCGCTAATTATAATTTTTCGACGATTACCGACGTCGATAAGTAACGTCGCTAAAATGAGCATATAGGTTTGATTTTTCATCCCCCCCCCCCAATTTTTGGATTCCCCCCATTTAACCCGACCCTCTCTCTCCTCCGGCTCCCGACCCCCTCTCTCCTCCGGCTCCCGACCCCCTCTCTCCCCTTCGGCACCCGACCCCACCTCTCCCTTCCGGCACCCGACCCCCTCTTTCCCCTCCGGCTCCCAACCCCTCCGGCTCCCGACCCCCTCTCTCCCCTCCGATACCCGACCCCCTCTCTCCCGACCGCCTCCAGCCCCCTCCTCCAGCCCCTCCTCCTCCAGTCCCCTCCTCCAGCTAGCCCCCTCCTCCAGCCCCCTCCGCCTACAGCCCCCCGCCTCCAGCCCCCTAACCCGATAACCCAGGTAAACCCTAATCCTTGGTCATGTACATATTATTTATATGCATATTTTTGGTCGAGCTTGCGATTTTGATTAATAGGTCTTTCTATACAAAAGACGAAATTCTAACGAGAAGTTTTTTGTAATTTATCCCACAGTCACGATATTTGGTAGATCGTCTTATAGTTGGCACAAATATAATGATGGTAATAGGCAACAAATGTTTGACGTTGTCACGATGAATCAAGTACTATATTATCAAGTGCACCATCTCTTTAATTAGTTGTTCTACCGCATAAATGTCACAACCATGATTACCTTAGACTGTCCAATTAATGGCGCGAGAAGTTAATTAGTAGAAATAGAAGGCTGTGGCACATGACAATGGCGCGAGAAGTTAATTATAGTGTGGGTTGTATCTTGTTATTTTGGTTGGATTTGATATGTAACTTGGACATGGGGAGGCTCGGGTTCATAGTGATGCCCTTTGTTGCTTACTCTTTTGCTTGTTTAGCTTGTGCAGTCAGTTGGATTTGATATGTAATTTCGACTAGATATTACAGCCTACAATCCCCTAAGTGCATAGTGGCTCAATCCTGCTATAGGTTTCAGCCGAGCCTAGTAGATGCATGTCCTGCATCCTCACTTGAGTCAAAACCTGTACCCGCTCTGTTTTGCTTACATTACTGATACCCTCGTGTATCAGAGATGCATATCCTGCCCTTATCCTGTCCTTTGTAGCATCTGGACTTCAGTTGCCAGCAGAGCCAGGAGATGTTACGGCGGAAACTGCTCTCATATTACTTCTCCTCCTCCACCATGGCTCTGGACCCATCTGCTCCTCCCTTCTTCCCTTCTTCTCATTCGACTATCTCGGCCTCCTATCTCGGCCTACTATTCCAATATGCGTTTGATACGGTCTACCTAACCTATATACTGATACTAATCTGATACTCTCTGATATTAAGTACATCCGGCTTACTAGCTAGCGGATCCACCAGTTACATGATTATATACTAATTATGTTTAGTTTGTCTTACGATACAGATTTTTACATCCAATGTAAATGCAATGCATGAATGAATGGATGAAAAGATAAATGCATGTATAATAGTAGGTAATGATATGCACAACTGAAAAGATAAATGCAATGCATGAATGAATGGATGAAAAGATAAATGCAATCCATCGGAAAAGCTTTGACACTTGCATATCATTCACTACCTTGATGTATCTATCTTACAGAATTATGGAGCTGAATTACTATCTGCGGAATCGTACTTGGATGTACAACCGTCATCCTGATGACATGTGCGGTGTGCGGGATGAATTCATAGAGGGTGTACACCAGTTCCTGCAGTTTGCCAAGGCGTTCCCTCAGTACATGGACGGTACCAAAATTAAGTGTCCGTGTGTGAGATGTCGTAACTTGAAATATCATCCAGAAGTGGATGTCACGTATCATTTGTACTCGAAGGGTTTCACGCCGAATTACTATCAGTGGAGCGAGCACGGAGAACTTGTGTCTTTAGCATCGGAGTACGAGCCTTATGTTGATGTCCACAACAACGCTCCTTACGACGATGGGTTGGTGAACATGGTTTTTGACGCGGCCGGGCCTAGTTTCGATCCGGATGATCATGATGCACCTGAGGAGGCACCGAACCCCGATGCTGCACAGTTCATGGAGTTGCTGGAGAATGCAAGGACTCCATTATATCCTGGTTGTGAGGATCATTCACCGTTGGAGGTGGTTACAAGATTGTTGAGCATCAAGTCCGATTTTAACATGTCGCAAGATTGCTACAACCGTATTATGGAGTTGCTTATAGAAATATTGCCTGAGGGTGCGAAGTTGCCTAAAGACTTCTACCGGTCTAAGAGGATGGTTAGATCGCTCTGGATGGGATATGAAAAAATCGATGCCTGTCGCAACGGGTGCATGTTGTACTACAAAGACGACAAGGATGAAGACGCCTGCAGATTTTGTGGTGTCGATCGCTACAAGGCCTGTGGTAGAGGAAAGTCTGTCGGTGCCAGGAAGCCTACCTCTTCGATGCACTACTTGCCGTTGACGCCGCGTTTGCAGCGGTTGTTTATGGTGAAGGAAACTGCAGAAAACATGAGTTGGCATAAGCGGGAACATACCGAAGGAGTGTTGGATCACCCATCTGATGGAGAAGCATGGAAGCACTTTGATCGAGAGTATCCAGATTTTGCTTCTGATCCGCGTAATGTTAGATTGGGTCTCTGCTCTGACGGTTTTACCCCATTCGGACTTTCAGGATCCCAGTATTCGTGTTGGCCTGTGATCGTCACCCCGTATAATCTACCGCCTTGGATGTGCATGAAGACTCCATATATGTTCCTCACCGTTATTATCCCAGGTCCGAACAATCCGAAAAGGAACATTGATGTTTATTTACAGCCATTGATTGATGAGTTGAATCAGCTGTGGGAAGTAGGTTCCAACACGTACGATGTATCTAGAAAACAAAATTTCCAGATGCGGGCAGCACTTATGTGGACCATCAACGACTTACCGACGGTAAAGCTGCAAAAAATATCCAGGCTACCGACGTTTACCGACGATTATTGACGTCTTGCGACGTACTTTGCGACGTTTACCGACAGTAAAGCTGCAAAGAAAATGATCAAGGGTCCCGACGTTTACCGACGTCCTGATACGTCGGAGATACTTATACGTCGAAAACCGTTGGTAAAACGTCGGTAATAATCCCAGGACGGAGACCGACGTGTAGCGACTTTAGCCACGTCGCTACTGTACCGACGAAACGACAGAAGACGTCGGTAATATACCGACGTATCAATACGTCGCTGATTGTCGGTACTTGCGACGTTCGGCGACGTTTCAAAGATCAGCGACTAAGAAAAAAGCGACAAGGCTTTAACGTCGGTAAATACGTCGGTAATTATATTTAGCGACGTATTTTGTTGTTTTAGCGACGTTTTTAGGCGTCGCTAAAACGATATATTTTGGTAGTGAATGTTATATAAGACATGATCATTGGCTTTATATTTTGCCATATTCATATTAGATTCAATTATGTTAATGGTGGTGAAATACAAACCCACCGAAAAACAAGATAACTCTTCTAATGTGAGCCTTTTGCTCCCAACATTAGATGTGCTACATAATGACTCTTTGTTCTTATCATTTCGAGTTTCAATATGGTACCCATTTTGTGTATATCCTTGAAACTTAACAAATTCCTTTACGGAACTACTTGAACACATTCTGCAAATAAGTTTGAGTAACATGATGTGTGCTCTTCCAAAGCCCTCAATTATATGGCTGGCCAAGCTATTGTTGGCACTTTATGCATGTCAAATACCAACTTTGGCAAAGACTTTTGATTCTTCAAAATCATGTGTTGTAGCACTATCTACCAAACACATATCTAAGTCATTTTTCTTGGATTCTTTGAATCTCTTGTTGAGTAGCTCGGCATTGCTTAAATCAATGTCTATCTTTGTCATATTTACGACAAGCATTACTTCTCCATGAAGCAAAATAAAGATATTATGAACTTATATATTTTAGCTAGCATAAGTACAATAAGAAAAATTAAGCATTTCAAATGATAATATCATATTATAGAAATGTAACTCCAAATTTATAATATATATATATATATTTTTTTTCAATAAAACAAAACTCTCATGGCCTAGACATTCCATGATTGAAACCAAAAATAGAACATGACATCAAATTTAAATAGTTTATAAGTAGTTGAAATAAACATAAACTGACTGAGTGCTCATTCAATGGAAGGTGAATTTTCAAGCATCTCCTCAAACTGTTCATTTGTAACTTTTTCATTTTGATCCTCAAAAAATAGGATCAAAACAATTCTTTTTTTTTTTTGTTTATTTTTTTTTTTCATGAACCATTGTTTCAACCTTTGTAAAGTAACCATGACATATCTTCCAATTTTTTTTTTTTTATTCCCTCTTCCACGTCCTCCACCACGACCTCTGCTAATTCCAAAATTAGCATTTGCCTCAGGAATTTTCATTGACCCAGTTGGTCTAGAGTTGTGGTTTTTATGAGCACGTTACTATTTGCCTTTACTACACTGAGATAGTCACCGGTTCAGAGTAATTTATGATTTTTTTTTTACAATATTATTGCTACAAAAGCACATTGCTTGCATGAAAAATGAAGAGGATCTTCTCAATCATTTGAGGCTCTGCTACTTTTTCTCCGTACAATCTAAGGCGGAAAACAATAATAAACAGAGCACAATTATATTATTTAACATTTTTACAGTCATGGTATCTTAAATTCAACCATTCAGTTTGAGCAGTCATAAGGATTACCATCCTTTGGTGGTCAAATCTATCATTTAGAGATGTCCACAAATTCAATGGATCATCCTTCCTTTAGAAATATCCTGTCTTTAGACCATCATGGATATGATGTCGTAGAAAAATCAAATCAAAGTCTTGACCTTGGCTTTAGAAATTTCTTTATTTTTCTTCTTAATAGTACCATCAAGCTTGTTGGACTGCAATTACAACTTTGCATCCATTGTCATGATAAATAATTATTTCTGCTCATATCAAGAGCTTTGAATTCAAACTTTACAAAATTCGACATCTACATGACATAAAATAATTATATTAGATGTTAATCAATAATAAAATTGATAAGCGCTTTAAAGGTTACAAAACTTCACATATGCCACAATGTGATGAAACACATGAAAAATACTCCCACATGAACCCACATGGCACTCATGTGCCACACCTCATGTATATCACATATACAACAATGTGGTAGAACGCTATCAAAGAAGTATCACATATACAACAATGTGATAAAACGTTATCAAATAATATTATGTCTTACGTGTATCACATATACAACAATGTGACAAAATGCTACTAAAGAATATTATATTGCTATCAAAGAATATTATCTCATGTGTATCACATATACAACAATGTGATCATTATATAATAATTTATTTTGGGTATTTTTTTTTTTTTTAATATAATTCGATTCACATATACAACAATGTGAAGTAGTACACTATAGAATTCAAATAAATAAAATAATAGAAATAACCAATTCACATGAACTAATTTAATGAAATTAACTAACTCCAAATAAGTGATTTTTTTATTTTTTTTTATTTTAAAGATATTCTAGATTAATTTCATAGTTCATAGAAAACATATAGAAATAAAATTTATACATAATCTTAAATAGATTATCATAAATTTTCTATTTTGAATGAAATTGTGAACAAGTTCAATACGTATTTAGATTTAAAACTAAAAGAAAAATAGATCTAGAAAACTTACGTTTTAATCGATCTATAAACAGATAAATCAAACGTGTATTTAATTTTACTAAAACATGCATGTATCTAAGTATATAAAATTAGACATACCTTTTCAATACCTTTCTTTTCTTAAGAGAACTATTTCTCCCTTCTTCTATTTCCTAGAGCATGGTGCTGATAACGTATTGTAAAACAAAGAGAAGGAGATGGAGGAAATTATTTCTTCATTCACATGTACCAATCATCTTGAGAAGAGCCCTTTATATAGGCTTACAATGGAGGTTAACATCATGATGATAATTAAAAGAAAAATGCCAAAAGGCATATGTTATGGATAACCATAAGTCATAGGTTATGGATAACAAGAGACATAGGTTATATAGGCCAACTAATTATGTGAATTATCCATATTTATAACAAACTTATATATTTAGCATTCGTTGAAAAAACTTTATAGATAATGGAATTTTCGAACTCCACCTACTCTTCAGCCAGTCTTTATATCTAGGACGCTGTTACGTGGACAGCACTTTTGGTCCGCAGTCCACGTGACAATTTTTCATTGGCAGGTGTACCGGCGGTGGTCTTCATACAAATAAAGGAAGACGAATGGAATTCGTCCACGTGACGGCGTTCAGAAACTGCGGACCATTTATCATTTCAATTATATCTACTGTGTGCAAGACCTAGACTCCACTTCAGCACAGCTTGAGATTTAATTTGCTCTCTGTTGGCATATTGTGCAGTGCATGTTAATTTCCACTCAAAAAAAGTGCATGAAGTTGATTGATGCAGATACATAAACGGCAGTGAGACTTGACTAATGAACTGAACGTGCTTAAAAATAATTAGTGACGTATTTGAATATAAGACTTGTAGTTTTTCTATTTCTTTTGGCTAGTTTTCAACTTCAATATTTAATTTCATCGTTTTTTTTAAACTTAGCGTACTCTAGTATTTATTTGAACAAGCTGATTCCATCATTTATATATATTAGCTTTTGCGGAATATTCTAATAACACTTCGGTATTGGTCGACGAGCGAGTTCCATTGAATGTAAATGGATATTCAAGAAAAAAGATGAGAGCTTACGAGATTGTCAGTAAGTCGAAGGCCAAATTACTGGCTAAGGAATTCTCTCAGAAGCAAAGCATCGACTACTTTAATACTTCTACATCAATTACTCATATGACAACTATCATCATTCTATTCTATTTGTTCTCGTTGCGATACATAAGATGATCATAATTTATTCGATGGTTGTGAAGATGTCATTATTCATGAATGGGGATTGACCAAAGAGTTCTACATGAAGTAACTAAGATGATTTGTGACAAGTTTCGTGTTCATGCGATGAGTGTACACGAGACCACAAGTACTTATCCTCAAGACATGAAAAATATGATGACTTGATCGATATAGGGGTGCAACTCAGACGGGTTGGGTTGGGTTGGGTTGGGCTTGAGGTCAATCCGAGCCCAATCTGATGAGTTATAAACATAGTTCGAGTCTAAGTCCGATCCGACCTGGGGTTCAACATATGAAGTCCAAGACCAACCCAGGAGGATCAGGTTAGGCTCGGGTCGGGTCCATCGAGTTTATCGGGCTCTAATATAATATCTAAAATAATTCTAAACAAAATTAATATTAAACACATAATCAAATAGCAATCAAACCTTGATCATTACAAAATACAAACTGACCTCTAGCCTAGTGGTTAAGAGAGTCATGCGGCCCAAGTGGTCGGAAGTTCGAGCCCGGTGGAGTCGAGTTCGCCACAATTATATATATATATATATATATATATATATATATATATATATATATATATATATATATATATATATATATATATATATATATATCATGTGGTTAGGAGAGGGGCTTGAAGGAGGTCCCAAGTTCGAGCTCCCTCCTGGGCACGGACGACTGGGTGGTCGCGGGACGGCCACGGTCCGCTGGGCACGGACGGCTGGGTGGTCGCGGGACGGCCACGGTCCGGTGCTGGAGGTCCAAAGAAATGGACATTAAAAAATTAAAAAATTATATATATATATATATATATATATATATATATATATATATATATATATATATATGAGCCGGGTTTCAGGTTCTTTGGGTAACCTGACACATGAACCCGAGTCCAACCCAATTTTTGATCGGGTTCAAAAAATTTAATCCGAATTTGAACCCGTGTATCTTCAACAATCATAACCCAACCCATTAACGAGTTTATCCGATTGGACTCGGATTTAGTACGTCCGAGTTGCACCCCTAGATCGATAGTCAACCCATTCGAGAAAAAAAAAAAAACTAAAAGTTGTAGCATGCATAGTCCACAGACCTTGCGCTCATGGAATCCAAAAATTTCATTGATGCCTTAAAGGTCTCTCTAACTCGAGCTGGCATTGTCCTTGGAGTTGGATATTCATGTCACCTCAAGGCGGGTCTGTCCGGTCCAGGCCCAATTTTGACCGGGTTGGGTCGAGCCTGGCTAGTTCGAGTATGAGTTCGGTCCAATCCGACTTTATTTTCAAAACTCCAAAACCAGTTCGAATCAAGACCCAGATAGTTTCGGTTCGAGCTTGATTCGAACTGAATTTGGGCTGGGCCGCATGCTGTTCGGTTTCGTTTAAAAAAAAATCAAATATTAGTATGTATACTATATTTATATATAATTATAACATCAAATTAATGTGGATATAGGGTTAGCAGAAACTTTTAGCTTGAGATATGGGTTCAAATTCACTTATACCCTTTACAATAATTTTTTAATATATAAATATAGTAACGGGCCTGTAATCGAACCGGGCTTGTGGATATGAAAGGGATAATCCAACTCGGACCGGTTGGAGGGCCGGATCGAGCCTGTGAGTTTGGACAGTGAATCTAGCCCGAAATGGGATACGCAGTGCGTCGGGCCGGATTGGCCAGTTGACCGAATCCGTGCCGACCCAGTCCAGACTTGATCGGGCCGGATCCAAACCGGATTCTGGGCCGCCCGGCCAAATATACACCTTGACATGTCACCTATTTTACAATTGAGTTTACCTTCTTATTTTTTTTGGAAGACAAAAGAAACTATTCATTTATAGAATCAGTTGCTGGCCATATCTTGTTGTCTGTAAATGATTTTTTTTTTTTGTTACAACAAAAGCTATAGAAATTGGTAACAAAAAATGTTGCAGTGAATAAATATTGTAATATTTATCATATCAAGTTAGCATCATCTACAATAGAACAAAATCATCTACAATAAAACAAACATTTACGAGTCTCTTTTAAGAAAGATTGGGATGGTGAGGAACCATGCCAGTAGCCAAAGGAAAGAAATAGGAACCATGCCTATAGCTTACTCTTCCTGCTGCCAAATTCAACACCTTGGCTTTGTTATGCACTAAAAACTCAAGATACACCGAACTCGAGTAGCTCTTGTGGTTACCAAGAAAGGGTATAAGACCCTGACTGGATGACAGAAGATCAATGGATCGAGCCAGGAGACGTATTATTCCTTCCATTTAATAATGGTGGGAGTTATGAACAATAGGCCCAAAAGACATACAATACAGCGTGCACAAAATTCTGTGCGTATCGTCGGGCATATCAAAAAAAAACTCAAGATACAAAATTTACAAAAAAAATGTGAAGATAGTAAAAATTGCCAAATGCCAACTAAATTATGTAGACAATGGAGATCCCTGTTCATTATCATCATCATCAACATTGAGAAGTCTACATTGTTTGTTTCAAATAGACAGACTTAGTACAATATATATAGGAGGCAACACAATATAGGTAATCCACCCAGTACCTCCCTATTCAATCCCAGAATCCAATATGAAAGACTCTTTAAAAGTTACAAATTGAAACAAAGAAAGCCAGCTACAATTTATGACCAACATGATTACGAACGAGAAAATGACAAGTTTTTCGATCGAGAGCACGACGAATTTCCAAGAAATCTGACAGACATCCCCAGAAGGCAGGCGAAACGATTACATGAGGATGGTGGTCTCGGCAATCATGGCAGTCACGACGTAGGGATCCATGTTGGAAGCTGGCCTCCTGTCCTCGAAATAACCTGAAAATAGAAAAAGAAAAGTTAAAAAATATATGAAATAGATTATTAGTAATTAAACTTAGTGATCGGATTATATAGTAGCGTTAGATATAAATAAAGATATGTATGCATCACTATATTGATATGTAGAAAAGTTCAGCTTTACCGTAAAAATTTTCTTTCCAAACATATCCTTACATATGTTTACTACAACTAGGTAATTACGAGAGCTGTCGTTTGGTCTTCCTAAATAATCTTATAGGCAGGTATAAAATAATATATATATAATCATATGATAATATCTATGCTACTATATAATGATAAAAGTTCAGCTCTACCGTAAAACTTTTCTTTCCAAATATACCTTATATATGTTTACTAATTAAGATTATTCATTAAAGTTACTAGGGGCATCTTGGTGATTACGGGATGTGTTTTTTGGTCTTTTTAAATAGCCTTGCATGTAGGTATAAAATAATATGACAATACTAATATAATAATAACTTTAGAATAATTAAGTGGTGGCAACGTGCTATTGGGTGGTGGTCCTGCTTATGGGGTCAAATCAATACATTCTAAGAAGAAATATTTGAATATCAATCTCATCGATCTCATAAGTATCATACCAAATCCCATCAATCGAATCACTTTTTCGAGAAATACGAGACATCTAAGTTGTCTTCCTAAGTAGTCTAATAATTAAAATAATTACAGTAGCTATCTCTTAATCTTCCTAATAATAATCTATGAAATATGTGCAATGCACGTGCATATATATACTACTATAAGATAGACAATGAGATATTAACCTTTTCCCGCTTTCTCGGTGTCACGGCCGACTCTAATGGAAGCCCCACGATTTGCAACCCCCTGTAGTTACAAGATGGAGGCGATTAACTCCAAAAGTTCAATTAACGAAGAAACCGAAGAATGCTTGAAAACTAATATAGTTTTTAAGCGGGATAATGTACTTACCCATTTGAATGTGTTAATATCGGCAGTCTCATGGCGGCCAGTGAGACGACGCTCATTCCCTTCTCCGTAAGCAGCAATGTGCTCCTTGTGCCTCTTGCTGAGCTTATCGATGGCTTTCTTAATGATCTCATATCCACCTTCCTCCCTCATCGACTTGGTGCTGAGTTCGACAAAAACAAAACAAATTGAAACAAATCAACAATATTGATTTTATTAATGGATGATATAACATCAACAATATTGATTGTATTGATGAATGATCCAATCACCAATATTGATTGTATTGATGAATTATCAATCAACAATATTGATTGTATTGATTAAATTATAAAAAGTCATACAACTATTAATATATATAGATGGAGAACGGCTCCATATCTATATAGGAGAAGGAATTTGTATTTGTATAGGAGAAGGAATTGTTGGAATTATTCAATAATAGGGGCCACACATGTAAAATTAATTGTGTTGGGCTATCTAAATAATTAAGCCAAATTAAAATGGTCTATTTTGAAAATTGACTTAAGGGTATAATTGTCATGGAAATAAATAATGTGTAGATACCGGAGATAAATCCAATTTGATGAGAGGCCAAATTAGAAATATCAAAACATATATATATATATATATATATATATATATATATATATATATATATATATATTAGGTTATGGTCCTCAACTCATACGGCCACAAAAGAGAGGATTTTCTCTATTCTCTTATGCATCCCCATCCCCATCAACAGAGAGAGGAACAAAGATTTCATATTTGTTATTAAGGGTCGTAGCGAGTTGGAAGATCGAACCCCCATAAGAAGACGTCTGCTTCAATATCCATTAAGCCAATCAATGGATTTAGGTACGCTTATGCATTTATTTTGTTCTTCGTCTCATGAATCAACATGCACTAATTTCCAACAGGAATCCATATCCGTATATGATAGACTTGAATCTAATCCTAAATCTAATCACATCTTAACATAAATAGATATATTTTTTCAACAGAAATCATAAGGACTACAAAAGGGAAAATCTTGCTCCTCGTAGTATTATATACCTGTAGTTTGTGTGAGCTCCAGCACCATTCCAATCTCCCTAATAGCAACACCAAGAAAATTTAAACAACCAGTAATAGCATAAGCCCACCAAGATATGCTGGAAAAATCTGAAGGTTTTCACCAAAACCGTGTTAACAAAATTGGCAAAACAATCTAACCTTGATAGGCTTTGGGTCGAAAGACAGGACAACACCGGAAATCTCAGTGATTCTCTGATTTCACAGGAAAACTGTAAGAACAAGCAACGCACAATTTGCATATAGAAGTAAAAAAAATTGAAGCTACCATTAATCATACCTCGAGAATGTAGCGAGCAACCCACAATTCGTCACCAGCAGAGATGCCGACGGCTGGGCCTACTTGAAACTCCCACTGTTTCATAAACAACAATGGTCGAACGAGACATCAGACAATAACTTACATCAAGGAACGGAACAACAAGGCATAACTACAGTTTCTTCCATACCTGGCCTGGCATGACTTCACCATTGATGCCACTGATGTTGATCCCAGCAAATAGACAAGCTTTGTAGTGGGCATCGACAATATCACGACCAAAAGCCTTGTCAGCTCCCGCAGCACAGTAATAAGGACCCTGCCGCATAGTTCACATTGGTCATACAAAATCAAAGTAGGAAGTTCAGATGTTTATGGAAAGCTCATGAAACAAAAACAAAAAAAATAGCCGGCATCTTTCAACTTAATAACAAATTTCTTTGATATCTATGACGACCTTCACGCCAATAAGCAATTAGTACTATACTTACTAAACATGAAAGGAACACCCGAACAAGTGGATTAAGAAAAATGAAACAGAGCCCTTGTTTATAATTATGTCCTACAACATACCAATAGGTAATAGTAGAAACTTGTGAGATAATGAGTATCTATCATATTAAAATATAAAATGAGTATTGGCATGTAAAATAGTACAATATACCAATAGATAATAGTAGAAACTTGTGAGATAAATGAGTATTGGATTAAACTACAAGCCTTTTTGTTTTACTAAACTAGTCATGTTCACGTGCAATGCACATACCCAAAAAAAAAACTCTGATGTTATTGAAAAAATAAATAGGAATTTAAATTATATTAAAATAGTTTAAATATAATTTTAATATATTTTAATTAATTTTTTTTATAAATATGTTTTTAGAACTTTGGATATATGTGTAGGTAATACCATGTAGTTAGTTTAAATATATTAAAATAGTTTAAATTATATAGAAATTTAAATTAGATAGGATTTTTTTTAAGTGAGGGATATACATACGATGGTAGTTAGAAGGATTTTAAAAAAAACTTAATTACGTGAGGATATACATACGGCTTAGACGGCATATTTTGAGCCGCTTTCAAGCCTCTTTATAATAGTAAAGATATAAACATTATTGGAATGCACTCCAAACAATGTCAGAATTACAAATTACTCGAGCATTTCCAAAAACATTAGTGTAATTAACATTCTCACAGTAATGGTGGTAATATTATAAAAAAAAAAAATAGAGGCAGTTGAGTGATGAAGAAAACAAGACGTAACTGTCTAAAGGAATTTACTATATCTAGTATTGTAGAAGAAAGAAAGGCTGTAATATAGTGATTGCATATGTAGAAAGCTTAACACATGCTAAGGCACATGTATCCAAATGTAAGTGAATAAGCTATTAGATAAGATATGGATTGTTGCAGTAAACTTCCCTATCGTTCGCCCAAAATTGAAGAAAGAATGAGGAATTAGGGTTTACAATTTTCAAAAAACAAGAAACAAGGACTAATATGTAAAAGTTCCTCAATTATTAACATCTGACTTATGTCTAGAGGTACTACTCTTGTATTTTTATTTTTTTTGTGCAAGTCAAATGGACCTCTAATAAACATGTCAGAAAATACTAATGGACGATGGCGCACTATCTCGAAGAAAAAGCTAGGACGTTATTTCAATTTACGGTACATCAGTGTTATTCCTTGCATTTTGCCCATAAAATTAAATCAATATGAATCAGTAATTTCTGAAACAAGAATGATACTCCAAGCCGACACCAAAAATTTGGGATAAAGGCTTTGACGTCATTGTTGTTCTAAGAATGATAGACAATTAGAATCTAGATATTGTTAATGATACCTGGGGGCCTGGGAAGCCACCAACTGGCCAACCAAGAGGCCAGTTGACGTCTTTCTGGAGGAGTGTGTACTCTTGCTCAATACCATACCTGTATAAGACATAAAAGAAAATTCAACTACGATGCATCCTGGATCAATCAATTAATCCCAAAAGGATGGTAAATAATGTATCTTGAATTATAAAACATGTGAACAGAATTTACCAAGGTACTTCAGCAACAACATCGGGATGGCTAAAGACCTTAGCAGCACCAGCTCTTTTGTTTGTGGGAATCGGCTCCCCAGCAGGAGTATAGCAATCACACATAACCTGAGTATAAAGGAGAATTATACAACAAATGTTAAAATAAAAGACTTGAATCAAAATATTTACATAAGTAGTAAATAACAAGTGAACTGAAGTGGGAAGTCAACAAGAAAATTGTTTGTCAAGAAGAAAATGAAACAAGTCCCTTTCCTTTTGAAAATGCTAAGCAAGCAAGTATAAGTTTTATCCATAAAATTAAGTTATAACTCTATTAAAGGCTTACTTATATGTAAGCAAATAACTTTAAATTGCTTCAAACATGTCATATAATATTATGACCACAATGTCTTATTAAACTTTCATAAACAATCATCTTTTGTTCCTCGTAAAAAAAACTAATAGCATATCTTTAAAGTCAACCAGCTATATAGTGCATTTTGTAACTTGAATCTAGTGTATATTAGTTACTTCCTTGACCAGGTTTTATATCTCAATTGAATCAAGATCCAGTGAATATAGTAAGAGCATTGGAGAAAGTCTAAAAAAATATATCAAACAAAACGTGCTGAGTAATAATGATGACACCGAATGAATTATTGAACTTACAAGGATATTGTTCCCCCTCCTGAATGGATCCTTGAAAATGGCCTGAGGACTGTACATTCACATCAATATGATGAGTTCAGAAGTTATACAGAGGAAAATAAATATGCAAAATAGATACCAACATAGTAGAGAATACAAAGAAGGGCTTAGACAACTTACTACAAAATAACTTCACTGTCCTCTCCTGGAGCTTGACCTGTGCTCGACCCATCGTAGTTCCACTTTGGGAGCTCGCTAGGATCAGTAGCCGGACCAGGAAGTGTCTGCTCAATTTACAACATTAGTTACATGGATCGAAGTATCCTTACAAAAAATAGATACATAAACTGAATGGTGAACAGAGAGCACCAATTGGGAATTGATAAAAAGGAAAACTTTGAGAAAAAACAAATGGTTTCAATAATCTTACCCTTGCTTTGCTTCGGATGTCCATGCCACTTCCTCCAATCCTGTTAAATTAACAAAATAGATGGTGGTGTCAGAAAACATATAGATATACAAGAAAGACTATATAAATCAGGAAACAAAAGCCATAAAATTAGATATGTCCCCTAATTAAGAATTTAAGACCCAAAAAGGAACAAACATGAGAAATAAGATTTAACGTAAAAAAAACGTAATAATATCCCCAAAGTGTACAATTAGATGACCAGAAAGAATTTTCATGCTTCAAAAAGAAATTTACAAGCAGAAAAAGAATCAGAAGTGACGAAAATTATCTCCACGCTAAAGTACACAAAAATCTGCTCTCAGATATAACCAATAAAGAGCCAATAAAGATCCAGTGCAATCAATCAAAAAAGTTAACATGCCAATATAACAAAGTACAGTAGAACTTAGGAAGCACGGACACACCAAAACTGGGTATGGACACACCAAAACTGGGTTGCGTCATGTCGGGCACGTATCATATTGGACACAACCCGAACAATCCAAAATACACTAGGAGACACCAAAATAGGTGCGGTCCATGTCACCGTGTTCTTACCGTGTCGGTGCTACTCCCTATTAAAAACTACATCCATAGAATGAGCACAGCAGTACAATAAATGAATTATCTCCACAACCATCTATTTAACTTCACAACCAACAGGAAACAGTTCACTACAAAGATCAACAGATTTAGCAGAGTGGATACTTTGAAAATGAACATAATATATTGAACTGGGCCTGTTTGGATAGGCGAGAGTGCATTGAAAGTGGCTTGAAACAGGCACTTTCATTGCAACTGACCATTGGCGTAGGCACTTTCAGTATTTGGATATCTCTTGTAACTTTATTGCAAGTGGTTGTGATATGACATTTCATTGCAACTAAAATGAATTGCAACTCCATTGCAAGTGGCTATGATATCTACTTTTTTAATTCTACCTACACTTTCATGTTGTCATCCAAACAAAATACAAAATGGTTTGAAACTCCTCACTAGTGTGGGACAAAAAGCTATGTATCCAACCGCATTTTGAAAAGTGATACATTCACACTTTCATTTCAAGTGCACTACATTACGATATGTTGAAAGTGACATTTTCGCACTTTCAACTTCAAACCAAACATTAACACATATTCACCCAAAATATCCATCTCTTAAAAAACTAATTCTTAGTTCTAAGAAACAAAACTGACATAGAAATAACACAAATCATAAAATAAACAGAAAATTGCACTAAAAGCATTCAAGTTACTGTTTATTGTACCAAAGGCATATAGTTTATAAAATTTACAAATTGAGCATAAGATCGTCCAAAATTAGGACGTAAGTTGAATTTACACACTAAAAAAGGGCGTAAGTTTTTTTTACATTATTATTAGTTACTTCTTCCGCTTTAGTTTGTAAACAGAAAAAATTAAATTAGTATTAGCAACTTACGCACTAAAAAAGGGTGTAAGTTATTATTATTATTATTATTATTATTATTATTATTATTATTTACTTCTTACTATTTAAGTTACGTTTAAGTTTGTGAATCAAGAAATAAGTTTGATTAGCAACTTATGCCCTAAAAAAGGGCGCAAGTTATTTTTTATTATTATGTTTTACTTTAAGATTAGCAAGTTACTTTAAGACTAGTTTTGTTTTACTTTAAGATTATTATTGTGGCGTAAGTTTGTATTTAAGTTTTTTTTTTTTTTTTAGTTTTATTTGGTTAGTCCACCCCTTTGCCAAATCCAAAGATCCCATGCACACCCATGCACAGGACTTGCGCCCTATAATTAAGTTTGTATAGTTTTCATTTTTAATTCCCGTTTGCATAAATAAAAGATAATAATAACAAATAAGGCGTAAGTTGCTAATCCTAATTTAATTCCGGCATTTACAAACTTAAACGTAAAAAATAAATAATAATAATAATAAAATAACTTCCGTCCCATTTTAGTGCGGAAGTTGCTAATCCTAATTTAATTTTTCATGTTTACAAACTAAAGGGGGAAGAGAAGTAACTAATAATAATAATAATAACTTACGTCCTATTTTAGTGCGTAAATCCAACTTACGCCCTAATTTTGGATGATCTTATGTTCAATTTGTAAATTTTATAAACTATATGTCTTTGGTACAATAAACAGAAACTTGAATGCTTTCAGTGCAGTTTTCTGTAAAATAAAATAAAAACTTGCCCACGTCATGTCTCAAATAAGTGGGTTATTTATAAATAGCCCCATATGGTTTGTACGCATTTTGGTAACTGTCTCCGTTGTTTTAAAAACAAAGAACATCCCCTAGCTGCTTAATTTTTCACTCATTTTCTTCTATGCACCACGGGGTTGCAACTAATTAACTCTATAAACCAGGGGATATTTTTTATTTTTAAAACAACGAGAACAGTTACCAAAATGCGTACAAACCATAGGGGTACAACTAATTAACTCCAAAAATAGCAAAAATCAATATTCATATCAAAAGAGGAAAAACTAAACATACCCATGTCATAAAAAACCAAAGCTTGCATAGCAATAACACCAAAGAGTAGTAAAAACCAATACTTACACCAATATAACACTAGGAAAAAAAAAAAAAACATACCCATCCCATAAAAATAACTAACAAACCATAAAAGCCAAAACTTGCATAGAAATAACACCAAAGCATCTGAAAAAAACAATCTTTACACCAAAAATCACTAAAAGTTCACAAAACAAAACATGCCCACCTCCTAAAACCCACCAACGAACCATAAAAACCAAAACTTGCACGGAAACAGCACCAAAAACAACACGAACGGCAACGGAGGAAGCAGAAGGACAAGGAGAAGGGAGGAGAGATCGCGAACCATATGTACTCAGCAACGATCTTCTCCGTCGACTCGGTGAGGTCGAGGTTGAGGAGGTCCGAGAGGAGGGACGCCATGGCCGCTGGTGCTAGATTTTTGGAGCAGAAAGTGGAGAAAGAGCAGAGAAAAAATTGGGGTGGGGAATAGTTGCGAGGACTTTGAATCTTTTTTAAAGGATTCTGAATATTACAGCTAATGACCAACTGACCAAGTTGTTATTGTTTAATGTTTAGCACTGATTTTGCTTAGAGCCCCAAAAAAAATTTGTTAATTAGTTGGGGGTCTTATAACTCCTAGTCAAACATGTTAAAAATCCTCTGGTCCTAATGGCTTTACCAATTAAAATTTAGTGTTTTTTTTTCCAAGTAAGCTTTTGGTACAACTTGGATTTGGTTGGTGTCCTAGGGTTCAGATCTGTCGTCCCATTTATTATGTTCCAATTTTTTCCTCCTCCCTGTTACATGTGAGCCACCATCCGCTTATCTACTCCCATGGCCCACATGTAATAGGAAGGAAAACAGTATTGGGACAGAATACATTGGACAATACATCTGCTTCCGGTGTCCTGTCGTTGCGAGCGCGTCTTCCGACACGTGAACGCCACTTGTCGGTTTCCGCTGGCCTGGAGAAAGAGTATTTTTTTTTCATCCAATCACGTGTTGACACGTGTCGGACGATTTTTTTGGTCCAAATTTTTTGGGCTGGCAGGACTTTTCGTTTCCAAAAATGAGTAAAACTTGGATACATATGGGTGTATACCCACTGCATACAAGTGACTGTATTAAAGTTTTTATATACATGTACATGCACAATTTACCAAGAGAGAGAGGAAGGGCCCACTGCAGTGAGTGACTGTATCAAAATTTTGATACAATCATTTGTATCTAAGTTTTACACTCCGAAAAATAGCTTATCAAATTGATCCCTTGTTGTTTTATACTTTTATAAACAATTTTTATATAAATTATATCAAACAAAGTTTTTTTTTTTTTGAAGCAAAGACTTGTCTGGGCTAATTCTACTTCTTTTTTATAACCAAGTAACATCATTTTTTCTTATAAACTAGTTAGCTTTGTTTGGGTAACTTTTAGGATTTGATCTGTTTATTCATTTATTTAAATTTTTGAGATAGAATTTGATTGTTTTTAATAGTTGTTTAGAGTTTATTTTTAACAGGACTCCAATTTATTTTGAGTATAATTAGTATTTATAAAGATTCCAATATTATTATATTGGATAGAAATAGAAATAAAAATAAAATATTATTTGAGATTCTCGACATTTATATATTTTTTATAATATGTATTTTATATAATACTAGTTGGTGACCTTTGCCATTGACACTGTGAGTCATTGATATTGTAATTTGTGTATCTCAGCACTCTTTCGACACTCTTCCACTCTTCCATATATTTCATTTTATCCTATAAATAATAATAAATAAAACTGAAAATTGTTGAGAAATCCAATTTTGGGTTGGTTTGTATGAAAAATCCACGTAGAATGGGTTTTATGAAATGTTCAGAATTATATATTTTTACGTTAAATATTCCAAGATTTTCTTTAGATGTTCTGTATTTACAAAATTGCCATCTTTATAATACCATAACTGCCCTTCGCACAAACTCAAATTTGGATTACGATTTTCTTCTTCTTCTTCACGAGAGATCTGAATTACATTGCTCTCATCTTCAGCAGAGATCGCAAAAATCGTTCGTAGTTCACTGTGCTTTTCTTCGATCGAACTCCGATCATCGCTCATCATCATCATCATCATCATCATCATCATCGTCGTCGTCGTGGAGAGATTTGAAATTTTCCGACGATTAGGTCAATTGTGGAGAGAAGATATTCTTCTTCTTTTCCATAAGAGTTAGCATCGTTTTGAAAAGAGAAAAACTCTTGAATTTTTGTTCTTGACAATTTTTTTTCCAAAAACAAAAAAACAAAAAAATTAGGTTTTAGGTTTCTGTCGACTATTCTCCCTCATTCTCCGTGATTTTAACATGGAGAATGGTCGTTCTCCGTGTTAAAATGACGGAGAATGGTCATTCTCCGTGTTAAAACCACGGAGAATGGCCTTATCCATGTCAAAATGATGGAGAATGACCATTCTCCGTGTCAAAATGACGGAGAATGGCTCCGTGATAAAATGACTGAGAATGGCCATTCTCCGTCATTTTAACACGGAGAATGGTCATTCTCCGTGTTAAAATAACGGAGAATAGTCATTCTCCTTGTTAAATTGACGGAGAATGAACATTCTCCGTCATTTTAACACGGAGAATGGCTATTCTTTGTCAATTTAACAAGGTGAATAGCCATTCTCCGTCATTCTAACACGGAGAATGGCTATTCTTTGTCAATTTAACAAGGAGAATGGTCATTCTCCGTGGTTTTAGCAGGGAGAATGACTATTCTTTGTCATTTTAACACGGAGAATAGTCATTCTCCGTGTTAAAATGACGAAGAATGACCATTCTCCTTATTAAATTGACGGAGAATGGTCATCATCCGTCATTTTAACACGAAGAATGTCTATTCTTTGTCAATTTAACAAGAAGAATGGTCATTCTCCGTGGTTTTAGCACGGAGAATGGTCATCCTCCGTGCTAAAACCACGGAGAATGGCTGTCACTCCCCAATCCTGGAATACGTATTTTAATACGTAAACCGATAAAGTTATATTTACCTTGAATTTATACGATATTTATTATGCAGTATTTTTTCATGCATTTTCTAAAATATTCGATAAAATATTATTTCCTAATTTATTTTCTGCATTTGGGCCTACAGTTTTGGCTCATTTGGGTAACCTATTCTTGGTTCACCAATGGTTCATCATGAACCCTTGGGTTCAAGATTATATATATAACTCATCTCATTCTCTCTCCTCTCATTTTACTTCCTCTCATTTATTTCCTCCACCAACCAAGGCAAGTACCAACTTGCTCAAGAGATGGATCAATAATTTTGTCAATGATTTCTTACAAAACTATTTGCCAAAACATGTTCTTCTCCTCAATCTATACTAGTTTAGAACTTGGAAATTTCCATTTTGAAGCTTTGATTTTTGTAGATCTAAGTTTTAATCATTTTCGAATTTTGCATGGTTTGGTCTACTTTAGTTGGATTGTATGGGTTTTTGATGCTTTCATGTGGAAGAGCATTCAGTTTCACCCAAGTTGGAACCTTGGAAATCTGGATTTGGAGTTCGGATGGCCAAGTTATGATGCTTTGAAGCTTTGGTTCAGCCATGGTGTTCTTGCTGTTTGGAGAAGACAGTGAGCAGTGTGCTTCTGTTTGAGCACGCTCCCTGTTGGAAGCGTGTCTCACTCCTTGAGCCTGCGTGACTTTTCACGCAGCTCTCTCCTTGAGTCTGCGTGACTTTTCACGCAGCTCTCTCCTTGAGTCTGCGTGACTTTTCACTCAGCTCTCTCCTTGAGTCTGCGTGACTTTTCACTCACCTCTCTCCTTGAGCCTGCGTGACTTTTCACTCAGCTCTCTCCTTGAGCCTGCGTGACTTTTCACTCAGCTCTCTCCTTGAGTCTGCGTGACTTTTCACGCAGCTCTCTCCTTGAGTCTGCGTGACTTTTCACTCAGCTCTCTCCTTGAGCCTGCGTGACTTTTCACTCAGCTCTCTCCTTGAGCCTGCGTGACTTTTCATTCAGCTCTCTCCTTGAGCTTGCGTGACTTTTCACTCAGCTTTCTCCTTGAGCCTGCGTGACTTTTCACTCAGCTCTCTCCTTGAGCCTGCGTGACTTTTCACGCAGCTCTCTCCTTGAGCCTGCGTGACTTTTCACGCAGCTCTCTCCTTGAGTCTGCGTGACTTTTCACTCAGCTCTCTCCTTGAGCCTGCGTGACTTTTCACCCACGCTGCCTTGAGTGAGCCTGCGTGACTTTTCACCCCTTGGGCGTGCGTGCTTTTGTGCGTACGCTATTGATATTTTATCAGATATTATATGACTATTTTATATCCTTACGTCTTTTGTCCCGAGCATGATATGAGCACTAATGTGACCCCGGAGAACAAAGAGTTCCTACCTGATACATGTACCTGAATGTCCCAGTTCTTGTTCATGCTCGACAAATGACTCGTAACTCCACGTGGCGTATTTGCAATGATGCATTACACTAAGGAGGGTAGCACATGTTGACATACTGATTGACATGGATCCTCTTTGGGGTACTCGTACTAAAGTACGACTTTAGGAGGATAATCATGCAGGCCACAGCATGTGAGTCCAAGATTTCACCTAGGGTTAAACTAGGCAACTAAATATACTAGATGCATGGGGAGGGCAAAATCCCGAGATCGTGTTACACCAGCCGCCTTGAGATATTGTCTCGACGCGCCGGCTGGTCTCCACGGATACTGTGTCATCTACAACGAGTGGATGACTGTATCCGATTAATTCCTGCTATATATTATATGTTTTTGCAAGGTGGCCTTGCGAGGGACCTGTGCTCAATCATACCTGTCTACGCGAACCCCTGGGTGGGCTAGCCTTGCTGGAAAGATACGATCTGAGGATTTTCTAATAACATGACGCGAGGATAACCTCGTCCCACTAGAAACTCGTAGACTTGATTGGCCGTGAAAATGACTTGCTTGTATCCTATTACCTTCCGTGAATAACCGAGGGAAGCGGACTGTCATGGCACGTGATCCAACCCATGTTCTTGTTTGATTGTTGGGTTGGTTATCGTACTATGACAGGCTGTGGACCGAAGTTATGAACGGAAGACTTATTCTGGTTGTGAAGTGCTACTTCTGTGAATGACTGAGGAACATGGTCTATCATGGTACATGATCCAACCCATGTTCTTGTTTGATTGTTGGGTTGGTTATTGTGCTGCGATAGGCTATCGACCGAAGTCACGATCAGGAGATTTTATTGTTTGTACCTTTTAACTTATGTGAATGTTATAGAGTACGACACGTCCCGACTCCATGCGGCACCTTTTGTCCTTGTTTTGTTGTAAGGGTGCCATATGGGTTCGAAGATGTTACGCTACCCTGTAATAGTAGCATAAGTATTACTATTATCAATCATTCTATTAACTGGGTTTTTAATTCTTAACTCTTGTGCCCCTTTGGCGGTACTTGCTATTCGGGGCTGACCCCGCTGGTTTTGTTTGGCCAGATCTCGTAGCAGAGCCAGAGGACACGATCTTCCTCCCTGACATCCATGGTGTATACTAGGAGCATGGCGGTTCGGGGACTCGAGTGGGTTTCTTCTCCACCACTCCTGCTTATACTTTTGCGGCGTTTAGCCACCGGCACCTGTTAGCCGGATTACTTGATATTTTGTATCAGTACATCATTGTAATTAAACAGACTGCAGCTGTGTATAATTTTGTACTCCTGACTCTCTGAGATAGCTAAATTATAAAACTAGTCTCTCATGACCATTTTGATGAAGCGTCGGGGACGCCTTACTGCTTTATCTTTAATGTTCATTTAATTGCTGATGTGATTTGAGTGATTGAGACATAGAACTCTGTGGGACCATAGGAGACTTGATTGTAGCATGTACCCCCTAGTCTCTCGATAGCCACGATCGCCGTATGACGTTACGTACCTCATATGGAGTAGCTGGCCTAGTCCGTCTCCGTATTTCGGTACTGGGGCGTGACAAGGTTTTAGTGGTGGCCCATGCAGGTCTGATTTTCAGACTTGTGGGGTATTGCGAATTATTAGGAGTCTCAATCAAAACTTGTTCCCCTTGAAATTCTGTTTCGAATTTTCTGTCATTGCCTTGATCTCTAACCTGACTTGCATCCTCAAAATCTTCCTCGTCCGGACTTGATAATCTTATATTCTTCTCTATAGGGGTGCTTCATTCTCAGTAGCGGGTGAGGCCCATGAGGAAGAGCAGCAAGAGCATGGCTCGACTGGGCGCCAGCAGGGGAGAGAACCTTCCCCAGGGCAGGCACAAGCAGAAGTGGAACCAGAGGCAGTGCAGCCGCAGGTTATTGAAACTCCTGCAGCACCAGCAGCGACGGCAGTACCAGATGCCGTAGCACTCCTGGAGATCATCCGGGGGTTTCTTGTCACTAACCAACAGCAACAGACTCGGCAGCAGGAGCAGAACGTGTTGCTGAACCAAGGGATTCAGTTAGCTCTTGAGAGGAGTGCCGAGGTTGACTCGGGAGCATCAGGATGGTTCCGTCGCTTGAACCCGAGGTATTTTGATGGCACGGAGGATGCCATCACTGCGGATGCATGGTTTCAAGACATCGAAGCCATTCTTGTGGCAGCCAAGGTTCCAGATGATGAGAAGGTTGATCAGGTCAAATTGGCACTTCAGGATCTTGCCCGCGACTGGTGGGCATCAGAAGAAGTTGGTGCAAGATGCCCTGTTCGTTGGACCACCTTCAGTGACAGATTCAAGGCCAAGTATTTTGGCGTAGTAGCTCGATATGAGCTCCAGCAGAAGTTTATCAGTCTCAAGCAAGCAGGCAAGACCGTAGATGGGTATGCAGCAGAGTTCTGCAGATTGTGTCGTTTCGCACCAGCAATGGTGGCAACGGAGCCAGAGAAAGCTATGAGGTTCCAGCAGGGACTTCATTTGGAACTATTACAGCTTGTGGAAGGACACGACTACCAGACGTTTGACGCTGTTTTGACGGCCGCTCGGAGGCACGAGCTTACCCAGCAGAGGTTGGCATCAAGGACAGGAGGTCAGAAGAGATCTCATTCCCAGGTTGGAGGAGGAGCAATGCAGCGAACATCGGCACCAGTACCCGGTGTACGTATTCATGATGCAGGAGCGCCGCGGAGGGCGGCCGTGTCAACTAATACAGCGCCAGTTCGGTATCAGCAGCCGAGGAACCAACAACAGTGTCAGGGAGCACCCCAGGGCTGTACATTCTGTGGGAAGGCAGGACACACGAGAGAGGTGTGCCGGTCAGCGAATGGCTTATGCTTGAGGTGTGGTAGTTCAGACCACCGTATCTCCACTTGTCCTGTGATGCAGAGGCCAGGAGGGCCAGCTCAGCAGTTTCCAGCATTGCCAGCTCCGGTGGCAACCCCGAGTGGAGGGCCAGTATTAGCAGTAAGGCCCCTAGCCCAGCGTCTACCAACGCAGGCACAGATGTTCCGCCAGGCACAGGAAGCCGAAGGCCCTCAGAGGCAGCAACAGCATGGTCGAGGAAGGCCGCAACAAGGGACTCCGCGAGGCCAGGCTCTCACATTGACCTTGGGAGAGGCTCTAGCGTCTAGCGACGTGGTGGCAGGTAAAATTCTCGTCACCTCATTTCCCGCTGTAGCATTATTTGATTCAGGCGCTACTCATTCATTCATCTCTGTACAATATGCTACATGGATTGGATTAGAGTTTGAGGCATTGCCGGAGAGGATGGATATACTCACCGGCAATGGGCTCGTAGAAGTTAACAGAGTGCGCTTTTCATGTCCGGTAGAGGTGTGTGGGCATTTACTGCCCGCATCATTGATTGAATTCCCTATAGGAAATTTTGATGTTGTTCTTGGCATGGACTGGTTGAGAGACAGTCATGCGACAATTGATTGTAGAGGAGGTAGGGTTATATTCAGCATTCCTGGAATGGAACAGTTCATCTTTACTCGAACCTTGAAGAATCAGGCCGGAGGCGTCATCTCAGCAGCAGTGTCAGAGCCAGGACAGATTCCGAGAGTGGTCGAAGATTTTCTCGACGTCTTCCCTGATGAGCTTCCAGGGATACCCCCAGTCAGAGAGGTAGAATTTAGCATTGAGTTGAACCCTGGAACGAGGCCTATTGCAGACAGAGTTTACAGAATGTCGCCGTCAGAACAGGATAAGTTGTATCAGCATGAAGAAGAGTTGAAGTCTAAGGGATTCATCCGAGACAGTAAATCGCCCTGGGCCGCGCCAGTGATTCTAGTTCCCAAGAAGGATGGGTCGACGAGGATGTGCATCGACTATCGCAAGCTGAATGCAGTAACAGTGAAGAATAAGTACCCACTACCAAGGATTGATGACCTGTTTGACCAGTTGAGCAAGGCCAGCGTCTTTTCCAAGATCGATCTTCGGTCAGGATACTATCAAGTAAGAGTCCGGGAGCAAGACATACCGAAGACAGCATTCAGATCTAGATATGGGCATTATGAGTTTTTAGTAATGCCCTTTGGACTAACCAACGCCCCCGCAGTATTCATGGATTTAATGAACCGCATCTTTTTGCCGTATTTGGATAAATTTGTGGTGGTGTTCATAGATGATATCCTTGTCTATTCCAGCAGTGAAGAGGAGCATGAGAAACATCTTAGGTCAACTGTCTTACAGACATTGAGGGAGCATCAACTTTATGCGAAGCTCGACAAGTGTGAATTCTGGTTAGATCATATTTCGTTCCTGGGGCATGTAATTTCTGGGGCAGGAGTGTCAGTGGATCCGAAGAAGATTGAGGCCGTAGAGCATTGGCCAGTCCCGAGAACGGTTGCAGAAGTGCGAAGTTTCTTAGGATTAGCTGGTTACTACAGAAGGTTCGTGGCGGACTTTGCCAAGATCTCTGCGCCCTTAACGCGTTTGACGCACAAGGACGTAGAGTTTGTTTGGTCAGCTAGCTGTCAGGCATCATTTGAAGAATTGAAGAAGAGATTGATCTCAGCCCCGATCTTGACGCTTCCAGTAGGAGCGGGAGGCTTTACAGTATATTGTGACGCATCAGGGAAGGGTCTTGGATGTGTATTAATGCAGCACGGAAAGGTGATAGCATATGCGTCTCGACAGCTTCGAGACCATGAGAAGAATTACCCGACTCACGATTTGGAGTTAGCAGCTGTGGTGTTTTCACTCAAGTTGTGGAGGCATTATTTATACGGAGATCGGGTAGAGATCTATACTGATCATAAGAGTTTGAAATATGTATTCACGCAGCGAGATTTGAACATGAGGCAAAGAAGATGGTTAGAACTACTGAAGGATTTTGACTTAGATCTTCAGTATCATCCAGGCAAGGCGAATATAGTTGCAGATGCACTGAGTAGGAGAGACAGTGCCTTTATCTTGACCTCGCAGAAGCATATTTTAGAAGACCTTCAGAGTATGGAAATCGAAGTAGTTTTGCCAAGGGATATAGGAAGAATGACCAGTATGCAGATTCAGTCAACCTTAGTAGAAAGGATAAGGGCAGCACAAGCAGGAGATCCACAGATTCAGAAGTTACGGTCGGAGTATGAATCAGGCCGTAGGAAGGAGTTAGTGATTCATGAATATGGTACGCTCAGGTTTGAAAACAGACTCTGTGTACCGAGTGGAGACCTTCGGCAAGAAGTTATGTCCGAAGCTCATAGTTCTATTTACTCCATTTATCCAGGAGGAACGAAGATGTATCGAGATATCAGGCAGTACTTTTGGTGGAATGGCATGAAAAGAGAGATAGCGAGATTTGTATCCAAGTGTCTGGTATGTCAGCAGGTGAAAGCCGAGCAGCAGAGACCAGCAGGGTTGCTACAGCCGCTTCCTATCCCAGAATGGAAATGGGAGCACATCACGATGGATTTTGTGACCGATTTACCTAGATCCCCGACTGGTAAGAATGCAGTCTGGGTAATAGTAGATCGACTCACGAAGGTCGCTCATTTTCTTCCCTTTCGAGTTGGACAGACTACTGAGCAGTTAGCAGAAATGTACATGAAGCAGATAGTAAGGCAGCACGGTGTTTCGGTTAGTATAGTATCGATCGGAATACGCGGTTTACTTCCCATTTTTGGCGGAGCTTACACCAAAGTTTGGGAACCAAGTTAAGATTCAGTACTGCTTATCATCCACAAACTGACGGACAATCAGAAAGAACCATTCAGACGTTAGAAGATATGCTACGGGCGTGTACCTTAGATTTTGGCGGATCTTGGGAGGACCACCTTCATCTAGTGGAGTTCTCCTATAACAACAGCTATCAGGCTAGCATTCAGATGGCCCCGTTCGAAGCATTGTACGGAAGGAAGTGCAGGTCCCCTTTGGCATGGGACGACGTCGGAGAACGGAAGTTGTTGGGACCAGAGATGATCACGCAGACTGTGGAGATAGTTAAGTTGGTCAGAGAGCGCCTTCGAGTTGCACATGACCGACATCGTCATTGGGCCGATCAGCATCGTAGGCCTCTAGAGTTCAGAGCTGGCGACCAAGTGTTTCTGCGGATTTTGCCTACTCGGGGTATCATCAGATTTGGAACCCGAGGAAAGCTTAGTCCAAGATACGTTGGTCCTTTTAAGATTCTCGCTCGGGTAGGTGATGTGGCTTATCGACTTGCCCTTCCGCCTTCGTTAACTGGCATACATGATGTGTTTCATATGTCCCAATTACGTGGGTATGTCCCGGATCCGAGTCATGTCCCCGATCATTCTGAGTTAATCGTTGGTACCGACCTAACTTACGAGGAACAACCCGTATCTATTTTGGACCGGCGAGAGAAGGTACTCAAGAATCGGACGATAAGCCTTGTCCGTGTTTCTTGGAACCATCACTCTTCGGGAGAGTCAACCTGGGAGCGCGAGGACGAGATCAGATCTCGGTATCCGCATTTGTTTGACTAATAAGGTATATTTTTGTACCTTATTGACACGATTCCATGCTTATCTGCACCTGCTTGTTTTGCACTTTGTGATGTATGATAATAACTGCTATGATAGTTAACTTGTATATGATTGAGCCTTGCTTGCCCTGATTTCACTATCCTGTCTTGGCTGGAATTTCGAGGACGGAATTTTTCTAAGAAGGGTAGAGATGTCACTCCCCAATCCTGGAATACGTATTTTAATACGTAAACCGATAAAGTTATATTTACCTTGAATTTATACGATATTTATTATGCAGTATTTCTTCATGCATTTCCCAAAATATTCGATAAAATATTATTTCCTAATTTATTTTTTGCATTTGGGCCTACAGTTTTGGCTCATTTGGGTAACCTATTCTTGGTTCACCAATGGTTCATCATGAACCCTTTGGTTCATCATGAACCCTTGGGTTCAAGATTATATATATAACTCATCTCATTCTCTCTCCTCTCATTTTACTTCCTCTCATTTATTTCCTCCACCAACCAAGGCAAGTACCAACTTGCTCAAGAGATGGATCAATAATTTTGTCAATGATTTCTTACAAAACTATTTGCCAAAACATGTTCTTCTCCTCAATCTATACTAGTTTAGAACTTGGAAATTTCCATTTTGAAGCTTTGATTTTTGTAGATCTAAGTTTTAATCATTTTCAGATTTTGTATGGTTTGATCTACTTTAGTTGGATTTTATGGATTTTTGATGCTTTCATGTGGAAGAGCATTCAGTTTCACCCAAGTTGGAACCTTGGAAATCTGGATTTGGAGTTCGGATGGCCAAGTTATGATGCTTTGAAGCTTGGGTTCAGCCATGGTGTTCTTGCTGTTTGGAGAAGACAGTGAGCAGTGTGCTTCTGTTTGAGCATGCTCCCTGTTGGAAGCGTGTCTCTCTCCTTGAGCCTGCGTGACTTTTCACGCAGCTTTCTCCTTGAGTCTGCGTGACTTTTCACGCAGCTCTCTCCTTGAGTCTGCGTGACTTTTCACTCAGCTCTCTCCTTGAGTCTGCGTAACTTTTCACTCAGCTCTCTCCTTGAGCCTGCGTGACTTTTCACTCAGCTCTTTCCTTGAGCCTGCGTGACTTTTCACTCACCTCTCTCCTTGAGTCTGCGTGACTTTTCACGCAGCTCTCTCCTTGAGTCTGCGTGACTTTTCACCCAGCTCTCTCCTTGAGTCTGCGTGACTTTTCACTCAGCTCTCTCCTTGAGCCTGCGTGACTTTTCACTCAGCTCTCTCCTTGAGCCTGCGTGACTTTTCACTCAGCTCTCTCCTTGAGTCTGCGTGACTTTTCACTCAGCTCTCTCCTTGAGCCTGCGTGACTTTTCACTCAGCTCTCTCCTTGAGTCTGCGTAACTTTTCACTCAGCTCTCTCCTTGAGCCTGCGTGACTTTTCACGCAGCTCTCTCCTTGAGCCTGCGTGACTTTTCACGCAGCTCTCTCCTTGAGTCTGCGTGACTTTTCACTCAGCTCTCTCCTTGAGCCTGCATGACTTTTCATGCACGCTGCCTTGAGTGAGCCTGCGTGACTTTTCACCCCTTGGGCGTGCGTGCTTTTGTGCGTACGCTATTGATATTTTATCAGATATTATATGACCATTTTATATCCTTACGCCTTTTGTCCCGAGCATGATATGAGCACTAATGTGACCCCGGAGAACAAAGAGTTCCTACCTGATACATGTACCTGAATGTCCCAGTTCTTGTTCATGCTCGACAAATGACTCGTAACTCCACGTTGTAATGCCCTGAATCCGTTGCGGAGCACGGTGCGGGCTAGCGGCCGAATGGCCGAGTCGGATGGGAATTGGGGAAACTTTACCAGGATCGCGGGATAATAAATTGAGATCCTTTCCTCGTTATGGATTGGACTCTTTTGAAATGATGCCCAAGATGCAGTGGCGCGCGTCTTGGAGGAAGAGTTCTATATAAGAGTCGCTTGCCCCGAGACCGTTGCCCTGCTGGTTTTCGATGTCGCTTTTGCTGTTGGCTTTTGTGTGCGTTTTCGTGATTGTTTTCGATGAATGTTTTCATGGATTTACTTTCACCGTCTACGCATTTCATATCGAATAACTGAGAGAAAGAGAAGAAGTATGCTGACCAGATGTTGGTGCCAATGCAGGTGCTAACGCGGTGAACCTCGGGTGACGTTGCGTGGAAGACCTCTTTCTCTCGGCAATTCACCAACAAGTGAGTGGCTTTGATCCTTCGACGATCCTTGATCTTCGCGCATAACAATGGTAGACTTGTTATTGCGTTCGGTGCTTAATAAAAGATGCCTAGTAATAATACGGGAAAGATAATGAAAGATAAATGATCACATGGCTAGGCTTATGTTGTAATTGAATGATGCTCGTATGCTATATGAATTGTTTAACAGGTGATGCTAAGACCCAAGTATTGGGCGGTAAGTATATCGGACTTCGGTTCGAAAGAATGAGTTAAACATGAATAGTCCCTTGGTTGGATGAACGAATATGCGAGCCTATGGCTCAAAGTAAGATGGCAAGTTGGAAAGATGGGAAAATGGCAAGATAAAATGAGAACTACGACTATGTGTGGAAGATGCTATTATCATGCATGTCATGTCCCTTATTAGTTAAGTTGCATTGCATGCATGGTCATGGACAACTTGTATACAAGGTAGTTCCTCGAACGGTACTCCGAGGCCACGGAACCGATTCGGCCTAGGAGGAACACCGTGCTGAAGTAGTAGCACAGTGCTGAAGTAGTAGCACGGTCTTTCGGGAACCTTCCGGATGGGCTAGCTACCCACCGATGAAGGGGAGCCGTCCGACCAAGATGTCCCAGATGGCGTGTAGTCAGTGACCTTCATATAGACAGGTGGCATAGCTAACATTGTCTTATGCAGGCAGAGTAAGTGGTATTCATAAATATGTACAGGGATGGCTATCGACCGTGGGTAAGATTCACCAAATTGGTGATCAATATGAACTGCTTATGTTAGATCAACATGAATTGCTTATGTTTCTAACATCACTGTATGCTCCTTATATTTCTCATCGAATATATGAATTGTTAATGGACCCTAAGGCAAGATAGAAAGAATACAAATCAATAGTGAACATTCATGTAATTTTACTACTGTTGATTTATGGTGAGATTGGTTACGGCCGCTCACCAGTACATATGTGGCAATGTACTGACCCTCGTCTCCACAGGTGCCGGGAACCTAGTGGATAATCATAGACGCTGAAGGCTTGCTGTCCGACTCTTTAGAAGCTTCGTACATCTTGAAGTTTCCACTTGAAGAAGAAGGCATTTTGCTGAAGGTGGTTATTGCTGCATTATTAATAAAGGGATATGATGTATGGAACAAGTTGTATCTCATTTCAATATTTCTGCAATGTTGTAGCCAAGTTTGGCCTTTCATCTCGGCTGTTTGAGAGCCTTATGTTTATGCAATGTAATTTCAAAGATATCAATAAAGAACTTATTTCAGATCATATCTGTGTTGCCAAAACTTCTTTATCATCCGCTGCGAATCTCTATTCAAAATGTCTCTTTTATAAAAAGGAATACGAGCACGCCTTGTACAAGTACAATTCCAGACTTGTACGGCATCACGCCTTAGCGAGGACGAACGATTCCCGAATCGGGGCGTGACAGTTTGGTATCAGAGCACGGCTTTACATCCTTGGGAATTTCTTGGTTTTAAAGATTTCGAAAATGACACAAGCTTCATTGCTTCTCGAACAACTTTGGTTTTAAATGTCCCGAAATGAGATGTTCCATACAATAAGTCCATAAATATATTATGAGACTAACAAGCTCATCTGTTTTGCAGAGATGACAAAGGCGGGTGCGACAAACAACGCGAGTAGCTCAAGGGTGGTAGCCTCAACCGACCCTATGGAGAGGATGCTGGCTATGATGGAGAGCCAGCAGAGGCAGAACGCGAAGCAATTCGAGGCCCAACAGAAGCAGCTAGATACCCTGCAACAGTTGGTCCGAACAGTGGTGAACAATGGGGCTCAAGGCACTCCAGTCTCACGAGAGAGCGAACTGGTAGAGGCAGAGGAACTCCCGGCAGCTAAGAAAACTACTGCTGTGGCCGACATTACAAAGTTTAAGAAGATCTGTAACAAAGAATTCAAAGGGACAGAAGAAGCCACCATTGCTATGGATTGGCTAGTTGAAGTGGAAGATCACCTGGAAGCTTTGGGTATTGTTGGATCCAAGAGGGTCTCGTGTGTGAAACTACTGCTGGTTTCTAACGCACACTACTGGTGGCAAAGTCAGAAAAGAATTCTAGCGGGAGTGAATGGAACAACGAAAATCACTTGGCTGATGTTCCGCGAGGCATTTCTGGCTCAGTACTTCTCTTCGACTGAGCAGCGAGCTAAGGAATTGGAGTTCCAGAAGCTCGAACAGGGGAACATGACGGTGAAGGAGTATGAGGCAGAGTTTTCTAGACTGTCTCAGTATGCGATCATGAAGTTTACTGACGAAGCATCTAAGGCTCGTCGGTTTGAGCAGGGCTTGAGGCCTGCTCTGAAGGCTCAAGTTATGGTTCAGAAATATAAGACTTTTCAGGAGTCTTATGAGCACGCGAAGGAATTGGACCCACACTATCCTGCGACGGCGCCAGTGCAAGCGTCGGTGCAGAATCTGCATAACAAGAGACCGAACAACGGTGGCAGATATGAGGCGCCAAAGCGTCAGAACCACGGTGGCTTTCAACGACCCAACCAGGGTGGACCATTCTGCAACAAGTGCCGCAACAAAGGGCACTTTGCTAACGAATGTCAGGTGCTAGAGGGTGGATGCTTCAAATGTGGTCGCATGGGCTACGGATTCAGAGACTGTCCAGGAAGGGGCCACCAGAACCCTACGAGGCAGCAGCATCACCAACAATATCAACAGAATCGTGGACAGGCACCACGACCTCCTCAGCCACAACAGAATCAGAGGCCCGGTGCCCAGGGCCGAGTCTTTGCATTGACTCAGGAGGAAGCATCATTTGCATCAGATACTGTCGTGACAGGTATATTGTTATTTAATGGCATTCCTGCACGTACTTTATTTGATTCTGGTGCTTCACATAGTTTTATATCTAAAGACTATGTTAAGAAACATGAAATAAAAATGACAATGTTGGATATGTACCTTAGTGTTAGTACTCCATCAGGAGTGGAGATGCCTACTAACATGATGTGTAGGGATGGTTACATATGTATCGGGAAGAGAAGGCTACCATTAGATGTAGTCGAGCTAGATATGAAAGATTTTGATATCATTCTGGGAATGGATTGGTTAAGTGCATGTTGTGCGACGATCGACTGTGCGAAGAAGCGAGTTATGTTTCGCCTACCTGGAGGAACAGAATTCTCTTACTCAGCCAGTTCATCGGCGAAGGCTTCGATGGTGATTTCAGCTACTACGGCCCGGCGATTGCTTCATTCTGGCTGCGAAGGGTACCTTGCTTCTGTTCGAGACACACGCAAGAATGGTGCAGACTCAGCTAACACTGAAGTCGTGGCAGAATTTCCTGATGTGTTTCCTGACGAGATACCCGGAATGCCTCCGGACCGAGAGATTGAATTCACTATCGATACATTTCCAGATGCTCGTCCGATCTCAAGGGCACCATACAGAATGGCGCCTGCTGAATTGAAGGAACTCAAAGTACAGCTACAGAAATTATTAGACAAGGGATACATCAGACCCAGTGTTTCACCATGGGGTGCTCCGGTGCTATTTGTGAAGAAGAAAGATGGATCGATGCGGCTGTGCATCGACTACCGCGAGCTAAATAAAGTTACAATTCGAAACCAGTATCCGTTGCCTCGAATAGACGACCTCTTCGATCAGTTGCAAGGGGCGTCTATATTTTCAAAGATTGATCTTCGCTCAGGCTACCATCAGTTAAAGATCAAACCAGATGACATTTCTAAGTCCGTATTCCGAACCAGATACGGACACTATGAATTCTTGGTCATGCCCTTCGGACTGACCAACGCCCCTGCCGCTTTCATGGATATGATGAACAGAGTCTTCCGGCCCTTTTTAGATAAATTTGCGATCGTGTTCATCGACGACATCCTAATCTACTCGAAGAACAGAGAAGACCATGCAGAACATTTGAGGACAGTGTTACAGACTCTACGGGAAAATCAGATCTATGCCAAGCTGAGCAAATGTGAGTTTTGGATGAGTAGCGTGTCGTTCCTAGGGCACGTTATCTCGGCGGAAGGTGTATCCGTTGACCCAAAGAAAATTGAAGCCGTAGTGGATTGGAAGCAACCCACGTCGGCAAGCGAGATCCGAAGTTTCCTCGGCTTGGCAGGCTACTACAGGAAGTTTGTCAAGGATTTTTCAAAAGTGGCAGCGCCTTTAACTCGGCTAACCCAGAAGGGAGTGGCATTCGATTGGACTGATGAGTGCGAGGCTTGCTTTCAAAATCTGAAGCAACGTCTCGTATCAGCTCCAATCCTTACACTTCCAGACGGCGTCGAGGGATTCCAGATATACAGCGATGCGTCCGGATTGGGTTTGGGATGTGTGTTGACTCAGAGAGGGAAAGTGATATCTTATGCCTCGAGACAGCTTAAGCCGCACGAGAAAAATTATCCAACGCATGATTTGGAATTGGCAGCGATAGTGTTTGCATTGAAATTGTGGAGGCACTACTTATATGGAGTGGCTTGCGAGATCTTCACCGATCATAAAAGCCTGAAGTACATCTTTACTCAAAAAGATTTAAATTTGCGGCAAAGACGTTGGTTGGAGCTTATAAAAGATTACGACTTGACGATTGCGTACACCCCAGGAAAAGGCAATGTGGTGGCGGACGCGTTGAGTCGAAACTTTGTGGGATCACTCAGTGTTGACAAACGAATACTGGAGGAATTAGAAAGTATGGGAATTGAGCTCCAGATTCGTGGCCGAAATGCACAATTGGCTCAACTTCAACTTGAGCCGAGTTTGTTAGAAAAGATAAAGACGGCACAGAGGACAGATGAGTTCTTGATTAAGATTGGCAGAATAGTAGAAAAGGGTGAAGCCAGCGACTTCACCAGGCACGAGGACGGATCATTGCGACTCAAGGGGAGGCTATGTGTCCCGAAGGATGAAGAACTCCGGAAAGAAATCTTGACAGAGGCCCATTATGCCAAGTATTCTTTGCATCCGGGAAGTACAAAAATGTATAAAGATTTGCGCACGACCTTCTGGTGGCACGACATGAAACGAGATGTGGCCCTCTTTGTCTCGCGATGCTTAGCGTGTCAACGAGTCAAGGTGGAACACCAGAGGCCCGGCGGGGAGATGCAGAACCTCGCGATCCCAGAATGGAAATGGGATCATATAACCATGAATTTTATAGTTGGCTTGCCGAAGACGCAGCGAGGGAATGATGCAATTTGGGTCATCGTTGATCGATTAACCAAATCTGCACATTTTCTCGCAATGAAGACCACATGGAGCGTCGATCGGTTGGCTCAGCTATACTTGGATGAAATTGTCAGACTGCATGGAGTGCCGGCATCAATAGTGTCGGATCGGGATGGGCGATTTGTATCGCGTTTCTGGGTCAGTTTGCATGCTGCCATGGGAACACAATTGAAATTTAGTTCTGCATACCATCCCCAAACCGATGGCCAGACCGAGAGGGTAAATCAGATACTTGAAGACATGCTACGGCTTTGTGCTATTGATCTGAAGACTAGTTGGGATACTCACTTGCCGCTAGCAGAATTTGCCTACAACAACAGTTACCAGTCCAGTATACAAATGGCTCCGTATGAAGCATTGTACGGGCGAAGGTGTCGGTCTCCGATTTGTTGGGATGAAGTCGGTGAACGACAGGTACTTGGTCCGGAGATGGTGGAACAGGCCGTCGAGAAGGTCCGCATGATTCGGAAGAAGTTACGTGTGGCACAAAGTCGGCAGAAGAGTTATGCGGATACTCATCGACGACCATTGGAATTTATGGTAGGCGATCACATATTTCTGAAGGTGTCACCGATGCGCGGAGTTATGCGATTCGGTGCGAAGGGGAAGCTAAGTCCGAGATTTGTTAGCCCGTTTGAAATTCTTAAGCGAGTCGGCCCTGTTGCCTATCAGATCGTACTGCTACCGGCATTGGATGGAGTGCACGATATCTTCCATGTTTCCCAACTACGGAAGTATGTACATGATCCAAGCCACGTGGTAGACTTCGGTCCGTTAGGGCTAAAAGCTGACTTGTCTTATGTGGAGGAACCCGTGCAGATCTTGGATAGGAAAGATAAAATCTTGCGGAACCGAGTTGTTTCTTTGGTTCGAGTGCTTTGGCGAAATCATTCTGTCGAAGAGTCGACATGGGAACTTGAGGTAGAGGTGAAGGAAAAGTTTCCTTCGTTGTTTGACCTAGGTGGGTTTGTGTTTAAGTTTCGAGGACGAAACTTTTTGTTAGTGTATTAATATGTAATGCCCTGAATCCGTTGCGGAGCACGGTGCGGGCTAGCGGCCGAATGGCCGAGTCGGATGGGAATTGGGGAAACTTTACCAGGATCGCGGGATAATAAATTGAGATCCTTTCCTCGTTATGGATTGGACTCTTTTGAAATGATGCCCAAGATGCAGTGGCGCGCGTCTTGGGGGAAGAGTTCTATATAAGAGTCGCTTGCCCCGAGACCGTTGCCCTGCTGGTTTTCGATGTCGCTTTTGCTGTTGGCTTTTGTGTGCGTTTTCGTGATTGTTTTCGATGAATGTTTTCATGGATTTACTTTCACCGTCTACGCATTTCATATCGAATAACTGAGAGAAAGAGAAGAAGTATGCTGACCAGATGTTGGTGCCAATGCAGGTGCTAACGCGGTGAACCTCGGGTGACGTTGCGTGGAAGACCTCTTTCTCTCGGCAATTCACCAACAAGTGAGTGGCTTTGATCCTTCGACGATCCTTGATCTTCGCGCATAACAATGGTAGACTTGTTATTGCGTTCGGTGCTTAATAAAAGATGCCTAGTAATAATACGGGAAAGATAATAAAAGATAAATGATCACATGGCTAGGCTTATGTTGTAATTGAATGATGCTCGTATGCTATATGAATTGTTTAACAGGTGATGCTAAGACCCAAGTATTAGGCGGTAAGTATATCGGACTTCGGTTCGAAAGAATGAGTTAAACATGAATAGTCCCTTGGTTGGATGAACGAATATGCGAGCCTATGGCTCAAAGTAAGATGGCAAGTTGGAAAGATGGGAAAATGGCAAGATAAAATGAGAACTACGACTATGTGTGGAAGATGCTATTATCATGCATGTCATGTCCCTTATTAGTTAAGTTGCATTGCATGCATGGTCATGGACAACTTGTATACAAGGTAGTTCCTCGAACGGTACTCCGAGGCCACGGAACCGATTCGGCCTAGGAGGAACACCGTGCTGAAGTAGTAGCACAGTGCTGAAGTAGTAGCACGGTCTTTCGGGAACCTTCCGGATGGGCTAGCTACCCACCGATGAAGGGGAGCCGTCCGACCAAGATGTCCCAGATGGCGTGTAGTCAGTGACCTTCATATAGACAGGTGGCATAGCTAACATTGTCTTATGCAGGCAGAGTAAGTGGTATTCATAAATATGTACAGAGATGGCTATCGACCGTGGGTAAGATTCACCAAATTGGTGATCAATATGAACTGCTTATGTTAGATCAACATGAATTGCTTATGTTTCTAACATCACTGTATGCTCCTTATATTTCTCATCGAATATATGAATTGTTAATGGACCCTAAGGCAAGATAGAAAGAATACAAATCAATAGTGAACATTCATGTAATTTTACTACTGTTGATTTATGGTAAGATTGGTTACGGCCGCTCACCAGTACATATGTGGCAATGTACTAACCCTCGTCTCCACAGGTGTCGGGAACCTAGTGGATAATCATAGACGCTGAAGGCTTGCTGTCCGACTCTTTAGAAGCTTCGTACATCTTGAAGTTTCCACTTGAAGAAGAAGGCATTTTGCTGAAGGTGGTTATTGCTGCATTATTAATAAAGGGATATGATGTATGGAACAAGTTGTATCTCATTTCAATATTTCTGTAATGTTGTAGCCAAGTTTGGCCTTTCATCTCGGCTGTTTGAGAGCCTTATGTTTATGCAATATAATTTCAAAGATATCAATAAAGAACTTATTTCAGATCATATCTGTGTTGCCAAAACTTCTTTATCATCCGCTGCGAATCTCTATTCAAAATGTCTCTTTTATAAAAAGGAACACGAGCACGCCTTGTACAAGTGCAATTCCAGACTTGTACGGCATCACGCCTTAGCGAGGACGAACGATTCCCGAATCGGGGCGTGACACACGTGGCGTATTTGCAATGATGCATTACACTAAGGAGGGTAGCACATGTTGATATACTGATTGACATGGATCCTCTTTGGGGTACTCGTACTAAAGTATGACTTTAGGAGGATAATCATGCAGGCCACAGCATGTGAGTCCAAGATTTCACCTAGGGTTAAACTAGGCAACTAAATATACTAGATGCATGGGGAGGGCAAAATCCCGAGATCGTGTTACACCAGCCGCCTTGAGATATAGTCTCGACGCGTCGGCTGGTCTCCACGGATACTGTGTCATCTGCAACGAGTGGATGACTGTATCCGATTAATTCCTGCTATATATTATATGTTTTGGCAAGGTGGCCTTGCGAGGGACCTGTGCTCAATCATACCTGTCTACGCGAACCCCTGGGTGGGCTAGCCTTGCTGGAAAGATACGATCTGAGGATTTCTAATAACATGACGCGAGGATAACCTCGTCCCACTAGAAACTCGTAGACTTGATTGGCCGTGAAAACAACTTGCTTGTATCCTATTACCTTCCGTGAATAACCGAGGGAAGCGGACTGTCATGGCACGTGATCCAACCCATGTTCTTGTTTGATTGTTGGGTTGGTTATCGTACTATGACAGGCTGTGGACCGAAGTTATGAACGGAAGACTTATTCTGGTTGTGAAGTGCTACTTCTGTGAATGACTGAGGAACATGGTCTATCATGGTACATGATCCAACCCATGTTCTTGTTTGATTGTTGGGTTGGTTATTGTGCTGCGATAGGCTATCGACCGAAGTCACGATCAGGAGATTTTATTGTTTGTACCTTTTAACTTATGTGAATGTTATAGAGTACGACACGTCCCGACTCCATGCGGCACCTTTTGTCCTTGTTTGGTTGTAAGGATGCCATATGGGTTCGAAGATGTTGCGCTACCCTGTAATAGTAGCATAAGTATTACTATTATCAATCATTCTATTAACTGGGTTTTTAATTCTTAACTCTTGTGCCCCTTTGGCGGTACTTGCTATTCGGGGCTGACCCCGCTGGTTTTGTTTGGCCAGATCTCGTAGCAGAGCCAGAGGACACGATCTTCCTCCCTGACATCCATGGTGCATACTAGGAGCATGGCGGTTCGAGGACTCGAGTGGATTTCTTCTCCACCACTCCTGCTTATACTTTTGCGGCGTTTAGCCACCGGCACCTGTTAGCCGGATTACTTGATATTTTATGTCAGTACATTATTGTAATTAAACAGACTGCAGCTGTGTATAATTTTGTACTCCTGACTCTCTGAGATAGCTAAATTATAAAGCTAGTCTCTCATGACCATTTTGATGAAGCGTCGGGGATGCCTCACTGCTTTATCTTTAATGTTCATTTAATTGCTGATGTGATTTGAGTGATTGAGACATAGAACTCTGTGGGACCATAGGAGACTTGATTGTAGCATGTACCCCCTAGTCTCTCGACAGCCACGATCGCCGTATGACGTTACGTACCTCATATGGAGTAGCTGGCCTAGTCCGTCTCCGTATTTCGGTACTGGGGCGTGACAATGGTCATTCTCCTTGTTAAATTGACGGAGAATGGCCATTCTCCGTCAATCTAGCACGGAGATTGACTATTCTTTGTCAATTTAACAAGGAGAATGGTCATTCTCCGTGGTTTTAGCATGAAAAATGACCATTCTTCGTGGTTTTAGCACGAAGAATTGCCATTCTCCGTGATATTACCACGGAGAATGATTATTCTCCTGCATTTTATGGCAAGTTGAAACTTTGAAGGGCCATAACTTTTGACTGAGATGTCGAAACGAGGTCCGGTTTATCGCAAAAGGAGCGTATTTCCGATGAGCCGAAGATTAACAGCTTCTTCGTTAGTCGGCCTTCCGAAATTTTAGAATCGCGAAAAAATTATGTTTGGACCTCCGTTTTAACAGTTTTACCGTTTGTCCGTCTTTCCGAAATTTTTCGACGAATTTTTGAAGTAAGGTTTGAAGATTTTGGAGGAGAAAAACTAGATTTGAAACTAAGCGGCGTATGGAAGAAGAGGAAGTATCGAAATATATTTTTTTGAAGAGTAGGGTTCGAGGGTGTTTTAAATAAATTAGAAGGACAAAAAGGTCATTTCAGAGCCCCCTTTATATATTTTTCGTTAATTCTGGGCACGCGATGAAATGTTATTTTGTGGTAGATTTTTCATAAAACTTTTATAATTTTTGGACATTTCATAAATTTTCCCTAAATAAAATATCAAATAAAATGTATTCCTTAATCTACAAAATTTTGTGACTAGTTATTAACATAATAATTAAACAGAGAGGGAGGAAGAGAGTTAATTAAGTAGAGAGAACAGACAAAATAGCTATTTTGCTATCAACCAAATTATTTATTTATTATCTATATAATATTTTATTTATCTAAATTTTCAATATATACAATTATTTATTTATAAATTAAATAAATTTTGTCTATAGATTATAATAAATTATTTGTTATATAAAAAAATGTAGCATAGATGATACCGAATCAAAATATTTATTAAAAAAATTTAAATCCAAGAAATTTAATAACATATAATAAAAATTAAATAAATTTTGATATTCTCACTTCCCACCCATCAGATTATTTTGGATTTTATATATATATAATTTGTGAGTTGGCGTCTGGGGATGCCAACTGCTTCCCTTTTCTAGTCATTCTTATTTCGCTTTGCTACTATATTATTAAGTAACATATTTTGTCTTAACCTCCTCTGGGATACTGAAAGAGACAATTTTCTACCCCTTTTCTAGTCATTCTTATTTCCAACTGCTCCATGATACATAATATTAAAAAAAAAAAATACACAGACCCCTCAAACCACTGCCCCTCCTATATTTCATTAAGGGACTACCCATATTCCCCCTCATTTATAATTTTAATAAACATTTTAATAAACATAGGGTAATCACCGAAAATATAAACTACAGGAGAGGTCCGTATAATTAGTTTTAAAGTAGGAAAAGTTTCTCTAATAAACCTAAAACATAGAGATAATTAACATAAATTGTCCAAATAAAATAGCAGCACTGCTCATTGTTAAGTAATCCAATCAACCAGTCTCGTCTATTTGTAGCTTTCATTTATGCTATTTAGATCATAGCTATCACGGTTAAACAAACAATTCATAAAAATAAAAAATAAAAATTGACCCATAAGATTGCAAACTAATAAAACATGCACCCATCCACGGATTTCATATAGTACAGGAAAGCAGGTGAATGCAAACAAAAAATATATATATATAGATATAGGGATATTTAGACTTTAGATCTCAAATAAGTTTCAAAATTAGTGTTTTGGTCTCCATATTATACATAATTAGTATTTGGGTCTTAAAAGTGTCACCAAAAATAATTAGTGACACTTCTGGTGACACTTTTGAGACATTAGTGACACTTTTGAGAGCCATACACTAATTATTTATAATATGGAGATCCAAATACTAATTTTAAAACTTATTTGTGACCCAAAGTCTAGATATCCCAAATATATATTACAACAGACAGCTTCGGAACCTGAATTAACGAAAAAATAGAGAATATACACATCTTGACTGCATTGTGGGGATTTTTAAAACAGCTGCAAACAAAACAAACAGCTGAATCATCATCCATCGCTCACCCAACCCAACCCCCCTCAGCTCATGTGATCTTCACAAAAAAATTACGGAACCACATGAGCTTTTATCCCCATCCCAGCAGTTGCTCTATCACCTTATACAATCTATAGCCGAGAAGAAGGAAGAAGAAAGAATAGATATACAATTTTACACCCACCAAACCTCTTGCTCGAGGGAGAATGGCCCACATGACAGTCCGGTGCTGCTGAGGTCGGAAGGAGAGAAGCCTGAAGCAAGCCCAGCAAGAATGAACAACATATGTTTCCGGTGTCACGGATTCACCACCGATGATCGAGATGGGGGACGACTGGTGTCTTGAACTGGCGACTGTCTGCGGGAACTTTCTAGTCTCTGGATCTCCTAAACATTTCAAGAAAGCAATGCATCTTAAGCACCACTAGTTATCTAACTCTAAATTTACATTATCACTATTTTTGCGATCTATAGCTAAAAGTTAGAAAACTTTATTTCCAAAAGTTTCAAGTTGCAAGAATGGTTGGACCTACAAGACTGATAGAGCTCAAATTCTCCTAATCCTTTTTCTCAGTAATCAGTAACAAAACAACGTAAAGTAAATGTCGCTATATATATATATATATATATATATATAGAGAGAGAGAGAGAGGAGGGATCCGCATCCCTTTACTTTTGCATCCCCTATGCATCCCCATGATAACACTCATTGGATCTTGTTTAAATCATTTAATCTTAACCGTTAAAAAAACAGTCGTTAAAATTAGATGAGTTAAACATAATATAATGGATGTGAAAGAGGGGATGCATGGGGGATGCAAAAGTGAGGGGATGCGGATCCCTCCTTTTATATATATATATATATATAACACTTGAAATTTCACAACCTGAAGATAGTGGAAGTAAAACATTGCTTTCCCTCATCTGTTTTTCATTTTTCACTACTTGACTGGGCAACAACATAACTAGCTCTTTCGAAAAACCAACATAACTTCCATCCTCTTGCGTGAATATAAGATACTATTAAGTTGAAATAAGTATGAGTCAGGATCAAGGGTAAGGGGAAAAAAGTCGTTAAAAATGCATTCCCCTGTTAGATAGTTCCCATTTGAAGGTAGTGAAAAAGATGGAGAAGGATTTCACTTCACTTCTCATTCATAAAATAAAAAAAAGGGGATATTTTAGCAAATGCCCCCATTCAAAATAAAGAAACTAGCAAATACCCCCATTTTTAAAAAAAAAACTAGCAAATGCCCCCACTTTTAAAGGAATGGGGACATTTTGCTAGTTCTCTAAAAAAAAGTGTGGGCATATTCTAGTTTCTATATTTTGAATGGGGGTATTTGCTAAAATATCCCCTTTTTTTTTTACCATACATCTCTGCAGAGGATGTAGGACCATAAAAAAAAGGAACAACACTAACGGATTCTGTGACCACGAAGGAGAGCTATAAGATAACTTAAAACCACATAGAGAATGAAATAATTAGGCTGAAAAAACATTTCAAACCTGTGATAACGTGGAGGAACTGGAGATGCGCAACAGCCGCTGAGATTTGGCATGCATGCGATGTTGATATTGCATGTTCCCAAACTGTTGTAGCCTAGAGGCAAAGTTGATTGCATTCCCTGGATCTTGACTTCTGGTACTGTCATCCGGTATCTGTAGAATTTGTGAGTATGGGTTTCCCGATGATGCTCGCTTCAATTGCTCACTGTTGGAATTATTTGACGGTACAGTCTTTAAGCGAGTCCGCAGTATCTTGAAGGCGACACTTTGCTGGATACACAAATGAGCAGAGGAACCATTCAAACAAGAATTGGTCAGATTAACAGGCAACCTTTTGAAATAAAAATTAAATTGATCATCAATGACATGAAAGGAGCTAAATAAAACACACGAATAGCCAAATGTAGTAATCTACACACCATCTGACACCAAATAGTGGTCACTAAGGTGCATAAGAAAGCTCCATAAGAAAATTGACAGTTTTTATGATCGGATGGCCGGTAGGTAGACCGACTTTTTGGATATGCACGTTAAGATCATGCAACCAAGGAGCACTCTCCAAGTTTTCCTAGACTATAGTCTAGACGAAGAGATGAATTGCTCCACCTGCATGACATATTAAGCCAAAGAGTGGAAAGGAATTGACAATCCCGTAAAGATGAACTTCAAATCATCATCATTGTCATCATCCCAGCCTTCAACCATCAAAATGGAGTCGGCTAGAGAGCATAAGAAAGCTCCATACAAGATTTGACAAAGTTTTATGACCGGCTCCTGACTTGACGCCAACCCTCTATGTTGGTGCCAGATTCCTACTCAAGGTAGGTATGAGCATGACATAAAACCTAGACACAGTTTTATGACTGGCTCCTGACTTGACACCAACCATCAAAATGGAGTCGGCTAGAGAGCATAAGAAAGCACCATACAAAGTTTTATGACTGGCTCCTGACTTGACGCCAACCCTCTCTTGGTGCCAGATTCCTAGTCAAGGTAGGTATGAGCATGAAAGGGCCATGCCGTAAAACCTAGATCACCAGTTAGCATGTTATACGATACAATTTGCTATAGGAAATTGCAATCATCTCTATGATACATTACGCCAAAAAGTGAAGGAATGGTAATCCCATATGCACATCAAATGGAGAACATAATTTATTATAAACAGAGGCGAGGTACTCAGTAGATAAAAGTTTAACTTCAGGATCATACAATTCCTCCTTGTCGACCACTAAACATGAGCCTGTAAGAACTTATATTGAACTCAGAACATAGACTACAAAGAACAAAGCATTAATTCAAATAATTTGACCAAATGTTTCCTGTCAGTCAGCCCAACATTGGTGATCATCTAGGTCTAAAAGCTAGATGCTTTGGCAATTGGCAATTCTTCCAGCTCTAGTATGGTGGTGGCCTGAGCACACAGGCTAAAGCCTAAACAGTTGCCTGTGACATTTTGAATGTTTCATAGTATGGCCTTTGTCGTGAAAACTTCTGTTGCAACTAGATAGTAGTGCAGAAACACTATTAAAAAGAAATTTGTATTTTCATGACAGCATCATATCTTCAAGCTTTCTCCCGTCAGAATAGGGTCATGTCATCTATGTAGAACATTAGAAATTCCAAAGAAAAATTAGATCAAAAGTTTTTACAACCAACTATCATCACAATCAAACTGAATATGCTGGAGATATCTTCGGTAAGCTCCAAACGGATTGGTAGAGATCTTCTCTATCAGTTGATTTGGCTTTGGAATCATGATCGGTTTCATGGAACCTAAATATGATAAGGTCAAGTTTGTTGACGGGAGATAAGATCCCTCTCTCTTTGTAACCACCTTTGAAAACTACATACAGAGGACCCTCCTCCTTCATTATTCATCTGCTACACATTATTTTCAGAAGTGTGTAGCGATGCTCTGCTGGAATGGACAATAGAATTAGGAGAATCAAGTAGGCGAGGCCCTAGCGTTGCAAGGACTTACTTCTGCTTTTTCTCTTTTGACATTTTCTCAAACACACGAGTGGCTTTAACCCTTTTTTCCTTCACCTCTCACTTCTTAAGAAAAGAGTTATCTTCGTCCCATTGCTATGACCCTATGAATATGATTGATGATACCGTAATAAAAAGAACAAAATAAAAGAGATTGCTTGTATGATGTTACTTTCAATTCTTGTATTTTGTTTACTTTTGAGATGGTAAAGATATTAGATTGGGTATGTTACAACTGTTACGTTGAGATTACTCGTGTTGAAAATATTTGTGTGTTGAAAATATTTGTACGCTAAACGGTTGTGTTGACCGATTCCTTAAAAGAGTTTATAGAGTAATGAATTAAATTGATACTTCACTTAGTAATTGACAGAAAAGATGCAACTCTATAATATGATAATTTATGTGCAATATATTCTGAGCTGTAGAATGTGTATGGAATTTAATTGTGGAAATAGTTTCTGGTATTATTGTGTCGCCAATTGAGATGAGAACTTTGGATACAAGTGGTGGCTCGAGGAAATGTCGAATAATGAAATGATGAGCCTTACTATTGTATCCATTATGCATTTTGGTCTTATGATGACCGATTCTCCTTAAAAGAGAATATAGAGTAATGAATTGAATTGATACTTCACTTGGTAATTGACAGGAAATATGTAACTCTATAATATGATGATTTATGTGTAATATATTCTGAGCCTTAGAATGTGTATGAAATTTAATTGTGGAAATAGTTTGTGGTATTATTAGGACACTAGTGTCGCCAATTGAGATGAGAACTTTGGGGTACATGCGGTGGCTCGAGGAAATGTCGAATAATGGAATGATGAGCTTACTATTGTATCCATTATGCATTTTGGTCTTATGATGATCGGTTCCTTAAAAGAGTTTATAAAGTAATGAATTGAATTGATACTCCACTTGGTAATTGACAGGAAAGATGTAACTCTATAATACAATGATTTATGTGTAAGATATTTGAGCCTTAGAATGCGTATGAAATTTAATTGTGGAAATAGATTGTGATATTATTGGGACAGTTGTGTTGCCAATTAAGATGAGATCTTTGGGTACAAGCGGAAGCGGTGGCTCGAGGAAATGTCGAATAACGGAATGATGAGCCTTATTGTTGTATCCATTATGCAGTTTGGTCTTAAGATTATGCACTTGTACTTTAACAAGATAGTTGCATACACAGTGGTGGATCCAGGATTACAATTCACTGGGGGCAAAGCCATAAAGGATTCGAAAACAATGCACCTAAATTTTTTTGGCAAAATAATATAATATTATATTAAATAGTACTTTTTCATACAATAAAATATTACATTTCATAATTGTTCTCTACGAATGTTTATACTTTGACAGTGTTTAACTATAAGCAACTCTTTCTGTGAACTATTTACCAAAAAAAAAAAAATACTAAGCGTTTGTAAATATTTAGTATTTGTTATATTCAAAAGTTAATTAGAATGAATTCAGGTATTTGTTATATGTCTAGATAATTATTCTAATTTAGCATACTTTATAAGCATAAATTTAAAGTATGCAATAGTATGTATGCTTCTATGAATTGTTTCCGAAATTAAACCCACAACCAATTAATTTGGAGTGGACATATAACAAATACTTAAATTTGAAAGATCCTTCATAAAAATTTAAAAAAAAATGGAAGAAAAAAGAAATTCACTGAGGCCCAGCCCCCAGTGAACTCTATATGAATCGACGGAGTCTGGGACACTGAGACCGTGTCGACCTAGAGAGAATAATTATGTTCATGCAAAATAGTTCTGGCGGGTACTATGAGCCCTTTGATAGAGTTAACTACCCGCACTAGAACGGACGATATAATATTATTGACGTAGTCCAAAATGACAAAACAAGCCAATGACTAACATATAGTTAGTGTGCAATGCTAACAGTGATTTTGCAGGTGTTGGACACCCTAACCTCTTGTTTTGTAGGAAAAGACATTGGTCGTTGGTAAGAACTATGTGAATGATATTCCTACGTGTTGTATACATACGGTCCCTTTTGCTATATTATTGCGGCTTGAATTGAAAGATTAGAAGTTGCATACTAATTAGGGGCAAGCATTATTCGGTTTTGGACCGAAAACCGAACCTAACCGAACCGAATAAGAGATTTGGTTCGGTTTGAAAAATTCGGCTTGATTTGGGTTTTGAAAATACTAAAATTTCTTATTTTGTTTCGATTTCAGTTTCGATTTGGGTTTTGGGTTTCGGTCCAAAACCGAAAACCGAATAATACTTGATGTATATTGTATACAATTACGTAGATACCCTCAATTTTATGTATATTTTGTGATTAAAAATGTGTATATTGTGAAAACAACAATTCTATGTATACATTTTGAAGTTTAATTTTGATTATTTAACTAGTCAAACTTTGGACGCAATAAAAATTATAATTTTTAATATAATTTAATCATGATCCGAACTTTGGACCCGACCCATTAAACAATAAAAAAATTCCAACAGAACAACCGAATACCGAATTAATTATTCGGTTCAGTTCAGTTTCGGTTTTGACTAATTTTTTGTTCGATTTCAGTTGGGATTTTTAGAATTTCGGTTTAATTCGGTTTTGACTATTTCGGTTAGGTTGAAACCGAATAAACCGAACGCTCACCCCTAATACTAATACAAAGAACTTACAAAGATTAGAAAGAATACATAAGAAGAATGATATTACTTCACATGATTTTCACATGAATACTGTGTTTGATTTAGGTGAAATTGGTTTTATCACTCATCACTAACATCCCCAAATGTCTTGACCCTCTTCCTTACAGGTTCGGCAAGCCCTCCGAAGAATAGTTTGCAGTATCGGTCAATACCGATTCGATACGGTTTGGCATGTCCCGCTCCGATACCAACCAATACCCGATACTAACCGATTATGACTGATACCAACATTGGAGGTCGCTTTTCTGGTCAATTCGGTAAAGAAAATTAAACGAAAAAAGACAAATCGGCCTGGGTAAAAAGCATAGCAAGGTTGTAAAAGTACGTAAAAAAGAAAACTTGTCTATTGCATGTAAACCAATCGGCAATGGTGACTATTATACCATTCAATTTCAAAACTACTAAGAAACGATACTGAAAATACTGAAAATTATTCCTAAATGTATAAATTATATTTTCTAAAATGTTAATAATTGTTGAGAAATTTTGAGTTGCCCCCACTTGTTTATCATAATTTATAGTACACCACACTGAATTACCATAATGCATGAAACCCCATACTTTTAACGAAAATCGTGAATGACTAACAGTCAACTCATTTGACCCCCCCATTTAAGTAGGGTGCACCTTGAATTATAACCAAAATATCCTCAAATAAGTGGGGTGCACCTTGAATAATGTAAAAAAAAGTATGGTGCAACTCAAAAAATTCTTCTTATTTATGTAAGTCAAAGGAGTTGGCTGGTAGTCATAGACGGTTTCCGCTAAAAGTGAGTGATTTCATGCATTATGGTAATTCAGTGGGATGCACCTTGAATTATGGTAAAATAAGGCGAGGGCAACTCAAAATTTCTTATAATTGTTTCTTTCCGATAACAGAAAAACCGATACTCCGATCCGAAATCGCCGATACTGACGATACCGCCGATCCCGATACTCATAGGAATGGTCCGATATTGATTCTGAAACCGATACTTTGAACCTTGCTTCGAAGACTCTGAGGACCGAGATATTAGAAGCCTCATTTCAACCCGACACTTTTGATTAGATTTTGAAGATTTTATTTCTTTGTAATAAAAAGGACATGACGTATGGAAACTTGTCATGTCAATTGTTTCATTTATTATATGAAGATTGTAACCCGAAATGTGGAAACTTGTCATTTCAATTGTTTCGTTTATTATATGCAGATTGTAACCCAAAATGAGATTATGTTATTTTAGGAAGAACCGCTTTTCCACTGAAAGAAATTATTTGATTCCTATGCTATATTTCATTGTTCTGTTCATTTCTACTACAAATCTCTTATTGAAATGTTTGTTGGAAGTCTCTAAAATAATAATCTAGCATGAGTTCAACTTAGACATCGCGCCTAGTGGATTGCCGATTCTTGAAATTGAGGTGTGACAATGTCTGCCGCTAACAAAAAGCATTTGATCATTTGATCCATGTTCGTTTAGGAAGTTCAATATATATATATATATATATATATATATATATATATATATATAGAGAGAGAGAGAGAGAGAGAGAGAGAGAGAGACCTAGAACTAGCCGGCTGGTTTTATTTTATGAAACCAATATATGTAATACATGTTGGATTGGAAGCATTTCTATATATATATATATATATATATATATATATATATATATAGGTCCGGGTCTAGAGCCCCGCGGGAGCTTCGTCGCCCTCGACCGTTAGATCGAGCGGGCGCGCGTTCGGACCCCTGCATCCGATAGTGCAGGGGACAGGGCTCTGCGGACGGAACATTTAATATATATATATATATATATATATATATATATATATATATATACTAGTCTACATGTACGTGCTTTGAACGTATTTTAATAAGAATATCATAAGGTCAGTTGTCGTCTATTCAGATGACTATTCATGTATTTGTGCTTTCTTTTTACAATGCCAAGAGATTCGAAGTACGAATTTTGTTCTTTTTTTTAATTTTCTATTGAGAATAATAATATTTGAAAAATGGTGAGAGAAATTTATTACCATTGGAACATGAAGAGTTATATGGAAAAAAGAAACTTATACAAACTTTATTGCTTTGAGTCTTAAACATAAATGACATGCAAGTTGACATAATAACATCATGTTTATAAAATACTCAAGGGTATTTTAGGAATTCAAAAGTTTCACAACCAAGTTTTCCTATATATATATATATATATATATATATTTTTTTTCTATATATATATATATATATATATATGAGAAAAAAAGGTAACTCTCTTGCTGATTTAAAATATGGTACAACCCATCTTCATTATATCATACTGAGTACATCATGTTATATGTTATGCAGCATACCCATGGGAGTCGTGCTCAACCCTTCATACGAGCACCTCTTTCTTTCTCTCCAAATACACACTAATATATATATATATATATATATATATATATATATATATATATATATATATATTATTTTTATTTTTTTTATACACAACGAGCGGAGCTTCTCTCTCCTAATACACACTAGTCTGGGTTAGTTTGTAATTTTGATTCAAGGCATCAGTACGAGGAAGAGCTAAAACTAAACAACAAAAATAAAAAGGAAAGGATAAGGATAACAAATAGTAATGATGTAACCAACAAACAAACACATTTCATTTTGAGAGGGTCAAGATGAACAACTTGGAACATCCACAGAATAGCATAACCAACATGTTTAGGACCCAATGCATCATCGACCCTCCCAATCTAGGGTTTGTCATGGAGCTTTCACGGGTTTTTTAGAGAAGTGCGACTTGGCTGCAACTAGAACATAGCAGTTTCAAGGTCAAGGACCTTCCCCATCTAGGGTTTGTCATGGAGCTTTCACGTTTTCTTGGGAGAAGTGGGACTTGGACGCAACTTGAACATAGCAGTTTCAAGGTCAAGGACCTTTGTTCTTCGTAATAAGCATGTGTCCTGCTTCGCCTCAGAGTTGTTCCTCACTTTTGCAATTTGTTTAGAGGTGTTTTGTGGGCCTGGCTGACCCGGATCCGGTCAATGTCAGGTTTAACCAGTCTTTTTCACGTTTTGCTGGACAAGTGCGACTTGGACACAGCGACATAGAAGATTCGAGCTTAAGGCTTTGTTCTTATTATTATACATGTGTCTTGCTTGAGGGCTTTGTTATTATTATTATTATTATTATTATTATACATGCGTCTTGCTTCGCCACAGAGGTGCACCTCAATTTGCAATCTGCGTAGAGGTGCTTTGTGGGCCTGGCCAAACCTGGACCCCGCAATGCCATGTTTGACAGAGTTGGGAGTGCTGGCCCGAGTAGTTGAGTGTCCGCCCTGACCCTGGTCTTAATTTGCAAGGGAAAAATCCAACCTGAGCTGCAATTATGTCTCTTTTCCAAGGTTGTGAAAAGCACTAGGCGCTAGTCGGACGGGCACCATCCGCCTAGCTCCTAGTGCCTAGTCCGCCTAGACGGGTGCCTAGGTGGCTGCCTAAATCTAGGTGGTTCAAAAAAATAAAAATAATCCAAACAAATCTACTAAAAATTGTAGAAAAAATCCATAAAACCCCCAAAACATACATAGTCCGGCCTAAGGAGGACTAGGCGGACACCATGTGCCCAGTGCGTAGGCGCCGGCTTTTAGAACAGAGCTCTTTCCTATAGGATTGGGACTGACCATTAGGCCTTACATTCTATTTTGACTCAAGGAAAGTTTTTAAAATCCAAAAAAAGAAAATATTTACCAAAAAATATACAGATGAATGAATATGTGATCTTTAATTGAACGAACATCAACTTAAAATTGGATAAATTGCAAAAAACCTCTCGTTAAATTTGTACATTTTGCTTAGAAAGACCTTTTAGTCAAATTTAGCAAATAAAGACCCCCGCAATATACGACTTGCTCGGAAAGCCCCCTACCGTCTGTTGCCCATTAGCTTTGACCGTTAATGACATTTAAAAAATAATAATAATAATACCTAAACAACCCCCCCCCCTTCTCCTCCCCTCCAGCCCCGCCTCCTCCTCCTCCCTACCCCCCTCAGCCCCCTTCCTCACTCCGGCCAGCCCCCCCTCCTCCTCCTCCTCTCGCCCCCCTCAGTCCCCCCCTCCTCACTCCGGCCAGCCCTCCTCCTCCTCCTCCCCGCCCCCCTCAGCCCCCTCTCCTCCCCGCACCACCGGAGAGAGAGGGGGAAGAGAGAGTGGAGGAGGGGTAAAATGGTCATTACATACCCCACTTAACAGCAATTAACGGAAAGGGGACAAATGAGCAGATTTTATACTTTTAGGAATATTAAGAGCATGGGGTCTTTTAGTGCAAAAAACGAAAATCTAACAAGAAATTTTTTGCACTTTACCCCTTAAATTTGAATACTTAAACTTAATACACAAAGGACATAACTTGAATACATAAAACATAATTGAGAGTACCTAAATAAACTGATATACAAGCTTCGTAGAACTTCCTGGTTCTCACCTCAAGCTTCAAGACTCGCATGGACGGACACAAACTGAATTGTGCCTTGATAGCCATCCTGTTTCATTTCCCCATGTCATCTAAATAATTTGTTACATTTATTGCTCTCGCCATATGTTGTTATGACTCCTACAGAACTCATCCATCCAATCTTCTAAAATATTGCCAAACACGACGTGGATGCGAACCCCCTCCTACAGGACGTGCTCCATGTGGTTCCAGTTCATGTGGTGTCGGTTGCTCATATCCATGATATACTATTTGATCTATCTGAAAACCGGTTGAATCATAGAAGTGTAGGCACTAGAAGTCATGGTTTAAAGTATCGGCCGATACCGATCTGATACGGCCGATACCGATACGGTTTGGCATGTCCCGATCCGATACCGACCGATACCCGATACTTACCGATACCAACATTGAGGGTCTCTTTTCCGGTCAATTCGGCAAAGAAAATTAAACGAAAAAGACAAATCATCAAGGGTTTAAAGCATAATAGGATTGTAAAAACATGTAAAAGAAGAAAATCAATCTATTATATGTAAACCAATCGCTAAGGGTGATTACAATGTTATTTAATTTCAAAAGTACTACAAAATAACACTGGAAATACTTAAATTATGCCTAAATGTATAAAATATAGGTTTTTAAATGTAAATAATTTATTAATAATTATTTTTTTTCGATACCAAAAATCTGATACTCCGATCCGAAACCGCCGATACTACCGATATCGCCGATACCAATACTCGTAGGAATAGTCCGATACCGATACTGTTAACCTTGCTAGAAGTATAGCCTAGAGGGTAGTACTTGGTAAGGAAGAGGATATAAAAGATTTGAGTTGAGATGGAAATGGTTGAAATGTAACATATATAGAGAATTTCTGGAGAGTCAAAATGACCAAAATACCTTCTAATATAGTTGTTTATGTCCATTGGGAGGTATATTTTAGTCATTTTGGTGAAAACATATGTTAGGGAGAGGTATTAACCGAATAGCCCCATGAAAATATGTGTTACGGAGAGGTATTGACCGAATAGCCCCAAATAGTTTTTTTTTTTTTTTTTTTTTGGGAGGGGGGGGGGCATAATGACCTAAGCTACCCTCGAAAGCGCTATAAAATGATCATATGGGAGGTATTTTGGTCAATATACCACCACCCAAGAGCGGGTCAAGAGTGGGCTGGCAGCAGGTCGGGACCAGGTAAGAGCCGAAGCCAGGTTGGGCAGGAAAACCCAAACCCGCATGTCAAACAGTCGGGATGAATCCGGGCAATTTTGTGACAGAAGAACCAAGCCAGACCCATTCGACATACTGGTCTGGGTCGCGTACAAGCCAGGTCGCAACTAACACAGATATGGCAGGTCCGGGGACCAGCCAGAGCACAACCTGCCTCTAAATTTCCTCATAGGCTCCGAAGGACCATAAGCACCTAATTGTGCTTTTCGCCTCTATGTTTAAATTTTAAAACAGTTTGGTGATTAGACTTTAGAGCGCTCACAGTGCGAAGCATTACACTATCTAAATGTGTACTCTAGAGAGAGAGATTTCAAACTTTCCTGCAGGAGAATACTAACGAATTTACCATTACCTGTGCAAAAGCTTCATGAAATATCAAGGAACCTTTCTCCAAGAAACTATAACTCATTTTGTAAAGCTTCAAAGAAAGTTCAACTTTCAGTACTCATTTTTTCCATTTATGTTCAACAAACCAAATGTTTCATATGAAACATATGTTAATAGACCTTTTCACTTGATAAAAACACGTGTTAATAGACTGTTTCACATGTGTCTAAGATGACTAATTGTCTTTCGGAAACCCCAACATATATAAGATGTCTCAAGATGTTAACAAGTGAACTAAATACAAAAATTCTAAGAATGCGGGAGTGAGCAATGACACAGCAAATATATGTCAAGATGAGAAGACAATGTAGTTGAAAAGTGTTTAGTATACTTTGCTCAAAGTTCTTGACCATTATCAGTAGTTATAAGGAGCAACCAGGATCTTCCGCCCAAAAGACTTATCAAAGCTTCTTATCCTCAGAAAAAAAAAAGTGATTAGAAACCATTCACCTGGGTTTTTTCTCCAAAGTAAGTTTGTTGGATGCTATCAAAAAAAAGAACAACACTGATGGTAGATCATTCTACTGGTTTTATACTTCTTCTCCAAAGTAAGTTTGGGGGAATGCTTGTTCCTAATGTTTTAAATAAACACCGGTAAGTTATATATTACTACATTATATTACGATGCCATCCTAAATCCTAATAAACACCAACTCGATGACATGATGAAGCTTCTTCCCTGTAATGGCATGCCTTTGCAAAATTCCACAATGCAATCAACTATCACCTGCAGGAGACTTAACTATCGTATTAAATCTCATCCCAACACTTGCAAAAACAGTTGGATATTTTTTGCGGCACCAGAGGCTACTGTCCAGAGCATCGTCACATACCTTCAAAATCTTCACAGTATCATCACCAAAACACAGTTTCTCTTTATTGAGCACTTGAAATTTAACCATAATCATGTACTTCTCAACAATTATTAAGCAATACTGAGCTTATCAGAACAGGTACTACGACGTCCCCCATTTGAATTAAAACATTAAACAGAGACCCAAATTATGTAACATATATGACCAAAATATGTATCACAAATGAGATGTCGTTTTATGATATTCAAAGATATCCATTTTTCTTTTACCCCGATTCCTTATGCTTTCCAGCTTTCTCAAGATTTCTCAAGTTTCACTACAAGTTTCTAAATATAATGGTAAAATCAACAGATTTTGATCCTAGATACAGTCATTAACTTGGTATTCTCACTTGTCTAAGTCCAAAAATGAAACATAAAGCCATAAAGTTTCGCTTACAAGTAAGAGTAAGCAGTCATCCATATAGAGGAAAGCTAATGAATTCTACGTGCATCTAGGTTTACAGCCACTAGGGTTGTAGACATCTCTTTATGCCCAGGCAAGCTTTTGCTTTTCAACATTAGTAAGAAACACACGTCTAAATCTAGAAAACACATAGCAGATGCGATACAAATCCCTGATCCACATTTTGTAAGAAAGTTTGTATCATGCAATTAATACCAGTGAAATATACTAACTTTCAACAGTGAACTGCAAAATTAACTCCTGGAGTTACCCTGGGAAGCAACATTAGATAACAATATTGTAGTTGTAAAAAACATGTATCCGTATAATGCCATAGCAGATATGATTTTATCGATCCCTCAATGTCCTCATCCACATTTTCAGGAAAGTTTGTATTGTTCAATGTCAGTGAAATATACCAAAGATTCAATAGTGTACCATAAAATTAACACCCGAAGTTACCTGAGGAAGCAACATTAGAAGACCGTACAAGGACTTCAACAACCATGGGAATTTTCCTGGCTCCAGAAGCTATATAACATAAATTATATCACTTTTTTGAAGTTCTGTAAGCTGAAAAATACTCGAATTTCTAAAGTTTCTGGCAGAAATATAAAAATAGTGGGCGCTGCCAAACTATTTATGCTTTGATAAACACAAAAAGATGAGATAATAGAAATTAGCATAACAAATATAGAAATTAGCATAACAGAATGACCAGCAATGAAATACGTAATAGACAGCCGTAAGCAATTTTCAGAACCTCTGTTATTCTTATTAGAAAAGAAAATTGACAAGCCCGGATAAGAATTCATTTATCTTTTAACTTTTCCAAGCTAGTGTTGTACTTAGTTCTAAGTTAATCTGATAACATTAACAAACAATATATAAGTGACAACAGGTACCCAAAAAAGCTTGCTTCGCTGCAGATTTAAGTACTTAAAAAGTTATATCATGATTAGTTAAGATCCAGCTTTATCATTTATTGTCAAGAGAGGAAGACTTTGAGATAGCAAGTGTTGTGACTTGTGAAGCACATCTCCTCATCTCTTTCAGAATTTAAATCTATATTGTTAGGGTATTCATTTATCTTTAACTTCTCCAAGCAATTGTTATACTTTCCAAGGTTATAAGTTAATCTGAAACATTAACAAACAATATACGTGACAACAGGTACCCAATGAGAGTTTGCTTCGCTGCAGATTAAGTGCTTAAAAATTTATATCATGATTAGTTAAGATGCAGTTTTATCATTTATTCTGTCCAGAGAGGAAGACTTTGAGATAGCAAGTGCTGTGAAGCATCTCTCTACACCTCGTTTAAAATTTATCTATATTGTTATGGTGTTGATGCGATTGCCTGCGTCCAACATAGCACAAAATGACAGATTCTTCAAACTATTCATCTTCGTTGTCAAGGCATCTCTCATGTATACCTTCTATGATTTCCCTTCAGGTACTGCACTTCCTCTCCATGTGTTCTATCAGTCTTCCTCATATGATATCTGTGTTCCTATCAATGTCTAAGTTAAGGTGTACATGAATCCAAACTATATAAACTTGACCATGAACATTGTCCTGGTAGCTAAAATGTCAAAAGAATGGCAGTCTGGCTCATATATAAGCAAACTTCAGGAAGAACAATATATAGGGGCAGGCGGCAACCACTGACATCAAGACTCCACTTCAACCAAATGGCAATAAATGGTTTACAAACTTTATATCCAACAATCACTTAACAAAAATTATCTTCAAAAAATCTCAATAGAGAGCATAATGTAACTGTCCAGGCCCTAAATTGATTAAAATTTAGCCAATATTCACTATCCAAATCCAAATTTAATCTTCTCATACTTGCATAAATAAAATATATAAGAGTAATAAAAATAATATGTATTAGATTTTTTGGTCGGTTTGGGGTTGTCATTCCTTCACTATTTGGCTTGTATCATAGAGATTAATACAATTCCCTATAGAAAATTGTATCATCTTACATCTTTGTCTAGACTCTTTATTTATAATCTAGGGGAAGTTGGAGAGTGCTGCTTGGTTGCATGAGCTTAAACAACAATGCAAAAGTTAATGTCTACCTACCTGCCAAATGGCCACCTAAGTTTTATGCAATGGCCCTCTCGTGGTCATAGCTACTTTAGTACTTTAGTTAGGAATTTGGCACCGACATAGAGGTTGATGTCAGAACGGCAACCGGTTATAAAACTTTATCAAATCTTGTATGGAGCTTTATTATGCTCCATACCCGAACTCATTCTGATAGAAGAAGGCTTGGATGATGATTAGATTTTCCAGTCAGTCAGTAATTCAAGTTGGAAACCATAACCAACAGACTAATGAAAGTTCATATATATATATATATATATATATATATATATATATATATAAGGTCAACCAATACTCGGGAGAGAACCAACCAAATCGATAGTCAGTTTCCAGATAATCTTAAAACCCCAACGAACAACCTTTTTAAGTTTAGACATTCAAATAATCAGTGGTTCAGCTGAAAGTAAAAATTACAATAAGTACCAATGGGAGAGTCCATATATAGATTTCCACAAGGTATGACTCATTCTTTTTAGGAAAAATTTGAGTGGCACCCCACTTTTTTTATGCTTATTTAAGGTGCACTCCACAAGTTTACATGAATGTATGACACCCCCCACTTTGGACGGTTTCCGTCCAAAACGAACGGTTGACCCATTTGACCAATTTTTTTTGACGAAAATACCCCCTATCTGTTCTCTTCTTCCCCGAGTTAACTATTCGTCTCGCCCCCCTCCGCCGTGCTCGGCCGTCCTCTACGGCGTCGCCGTGCTCGACCCCCTCCACGGCAGCCTCCCCTCCCTCGAGAGCTTCCTCCTCTCCGCCGGCTTCACCGTGCCGTCGCAGCTCAACCCGCTCGAGTACGCCATGGAAATCCTCCACCAGCTTCCCCCCCACTGCACAACTACTACTCCTCCTCCTCCTCCTAAGCACGAGACTCCTCCACCTCCTCTAATGGCTACGGAGGTGAGCTACACGAGCTCGAGAACCCACGAGATCGTCACTCTGTACAAGAGCTTCTGGAAGATCATCATCCGCTCCAAGCAGCTCCTCCTCACGAACACGCTCGAGGCGCTGGTGGTCGGCCTCCTCCTCGGCACCATCTACATCGACGCCGGCTACAGCAAGCAAGGGATGGAGAAGAGGCTGGGCTTCTTCGCCTTCACCCACACCTTCCTCCTCTCCTCCACCACCGAGACCCTCCCCCTCTTCGTCGGCGAGAGGACGATCCTCCTCCGCGAGGCCTCCTCGGGGGTCTACCGCCTCTCCTCCCACCTCGCCGCCAACACCCTCGTCTTCCTCCCCTACCTCCTCGCCATCGCGCTCCTCTACTTCCGCCTCCGTCTACTCCCTCGTCTTACAAGTACGGCCTCGACGCTGCTGCGGCTGCCGCGCGCTAACGGCTGCTGCTGCTGCAAACGACGGCGGCGGTGGCGGTGGGGGCTAGGGGGCGGAGCGGGAGCGGGAGGGGGGGGGGTTGATGATGGTTGATGGTGGTGGTGGTGATGATGATGGTGATGATGTTGGTGATGGTGGTGTGGTGATGGCCGTGGGGGGGGGTGCGGCGAGGTCGGGGAGGGGGGGGGGGGGGAGTGCGGCGACGCCGTGGAGAGGGGCCGAGCACGGCGGGAGGGGTGGTGGGTGCAGCCACGTGTGACGGGGAGGGGGAACACACAAAAGGAGACAAGGGTATTTTCGTCAAAAAAAAATTTGACCGTTCGTTTTAGACAGAAACCGTCCAAAGTGGGGGGTGTCATACATTCATGTAAACTTGTGGGGTGCACCTTAAATAAGCATAAAAAAAGTGGGGTGCCACTCAAATTTTTCCTTCTTTTATGTAGAAAGACGGTTACCATCTGTAATTACATATCTGAGAAACATCTATAACAAAATTCAGATGCCGTTTAACGGCACCTAAATTTATCTATATACTTAAATATATCTATATATATCTGAGAAAGCTTAATTTGCTACACTAAACTATGAATTCATACCAGCTTTCATGTCAATATGGAAACAAAAAATGTGCACAGTTTGAAAGATTCAATTCATGCAATATAGGATGGAAAAAGAAGTTCTAACAAAAAACGTTCAGCTTGACTAAGAAAATTAGACCAAATGATGCATATATCACAACAGACGAACAGCACAAACCTGCAATCTTAGGTAAGCAAAAGCAGGGGTCTCAAGTAAGCGGATTAGCTTATCCAATTGTATCATGAATTTTTCATTAATATCCTCTTCCCCCAATGACTGAATTATGGAACTGGCATGATTGTAAGCCTGTTGGAAACAACAACAACAAAGCCTTTTATCCCATTTTTTGGAAAACGTGGAAAAAAAAACAATATATAATAAGCAGATTCAAGCAAAGACAAGTAACAATGATAATATATGCACACCTGAGCTTGTAGGCACAAACTTATCATTGCCATTGGCGAGTGGCACCAAGAAGCATATAAGGAAAGAAATAAGTCTCTGCCAGCAGCATTCACCAATGACTGCTTTAGAAGTGCCCGTAGCTCGGCCAATTCCAATGCAGTGAGCAAAATCAAATTCAAAGCCTAATCAAAATGACCAAAACATTAATATGAAAATGGGAAATTACTTACTCCGCTTTTGAGAAAGAAAATCATAGTAGAAGAAAACCTGAACCATAATGGATGCAAAATTCAAGTCATCTTCTCCCTCTAGAATCATTGCAAACTCACGATAAACGCGTTCTGCATCCAAAAGAACGCAGAGTCTACGCACTATTAATGCACCACGCCTGAACAAGTGCAGAATAAGTTCTCTTGTTATCAACTTCATTCAAACAAGGAAAGCAGAACGCTAGTTACCAAGGAAGAGAGGGAAAAAAAAGAGAGAAGAGTTTCAGCTGCAGAATAAGAATCATGAATCATACTTCTCGAGTAGCGAGTGATTAGTCCGAAAGTTGTGCACTAAGAAAACAAGAAGTTGGCGAAAATGTGAAGCATCTCTAGCTATGGATGCATGCACCTCCAAATCAAGTAGAACCACCTGAAAAAAGGCTTGAAAATGGGGGTTATCAGATTTGGATAAACGAAAACCTTCTGCAAACATATAACACTTCATGAAAGTACACTTTTATATAGTACTATGGTTTTACTATGTACAGAAAGCAGAAAATGGTGACACTTTTGCCATAACATTAAAGAAGATGGTTACTGAGAACTGTAAATATATAATAAGTATTACTTGGTTGATTTAAAGTACTAAAAGAATAGAATGCCACCATGACCTCAACTTTCACCAGAAACACATCTGCAGTGCTGCTTCCACACATCTGAAGCACCAGCACCAAGTTCACTGAAAAACAAGGCTAGCGACCACCACCAAACTGCACCAAGTTCATCGAAAACCTAGGCTAGTAGCCACCATCACCAGAGTTGTTCAGAAACCGTGGCCAGGAGACACCACCCTCTCCTCTCTCTTTTGGTTCTGATAGTTCCTATACCTACTATCTCAGTACAACACTAGTTCTCTCAGACAGAGAAAAACTGTGTTAGTGAAAACCAGTTTTATAATAACACTTTACTCCAGTGCAACTATAGGCCCCACCCCACCCACCACCGTCATTTGAACTTCATGTTGATTTGACAAATTGACTTTTTTAGGTACAATGGTGAACTTATAGCTAGAGAACACTGTAATGGCGCAGACTAGGTTGAATGTACTATATATAAACTACTTCCTTCTTCATTTCTACTCTGAGCTCATGGTCAGACCTTGAGGTAAAAGTATTCGCTAGCTTACAATCTTGCAGGGTCAAGAGTAAATTGCTCCTCATTGTGCAACTAACTTGACCCAACTAACTTTCATAAAGGACAAGTTGATGCAATGCCTAAAATATGCATATCTTTGGATGGTGTCAACAATATATGAAGGCTTCATAAGTAGAGGACATATAAGACAAGTTTTAGAGGCATGTATTTTTCTTTGTAGCACGTATAAATTAGAATCTAGGAATAATAGGTTGGCTCTGAAAGAAATAAATTGAGGGACTTCAGGGAAAGAAAAAAAAGTTACCATGAATTATATATTATTACTGCAGTAATTGTTAGAGACACTATTTGCAAGACCTCGTCCTGGTTTTCTAGATTTACTACTGCTATTCATGATACTGGATTTTCTACGAGACTATAAATTGTCTACTCAACCGTCTGGAACATTAGTTATGATTTATGTTGATGGCGTGATTATCAATGGTAGTGATTTTGAGCATATGATGCACGTTAAGAAGCACTTGCGTAATCGTTTTGAGATGAAAGATCTTGGTCGTTTGCACTATTTTATTGGTTTGGAGGTTGACCATTCTACAGTGCTACCTTCTCTCTCAGCGTAAGTTCTTCGATGAGATACTCGACAGGGCTCCCCTTATTGATGCTCGTATTTCGTCTACACCTCTTGATTTGAATTTCAAGTTGTGTCCACATGATGGTGAGAGTCTTTTCAATCCCTCTCGGTATTGATAGCCAGTTTGCAGTCTGGCTTATCTTACTATCAGTCGTCTGTATATCTCTCATGTTGTCTGCAAGTTTGTCACGGCTCCTTGTACTTCACCATGCTATTCTTTTACGAATTCTTTGATATTGAGGGTTACCAACACCAGATCATTATTCCATGCTACTTCGTCTTTGGAGCTTCGTGTCTATCCCAATGCAGATTATGCTGGTGATGTTACTGATTGACAGGATTCTGTGTTTTCCTTGGTGAATCTTTGATTTTCTGGAAATCAAAACAAAACAGGATGTTGTTTACCGATCCAATGCTAATGTCGAGTATTGTATGATGGCTACTACTGCTGCTGAAATCACATGGTTGTTTGGCTGGTTGTTGTAATAGGTCTTCTTCTTGTATCTGCTCCTACCCCTTTGCATGTGACAATACTTATGCTACTCATATAGCTTGCAACCATGTATTCATAAGCAGATGAAATAGATCGAGGTTGGCTGTCACTATGTTTGCCAGTAGCATTATCTACTTGGGACTGTATCATTGCCATATGTTGCATGCCATATACAGATTATAGACTTCATCATGACAGCCCAAAGACTATTTTCTTGTCCAACAAACTCTTGTTGGTGGATCCACCTTAAGTTTCATGGGAGGTGTTTCTATTTTGATTCTTGATTGTTTTGCTCTGGTCAAACTCTCGTCGGATACCCATCGTGAGTTTGAGGGAGGGGAGTGTTAGAAACACTATTGTAGTTAGCTCTACATCCATTGTGAATGGGGACCATATCAGATTCTACTTTGTATATATACCTGGCAATTGTGCCTAATGGAATTGATTGAATCCATAATCTTTGAGGGAGGGGAGTGTTAGAAACACTATTGTAGTTAGCTCTACATCCATTGTGAATGGGGACCATATCATATTCTACTTTGTATATATACCTGGCAATTGTGCCTAATGGAATTGATTGAATCCATAATCTAACAGTAATTGGATACTCCATATAAATTAAATTCAGAAACAGGCACTGTGTGATGAGCTATGCTTGTTCCTGTTTACAAAACTCTAAACATGATAATATAAATCTAAAGTATTACTATTAGGTGGCAAAACCAATGTGGATGCTAATATTAATATCATTTGTAATAAGGTAAGAACAGAAGAAAAATTACTAATAACTACAAAAATCGTATTGCATAATGTAAAGAGAACAAATTAGAAAAAGCACCTTTTAGAATTCAAAATGAGTTGAGCTATTATTGACACATAAAAAGAATGGAGAGAATTTAATATATATATATATATATATATATATATATATATATATATAGGTATTGAAAACTTAAGAATTAAAAAAGAAAAATCACTATATGTATTGAAAACTTTACCTCATCAGAAGGATCTGACAATGCTTTCAAAAGGGAATCGAAGATGTCATTCAAGTAATAAATAACCTGCCCAGATACAAACAAGTTTGAACATTTTGGAAATGAGATTGGCACAGAAATATATAGAGGTTATCTGACCATATACAATTCAAGAGCTATTCACATTTTGCATGTCACTCCACAAATACGGCCAGCATATCAAGATGAAACGCATCAAGCACTGTAACCAACCAAAACTTCAAATAGCAACAACCAGAACTATGAAAACAACAAGTGACCAGAAGAAAGAAGTGATTCATATTTCACACACTAATAGCACTAGCATAGGCGATAAATCAAGTCCAATACTTTTAGATCAGCATCAAATAAAATTACTAAAACGAGTGAACTGAAGGGACTAGTGTCAGACGTAGGTCTACTTCACACCACTAGTGTCAGACGTAGGTCTATCAGACGTAGGTCTACTTCACACCTAATGCAAGCAAAATGGGGCAGGAAAGAAATAGCATAAGTATTACCTGGTCTACAAATTTTACACGGACAAAGTTAATAAAACATGGATTGACTAATACACATGGGAGTATGAAACTTTTTTGTGGATGTTTTGGTTTGATCAAATAATGTATTGCAATTGCTATACTTTACTAACTTATCACGCATGGGAGTCTTAAGTTGTAGCTGTGATGGATCAAGTAAAGGATGCCCCTTCTTATTGCTTCTCATACCTCTATAGAGAAAGTGGAAGTAAGAGAGAACAAGAAAGACACTAGGATATTACTAATGGCTTAAAGACAAAGAAGACAAGATACAGTGATGTTACAGTGCAATTATATATTATTATAATATTAGAAGGTAGAGTGATCACTGGTATCTGCAGATAGCAATTCGGTTCAAGTAATTGTATAAACACCATACATTCAGGGGAACATCCCACTTGGAGGCGAACATGACCTGAGTGCAAGGCAGATCCTTCAAAATGGGAACTCAGGAAATAGACTTTCTTGGTTTTTGGAAAATGACAAAACATGTTTGGTGCTGAAATGTTTTAACACCATAAATGATCCAGGTACTCAAGGGGAATGTATCTATCTCGGCACAGAGAGAAAATTAGACAAGAACTAAGTTAGACAGCTCAGGCTCATATTTCAGAAGTAAAAATTAGGCCTGAACATGTAAATCTAGGGGCCTAAAGGACTATACCTGTAGAACGAGGACCAAAATGGTGTAATATCAAGCTTGTCTAGGATTTAAGCAAAAATCAGGTCCGAACAACACAAGTTTTATCAGTTTTCTTTTGGGGCTGTTTGGTAACAAGGATTTTGAGTTTTCATGGAAGTGGAACTAAATCCACAAAATCCCTTGTTTGGTAACTAGGATTTAAGGGGACAGAATTTTCTCAAATAGTATTTTGCAGTTCTTGTCCCCTGGAAAAGCCCCAAATTCTTTGTTTCCCAGGGTTGGGAACTCGGAAAACTCTCCGGTGACCGAGGACGCCATGACCGACGCCGGACGGAGGACGCCATGACCGACGCCGGACGGAAGACGCCATGACCGACGCCCGACGGAGGACGCCATGACCGGAAGCCACCCGACTGCCGGCCAACTAGAGTCATCCGACCCACAGCCAGCCGGAGACACTCGACCTCCACACCACCACCCGAGCTCCATGGTCGGCACCACCACGGTCGACACCACCACGACCACCCCATCGTGGTGGAGGACGACGGTCCCACATTGGCCGCACCATCGTAGAGGAAGAGGAGGACGGTCTCGGCCGCACCATCCTGGTGGAGGAGGAAGAAGAGAGTGAGGAGTGGCGGTGGATTTGGGGGAATGACTGGAGAAGACACATGGAAGAAATAATTTTGGGAAATGAACTCTTCCCAGTAGCTATAAATATCTATAATACTTTATTAACTATATTTAACATTAGTTAATTGGTATTAAATAGCTAAAGTATTAATTTAGTATTATATATTTGATTATATAATTAGAATAATTAACTAATTAACTAAAGTTTTTTATTAATATTAATTGATTAAAATAATATTATAAGTTTTATTTTTTTAATATACTTTCTCACTTTCCACTCCTCACTTCCATATCCTAACCAAACACCTTTGTCCCCTACTAGGGGGACAAGAAAGTGCATGGAATCCTATTCTTCTTTTCTACTTGAAAGTCCAAATCCAAATCCAAATTCACTTCTTGTTTACCAAACAGGCCCTTAACCAATTATTCCCTGCAAAGGTAAGTCAATGTCTAAATTCACCACGGCGAGATAGATTAAACGTGAAAGTTAGACAAGGCCGTCGTCATAACTCAAAACATTTTTTTTTATTATATGAAACTTAACATTTGTTACTGTGGAGGCAGCCTATGCAAATGACAGGATAGAAATACTGGATTTTCCTTTTTGTCATTATCTTATTTGTGCAGTTCTCTTCAGGCATGAAGTGATACTTTTCAAATCCAAAAGCAAACAAGTGATCCACTGTTTTCCAAACCTAGAACAGGTAAACAGAATATGAGACAAGATGTTTCCAAGATTAATATTTGGAAAAAGATACCTCCTGTCTATGGCGGGCTAAAAGCACACCGATCCAATGCAATGCCTCAATTTTTGTAGCTTCCCATTCACTAGTTAATTGGCTGGTCAGAAAAAAGTTGTAAATTAAATGATTGTTATGAAATACCATTCAAACTAACAAATGGAAGCAGGACCTATCATGTAGACTTCTTTCTCATCTAAATGCACAGAATGAATGTGAAAGCATTACAGCAGCCAACATAAACTTTGACCTCACTGTTCCCTAGGTGACAAGAAAAGCACCTCCTAGAAATGGAGATCATAGATTCTATGTTGAATCCCTCTGCTGGATCAGCATGAATTGCACGAAGCTCTTCATTTGTTTCACGGGCTAACTAAGGATATTTTGTCATTTCTAAGTGTTAGTATCATAATTCATAAAGTATAGCTTGAAGATTAAAAAACAAAAAGCATCAGCTCCTTTACCACTCTTATCTTCTCCTCTTTATCAGATATCAAGGGTAAAATGGCTCCCAAAATATCAGCATAATAAGGAACAAGTTGGTCTCCTCCAATTCTTACAAATTCATTTATCTGCATAGTTAAGTAGATCCAGCATAAATATTGAACCAATTTACTGAAACCACCACTGGAATTAAAAATATGAAACCAAGTCCAACATAAGTCGTTTTGTCAAAACTAATTCAAGGAAATGAACAAATAAAAAGTGCAAAGAAGCCAAACCAATACAAACACATTATGTATAGTCTTTGTCAAAACTAATTCAAGGAAATGAACAAATAAAAAGTACAAAGAAGCCAAACACATTATGTATAGTTAGCCTTACCCATGCGATAGATGTCAACCGTGTAAATTCATCGGGAGAACTCGCCCTTTGTACCAATATTTCAGCCATGCGTCCAAAATCTACATTCTTCAGAGTGTACTTAAGAAATTAGGCGTTTTATGATAAAACAAAATGATAATAAGAGCCATGAGCACTGGTGAAAGTAAAATGTTAAACTACTGGAACCATGTCTTTATATTCAGATAACAGCAACATCACGAAAATTCTGGAGAAATAAAAACATAGAAGGCAACTATAATATCACTTTTGATTTTTTTTAACTATTATTAGTGCCACATGAGGGTGTCACCTAGTGCGACAGTAAGGTTTGTTGCTTGCATCATGGAGGATGCAAGTTTGAACCACGGAATCAGCCTCTCCCATATATAGGGGGTAATTGCTTACATCTTGACCCTCCCTGGACCCTGCTTAAGCAGGAGCCTCGTCGCACTGGGACGCCCTTTTTTTAATTAGATGTTCCATATATAACTCTTAAACAATTCCTTCCAAAAAGCTTTGCTTAAGGAAAAATATTGCCTTACAGGATTGATTTTTATTTCAGCGAGAAATTCAGAAAGAGCAGAGTCAGCTTGTTGCCGTATTTCATGGCTGGAATCACTTAACATGTTGAACAAGCCTGCAATAGTTTAAATGTTTTTCATATACTGCCATTTAACGGAAAGGACATGAAACTCAGCACATTAAAGGAACATTACCATCAAGAAAATCTGGAAGAAAACCGAGCATATCAATTTCTGGAACACTGTCCAATACGGTGATCCATCCAACCAAAAATTGGCGAACAAACGGGTTAAGCACATTCATGCGCTCTCTCAAAAGTGGTATAAATTCTTCAATGCTTTAAGAAGACAAAAAGAAGTCATTAGCATATTATCTGTGAAACAGAAGAATAAAAACAATTAGCCTTGATATTGTACCTGAACTGGTCGCCCTCAGTAACAATCTCCTGGTTATAGTATATTACAAAGCACAAGTGAAAAAGTATATTTTTCAAGGAATAATGTAATACCAAAATGATTAAACTGATATCTGACCTTTACAAGCCGATCTAGAAGATGAGCAGCACTCTGCACATTTGCATCAGAGTCCGCTGACAGCTTACAAAGCGCATCAAATAGCTTGTTGAAAAATACAATAAACTCTCCCCTTACAACCTATTAATACAGCTGAAGAAATGAATTAGGTCTTTCTATACGCTGCCAAAAGTTCCAAAGAATATATGGTATGGTAATAGCTAGTTTAGACTGACCTTTGCTATATTATAGAGTGCTTCGCAAGCATAATATCGAACTTTGCCATCTTGGTCAAGGAATGAATTAAGCACGGGTGGAACAATTTGCTGAAAGTATGATATAACAAATAAGTATATGACAATGGATTATGACAATTCTTAAAGATTACTTCATATGTGGACACTGGCGGAGCCAGCATAGGCCCAGTGGGGTCATGTGACCCCACTCAAATCTTATATATATATATATATATATATATATATATATATATCAGCTACTCGTTTCCAGGTAACAATTTGATGATTTACTTGTAGCTTGAGTAAGTGGCGTAGACACAACCAAAAGAGGGATATATTTTTTCTTTTTAATTTTCATTATTAATTGTTTTACTCCCAGCTACTTTTATTACGAACGAGTAATAATTTGATATTTTACTCGTTTTACTTGTAGCTGCAAGTAGCTGAATCATGCCATAAATTGTCCTTAATTGTTCTTAGATGGCAAGATTTAATTTGCTCGTAGATGGAATGGAATTATTTTCTAGTATAATATTATTCGATTAAAAATATAACAAAAATATGAAGTCAAAGTAAATTAGTGGTTGGAAAATAAAATATTTTTAATCTTACTTTTTCTTGAGGGAGAAAACATTATTTAATTTTCATAAGACCCTAGGATGGTAAGGTTCATGACTAAAATAGTAGGATCTAAGTATGAATTTTAAGATACACTAAGTCACCTCGATCAAATGGTCAAAATTGATCAAAAATATCTTGTATAACCTGACTGGAATGACACTGAAGTTTAAGGTTCTGATTATATTGGGTTAGAATTAATGTACACTTCAATACCAATCGTATTTTGAAATGAACAGAAAAATGAGCAACTACACTAGGAAAACTAGAATCAATGTTAGGTATAGAAAATAGGATTTGTTACTCATTTATGCAAAAAAATCCTCTACATTTTATATATATATTTTTTAATTAGAATTTTTCTAGTCGATTTTGACCTCACTGTATCCAAATCCTGGTTACGCCATTGTATGTGGAGTGAGATCCCAACCAATAAGAATTAAGAGTTGGATACACCAACACAACACTATTTGTATACCATGGAACAGATATAATAACTACACTAATTCATTTTTTGGCGTTATATTTTATTGATGACTTTTAAGTTTCGTTATAGTCAATTCAAAAGAACAATGTATAGCAAACATCTGTTGTCAACTCAGGCATACCACAGGGTTTGTAATATGCAAGCTAGGTTTTCATCACACGATAGGCTGACATATACATGCAGATCTCATCACCGATAGTCTAGCTTGTCAGGAACAATTCAGGAGAGGTCCACAAAACAACTGACCAGATTTTATGACAGGTTGGACACCCAATGTCAAGCCTCCAAAAGCTGGCGCCAAAATCCTAGCCTATGCCATGAGCACAACAAGCGGGCTGCCAATAGTCAATAGACAGTTCATGGGGTAGGTTGACTAAATTTTCTCCTCATGTAAATTACCTCATGCAACCAAGGGGCAAAGTTACCTGTTCCCACAGGTACAAGTCCAGAAGAAAAGGTACCTTGGAAGGAATGGTGTTCCACTTCATAGCAGAACAAGTCAAAAGGCCAAAGAAAAACATGTTTCCAGATAAATGCAGATAACATAATTTGCCCCCTCCAAAGATGGATACATAATGTTTTATGGGGACATGTAAAAGGTTCATTTATAGGATTAGTTATGAAAGACAATAAGTTTTAGCTAATTCAGAAAGGATGAAGTTTATTGTCGTCGTCATCATCCAAGCCTTCTCCAATAAGAATGTGGTCAGCTAATGTCAAGCCTCCAAAAGCTGGCACCAAAATCTAGCCTATGCCGACATGAGCACAACTAGCGGGCTGCCAAATAGTCAATAGACAGTTCATGGGGTAGGTTGACTAAATTTTCGCCATCATGTAAATTACCTCATGCAACCAAGGGGCAAAGTTACCTGTTCTCACATGTATAAGTCCAGAAGAAAAGGTACGTTGGAAGGAATTGTGTTCCACTTCGTAGCAGAACAAGTCAAAAGGCCAAAGAAAAACATGTTTCCAGAAAATTGCAGATAACATAATTTGCCCCCTCCAAAGATATATACATAATGTTTTATGGGGACATGTAAAAGTAAAGGTTCATTTATAGGATTAGTTATGAAAGACTTAATTTTAGCTCATTCAGAAAGGATGAAGTTTATTGTCGTCGTCATCATCCAAGCCTTCTCTAATAAGAATGTGGTCAGCTATGGAGCATAACATAGCTCCACGAAAGATTTGACAAAAAAATTATGACCGATTGTCAGCCTGATGTCAACCCTCTATGTTGGTGCCAAATTACTAGCCAAGGTAACTATGAGTATGAAAGGGGCACGCCATAGAACCTAGGTTTTTTGTAAAAATTACAATATACAACATTTTAAGTTACAAGGTTATAAAAGAAAGGAGGTTCAAGCAAAAAAAGTAGGAATTTGAAGGAGTCCACGTAAAAGAACGTAAATAAATTTGCGATCATCTAAACATTCTTCCGTTTCACATTCACTCGAAAACCAGCTTCACATCAGCTCAGAATATCTTTTTTGCGGGACAGTAAAAGGACCTACCCATTAGTAATCCTGAAATTATTATGTATTCTATAGCGAAAATAAAGACATATCCACAGTTGAGAGAAGTCATACCTACCCATTAGTAATCCTGAAATTATTATGTATTCTATAGCGAAAATAAAGATATATCCACAGTTGAGAGAAGTCATAATTTAACAAGCAAAAAATCTCACCACGCCATCACCTCAGAAAGCCTTTGATTTCCTATTCTTTCTATATTATAACTCTTGAACTTAATACAAAATTTCATATCAACTATCACCAAAATGTATCGAACAACCATGATAACCTAGGATAGCACGGGCACGTCAGAAACCAGTGACATTTCCACATTGCGTCACCAAATATACTAGGACAAGCCAACATATCCGTGTCCCCGTGTCTATAGCATGTGTCTCAGAAAATGGAACTTATAAACAAACTCCTATTTCTTCATCACCTCCAGATGCTGTGCTGCTTCTCTCGCCAATCCAACCGTCACCCCCGCAAGCGCGATCAATCCACCCTACAAAAAAAATACATACTGAGATCCAATCACCACAAAGCAAACTCTCTTCCGCTCGAGACGAACTACGGAGCAATTCAAGTACGAACCTTTCTGTGGTTCACCTGCGGCGAGTAGGTGTACTCCGTGGTCAGGAGACTGATCACGGCGCTGATCTTCTCGTGCTCGTCGGCTAGAGTCAGCTGCTTCACTATTCCTTCCAGCTGCGCTCCGGAGCAAAAGACCTCAGAAACCCTAAATCCAAACGAAAACATCGAGAAGAGAGAGTCGACAGCAGCTGACCTCGAGAGCGGAGTTCTTGCGCTTCTCGTAGAGCTTGTCGCCGAGCCCCCTGAGGACCGCCGGCGGGATGATGTTGAGGGCGTCGGCCATGTCGCCGGGAAAATCGCCGGAGATCTTTCGGAGACGGCGGATCGACGGCCGGAGATCGGCGGAGACGGCGAGAGGATGAATAACGAAACCCTAACCCTAACCCTAATTTTACGTCGGAGAAAGAGGAAGAAAATTTTTGGGGAAAGAAAAAAATATACTATGGGATTTTGTCAATGAGCAATTTCTTTCTCGTTTTGTTTTCCTTTGCTTTGATTTTCCCGTTGAAAAAAACTGCAGTCCCAGTGACAGCGATTAATCCATTGTTGCGGTAGACGAGGACTCGATTTTTTGCGGAATGGACCCGGAAATCTGAAGTAATTGCAGGAGTCCCTTTGTAGGGGGCTAGAATGCAATTTCAGATTTGTATTTTTCTACACAAGGAAACGATGTGGGGGAGCGGAATTTGTAAGTTTGTAGAATGTTCCTTGGTGAAAACTGAAAAGTATTTCTTTAGAAGAGAAATTTGGCACCGCCACTCCACTTGTGAAGCTCCTTCCCTATTTTTCAAAGTAGGTATAATTTTCAAAGTAGGTATATTCTTAGCATCCATCCGTAGTAGAGGAGGTTTCACGGTCTTGAATGCTGCAGTGGACATTTATCTATATTTAAAAAGGGTTAATTAGTTATACCCCCTATGGTTTGTACGTATTTTGGTAACTGTTCCGGTTGTTTTAAAAATAAAGAACACCTTCCTGATTTATAAAGTTAATTAGTTGTACCCCCCTGGTGCATAGAAGAAAATGAGTGAAAAATTAAGCAGCCAGGGGGTGTTCTTTATTTTTGAAACTACGGGGACAGTTACCAAAATATGTACAAACCATAGGAGGGTACAACTAATTAACCCATTTAAAAATTACTATAAAGGTAAGAAAATATTTTAAATTTGAAGGATATCCTATCTTCTCTACATTAATTTATGAATCCCTCAAAATTATTTTTTTTCTTTTTCTTTTTCGTGCAGATTCAAATTATGTCAAGTTGTAAGCCCCTGAATTTAGGGCTTATTTTTTTTAAATTTTATAATTCATTTATTGTAATAGATATTATTATTTGATTAAATGCTCTTTTCCATGCCTTTGATGTTTGGAGTGTCAGGGATGTTCATCTCTGGAAACTTTCTTCATGAATTTTGTAGTGGACAGGATTACCTTCATTTTGGTATATCGTGTCCCACTCGAACATGTCCCCTTGTACTCTTTCTGCTTCGCGCAAGTTCGGGTCAATTTAGACCATTTTAATTATTAATTGAATTCCCACTCTTTTCCTTGATCATCGTTTGTAAGTTACCGTGACTTTTAATTTAGGAGCACCAGACCAGTCGTTTTCTCAGAACCAACTTCTCATGAATGATCTACTCGAGACGCTCTTCACCCATGACCTTCGTGTCCCACTCAGACACTCCATTTTGTGCTCCATTTCCTTCGCACAATTTTTGGGTCAATTTAGGCCAATTAATTATCTACCGTAAAATCTGATTTAATTTCCCATTTAATTTCGGGACCCGACATCGGTCCAATCCAGACGACCCAATATATGGCCCTGGCCTGTTTTGAGCCTACTATGCACGTGCCACTTGCGTGCCACCGATTTGATCTCCCTTGTGCTCCCATTCCATTGTGATTTTAATTGGTTTAATTTATAAATTAATTAAATCTTGGCTTCGACTTTGTCCAAACTTGGTCCAACGTCCGACCCAGTTTGGCGTGGACCCTACCATGACTGCCCATACGTCCCACTGATGTGTCTGCATTTTTTCCTATTTGAAAATACGTTTATTTTATATAAAAATATCTCTACCTCTCTCTTTTATATATATATATATACATATATATATATATATATATATATATATATATACATATATATATATATATATACATATATATATATATATATATATATATATATATATATATATATGTATAATGTAACTCTCTCTCTCCTACTCTCTGTCACCCTCATTTTTCCGTATTTCCCGTATGTATAATGTAACTCTCTCTCTCCTACTCTCTGTCACCCTCATTTTTCCGTATTTCCCGTATTTCGTATTTATATTCGTATCTGGATTTTGGCATGTATTTTTATTTTTCTCGACTTGTGGGATTTCGGTATTTCTCGTATTTTGGATTTTAAGCTTGGCTCGGTTTTAATTGGTTTGGGTTGGTTTGGTTTGGTTTGGTTCTATATGATTGGAACACCTTAGCCTATGCTCCTCCCTCATTTCTACCACAACCACCCTCTTTATATCCCCACCTACCACTCTTTCTCTTCATTACCACCACCATTAATTTTCTTCTTCTTCTTCTCCTTCCTCCACAACTCTCCACCCATAGGCAAGTGCACCTTGCCATCACTTGAGAACCCTATGTTATTTGTCCATTAGCTAGATTAGGACATGGTGATCAATATTAGTTCTTGGGTTTTTGTGATTTGGAGCTTCCCTTGTTCTAGATCTAGGTTTAGCTATTTTTGGATTTTGCATGGTTTGATCTACTTTAGTTGGATTTTATGGGTTTTTGATGCTTCCATGTGGAAGAGCATTCAGTTTCACCCAAGTTGGAGTTTTGGAAATCCGAATTTGGAGTTCGGATGACCAAGTTATGAAGCCTTGGGTTCATCCATGGTGTTCTTGCTGTCTGGAGAAGACAGTGGGCAGTGGCAGAGCTTTTTAGCTTATGTCACGCAGCCTTGGGTACGCTTCCTGTTGGAAGCGTGTCTCCTTGAGCGTGCGTGACTTTTCACGTACGCTGCTTCCCTGAGCGTGCGTGACTTTCACCCACGCTGCTCTCTGTAGCGTGCGTGACTTTTCATGTACGCTGCTTCCCTGAGCGTGCGTGACTTTTCACCCATGCTGCTCTCTGTAGCGTACGTGACTTTTTACGTACGCTGCTTCCCTGAGCGTGCGTGACTTTTCACCCACGCTGCTCTTTGTAGCGTGCGTGACTTTTCATGTACGCTGCTCCCCTGAGCGTGCGTGACTTTTCACCCACGCTGCTCTCTGTAGCGTGCGTGACTTTTTACGTACGCTGCTTCCCTGAGCGTGCGTGACTTTTCACCCACGCTGCTCTCTGTAGCGTGCGTGACTTTTTATGTACGCTGTTTCCCTGAGCGTGCGTGACTTTTCACCCACGCTGCTCTCTGTAGCGTGCGTGACTTTTACGTACGCTGCTTCCCTGAGCGTGCGTGACTTTTCACCCACGCTGCTCTCTGTAGCGTGCGTGACTTTTACGTACGCTGCTTCCCTGAGCGTGCGTGACTTTTCTCCCACGCTGCTCTCTGTAGCGTGCGTGACTTATCACCTACGCTGCTTCCCTGGAGCGTGCGTGACTTTTCATGTGCGCTGCTCCCTTGAGCGTGCGTAACTTTCATATACGCTGCTTCCTTGAGCGTGCGTGACTTTTACGTACGCAGCCCCCTGACCCCTTGCTTGACCCATTGGTTCTTGGAGTTTTGGTCTTAATTCTTTAAGCTTGGCTCTTCTATAGCCCTGTATATTGATATTTTATTAGATATTTTACGTCTATTTTATATCCTTACGCCTTTTGTCCTGAACTTGATAATCACGAATTTACTTGATATGTTTGGAATTGATAATTGAGCATGACCTGATAAGTGGCCCGTCGTGGCGCACTCCTGACTAGTACACTTGATATGATAACCTGACCTAATGTATTTTGAATAGCTGTTGCGACGGCTACCTGACATGACCTGACTTGTATAATTAATCCTGACACTGTGGGCGATTGTGCTTGTACAAATAATCCAGTCATGTCTTGCATCATGTCTAGGAGGGGACTCCTGAGTACCACGGTCAGGAGTACCTACTGAATTGGACTAAGGTTAATGATTAGTATAATTCACTAGTCATGAAGAGATGTTCCCCAGTTACAGGCGATCCCGTTATCCCGGCCGCAAATGATTGGACTTGTAGCCTACCGACGAGTAGGGCACATTTCCAGCCCACTGTTATGTAGGGCACCCACCATTGTCACTAAAATGATTGAACTCTATTGTCACTCTAATGTATTGTACTCTCTATATTGTCACTATAATGATTGCCTGGATAACCTGGATAGCTGCAGGGCCTGTGACTACTTGGAGCATCTCATTGCATCTTGCTAGTAACTAAGATTGTGATAACCCTAGTTAGTTAATGTAAAAAGCCGTAGGCAATGATTGGCCGTGATTGCTTGGATGGAGTCTAGTCCAGCATAGTATTGTCTAGAATTGATTGATTGTAAGATTGTACCAGAATGATTGAAGGATTGTCACTCCAGATTGTCACTATAATGATTGTCACTCCAGATTGTCACTATAATGATTGTCACTCCAGATTGTCACTATAATGATTGTCACTCCAGATTGTCACTATAATGATTGTCACTCCAGATTGTTACTTGACATGATTTCTTATATTTATCTTGCCGATAAATGGTGAGAGAAACCAAGTTCCGTTCAGACGAAGGGTTATAACCCCGGTCCTTGTTTGGTTTACGGGTTGTAACCTAGCTATCTGAATAGTCCCATGGTTATCTCAGCGTATATCATCCTGACATGCTTTTCCATATGTCCTGTCTTTTAGTGATTCTATACAAGATTGTCTTTTATAATTACCCACCATGCTTTTTCTTAAATTACTGTCTCTTATTATGTAATTATATTATTGTGCTAATTGCTGACTTTGGTTCTTATTTTGTGGCCTCCTTTGTGGCACTTGCTCTTCCTGGGGTCTGACCCAGCTGGTTTTGTATGGCCAGATACCGGAGCAGCAGCAAAGGATCTACCTGTCTTCCAGCCCGATGGTGGTCACCAGGCGTAACCAGGGCATCGAGTGGGTTTCTTTTGTTCTCCCACTGTAATATTGTAAATTATTCTTTTGAGGCATTTAGCCGACGAGCAAGTGTTAGCTCGATTGTACTTACTTACTGTCTGCCTACGGGCTGTAACATGATTGACAAGCCCCGGGGGTTGATCATGTATGACTGAACTCTTGCTAGTCCTCACATTTTGTAACGACTAGCTTCATGATCATCTGGATATGTAATGTTTGGGACGCCTTACAATTGTATATTGGGTGATCTGATATCTTGTTACTATTATATTTTGGTTGAGATTGAGACATTAGGATAATTTGTGACCCTAAGAGACTGATGGCTTGTAGATGAACCCTCACATATCTAGACAGCCGTGACCGTATGGTGAGATGGATGCCATTTCATTATACGTAGCTGGCTGTGTCCGCCCCCGCTCTTCAGTATTTCTGGTTCTGGGGCGTGACACTCTCTCACTTCCCACACAAAGAGAACACCCCACTCAGCCGACCCCCCCTCTCCCTTTTCTTCTTCATGAAGTAAAACCCCTCCCTCTCTATTATCTCTCTCTCTCTCATTACTCTCTTATTCTCACCCCATCCTTACACTTACCACCATAATATCTTTCTCTCTCTTCTTACTCACCCTCACCCATCACCATCAACACATTTCCTTCCCTTCCCCCATGCTACAGCCGAACCATGCTCACCCCATCCTCTCCTTCTTCTTCTTTACTTCTTCTTCACTTCTACATCAACACCACCACCATCAACTACACAACCACCACCTCCACTCTCCTCCTCTTCGCCTTCATCACCTCACCCCCACCGTCGTCGCCCCGCTGCGTGCAGCTTCGCCGCCGTGCCGCGCCGCCGTCGGCCTGGCCATGCGCATAGCAGCGCGCGCTGTGCTGCAGCAGCAGCCAGCAGCTACGGCAGCAGCAGTTGCAGCAAGTAGCGGCAGCAGTAGCTGCATTTTGTCGCGCCGGTGGCCGCGCACCACCGCGCGCCACCGCCGGGGTTGGCACCCCCATGGCCGGGCGCACCCAGGCGCACCACCCTGTGGTGGCCAACGTCCTCCGGGACGCGCCGTCTAGGCGATTTCAGCATTTTCTCGGAGTTCCGTCGACGCGCGCGCGAAGAAAGTTTCAGAATTTGCACCCGGGACAGTAACTTCGTACCAATTTTTTGGACAATCCGACCGTTGGATCGACGATTTCTTCGCTCCGTCTCAATCTCGGTATATACCCCTTCATCCCTCTCAAATTTTACCCGTTAATTTCGTCGTTTGATAGATCAAAACCGGCCACCAAGTTGACACTTTAAATTATGTTATTTTTGGACAGTTTTGTGGAGCCGACTTCGTCGACTCGTATCTCCTCCGTCGCAGCTCCGGTTGGTGCACCACAAGTTCCTGTGCGAAGCTGGTATAACCCTCTTCCTGCCCCCTTTAGATTTCATTTCAGTTTGAGCTTGTTAGGTCGGTCGAATTCGACGTCAAAGTTGGCTGTTTGAATTCTTAGTGTTGCACTTGTAAAATTCTATTTTTGAACCCGGGACTTCGGATTCAAATTATGACACCACCAGTAGACTCGTGGCATCGTTTTGGCATATTTTTATATAAAGTTTGCTTAGTTTGGAGGACGTGGGCCCTGACACGCATTTCGATGCAAAGCGGGCCCCACAGTCCGGGTCAACGGGACTTTTTGACGCCGGCCCATCGGAATCCAATTTCGGATATACCGTTGAGTTCGTATCGTCATTCTGGACTCGTTGACATATAATTTGCTGAGTTTTGAGGACATTGGCTCCGACACGCTTTTTCGTGCAAATCGGAATTTCAATGTCCTGATCAACGGACCAATTTAAGATCGGGTCAACGAAATCCAATTCTGGATATACCGTTGGGTTCGTATCGTCATTCTGGATTCGTGGACATATAATTTGTTAGGTTTGGTAGACTAGTATTCTTGCACATTTTTCGGTACAAAGCGGGTCCGACACGGACACCATTTTGACCCAAAATTATCTTTTTGCCCCTGTGTCCAAATTGGACTTATGGACAGGCTATTCTAGCTGATTTGACCATTCCGGACACATTGGTAATGGTTGTTTCACCATCCGATAACATCTGTAGGTTTTTATCCTATTATTATAATCTTTCTCTTTTTGTGGTATTTTAAGATCCATCGATTCCAGTGATTTTACAACCACTGAAATTCAATGTGTTAACTCTGTAGATGTTTTTAGAGACTAGCTTTGACCCTGTTTGACCATGGTTGACTACTTTGACTGAACGTCGAAGTAGAGTCAACATTTGACCTAGGTTAGACTAGTTTCGACCCTGGTTGACCACAGTTGACTATTTTGACCAAAGTCAACCGGAAGTCAACCGTAGCCTAAAATTGACTAGAACTGGACCAGAGTTGATCAGTTGACCCAAAGTCAACTGTTAGTCAACATTAGTCAAGTTTGACCAGAGTTGACCAGTTGACCATAAATCAACTGTAAGTCAACCCTTGACTTAGATTGACCTAGTTTGACTTGCTTTTAACTTGCCTTGACCTAGTTTGACTTAGTATGACTGGATTTTACTTCCAAACCCTTATATTGATACAGTATTCCATCTATAGGTCCTCGAGGCACTGTTCTAGGACTCAGTTGACATATTCTACCAGATCACAGGCGAGTACATTCTCTGATAATAATTCTGTTTTATGATATCGTTTATGTTTCTTGTATTTAGTGTAGATACCCTTATTCTCTTGACACATTGTTCACACGGATTGGTATTTCTCTGGATCCCGTCATGAGATGTTATTCCTCGCTTTCCTTGGTATATCTAGTGCAAGTCTTTCTTGTTCCTTGTGCATTGTATAGACACGATTCCTGCGAAGGCTAGCTACCCTCTCGGAGAATCGTGTGTCATGATATGTCATGGTTGGATCCACTATACTGGTCGGGGACGGGGAGTATTAGTGTAGATATGTGGTCAATACCCGCCTTGTATACCTTGTGAACCTTGTGAATGCCAATCATACACCACACGTATGGTTGGCTAGATCATGACCTTATGCAGACCCAAGTCGGCCACATGTTGTAGCTAGTACTCACACACTTAGATAGATATTTCTTGATTCTTGTACATGCCATGATCAGTTTTACTTGCCTTGTTCTAGCTCTAGATTTACAGCTTACCTTGCCATGATACTCACTTGTTTATTTCATAATTTATTGTATATTCTCTCTATTTACTGCTACATGTTCAATATCGTCTAATTAGAACTGTTATTTGAGATTTGTGCTCGTTCCATCCTGACTGGATATGTTGACAAAATTTTAGGAGTAGTTGTGCCCTCAATATGGGACTTCATGATGTTGCTAGCTGAGGTGGATCTCACTATTCTTCTATGTGTGTTGCCTGGTAGTTATCCTTAGTTAGTCTTGTTATTCCTTCTTTATTTTCCTGTCTTATGATCATTGTAGATTCTAGTTGTTCTAGTGATATTGTAATTATTTCTTGTCTTATCTTCCTTAGTTTTCGTGATGTGACATGAGTACATTTCATAGTTATGGATCTTAGAAGTTGTAGTCAGTATAGTATACTTGACAGCGTTCTACCGTCGATACCGCGGCGTAGGCTGGGCGTGGCCCACGTATTCGTACCCGTATATCCGGGTGCGGGTCGTGACACATTTTTAGTGGTGGCCCATGCAGGTCAGTCTTTGCAATTAATGCGAAGTCGTAGTAGTACTTGAGCTTATCTGTACTACCGCGAGCCTGCCCTAGGATTAAGGTTAAGTCATGGAATATTTTAGGATTTTGGTACTCGGTCACATATTAGGAACTCTTGCTAGATTCCAGGGATGACCCCTGGGAATCTTATTTCGAACTTTTTGAAACTTTTTCCATTCATTCCTGTCCGTCCTGATTTCTGAAATATTTGTCCGTATCAAACTTTATTCTTTCTTGGGACGAGTGGTGGATCCCAGAGGGAAGGTATAAGTTGAACTTATATATCTTCTAGGTTGAGACGGGAATATGATTTGCCAGTCTCATATCAGGTTGAGATTGTTTTAGATTATATTCCAATGATTTCCTTTATCTTGACCTAGATCGTACCTTTGGGACTTCTCCTGAAAACTTTTCCTAAATTCTGTCTCGAAATCTGTTCTGCTAGTTTTCATTACTTATCCTTGATTCGTTGTTGAATTTTGAATCTTGATGTTCGTTCGTTGTTGACTTTGACTTTGTATCTAAGATCAATTTTTATGAATTGAGTTAAGATATTCTGATAAACTTATTTGATGAGAACGATAAATGTCTACTTTATTTATGGAGTTTAGAATTTATCGCAGTCATACTAGCTAGCACGACAGGGAGTGGAGCCTGATGTTGGTTATACTATCCTAGTTATGGAATTTGGATTTTCTTGCAGCCATACCGGTTGGCGTGGTAAGAATTCCAGATGACATGATTTAGGGTGTATACCTTAGTTATGGTCTCCATCGTTATTGCAGTTATGCTTACTGGCGTGGCAAAAATTCTGACAACATAATTTCAGGAAGACGTATATAGTTATCAGACTGTATCTTAAATCGGATCACTTCATCATGACCGGATGAGCAAGAACAAATTCTTATCATCATTCTTCCCCGTCTTGGTTAACTCTGTCTATCTACAGCCTAACTAGGATTTTCTCGACAGTATTGTTTTGTGTTCCAGCTTTCGTAGGATTTGACTAAACTCTTCTTCGCTAACCACTTGGATAATCTTCTTGTCCTTCCCGGTAATAGTTGAAAGTGTCTCATGGGTTGATTCAGGAAAGGTTCGAAAAGTAATTTATCCTTGTATTACGGAATCGGGAGTTTGCATCCAGAGAAATACTAGCGAGGCATGACTTCGGATAATGGCATCATGGTTAAATATGTTTCTCGAATTCTACTTGGACCACTCCCTAAGCATTTTGACTAACATCTTCTCCTTTATTTTGCAGAAATTCTTTGAAAATATTTCACGGATATTAGCCAAGTTAAGTTCAGGAAGCTATATTATCTGGCGTGGCAGCTGTGCACTGCAGCCATCCGTAGTATTATGGAACAAGAAAGTTAATCGCAGCTAGATGCACACTAGCGCGATAGTAACTTCATGCGACATAATTACGGAGGTATATGGTTCTTGAGTTTTACTTCGACTGCGTCCTATGTATTTCGTTTGGCCTCATACTATTCTTGGAACTATTTCGATAATCTTTCCTATCTTGCTTGATCCTTACCTTGCTTGAGTATTGATATGGATTGTTAAACCCAGTCTTAGGCCCTATTACCTTCTATTTTGATGATTGGATAGCCAGACCTTGTTAACAGATTCTGTAGTATAACTATAATATGTTATGATGTGTGATTGTGATGAGTATATTTTCTTGGAGATTCATTGGGTTAAGCTTATAGGACAGATATGACTGACTGACTATAGTGGACATAGAAACCATTAAGAATGATTAGTTTGATAGTATAGATTAGTTTTAAGGTATCTAAGAAGGAGTAATGAAATATTATATTAGTGACTACGGATTTAGGACTAGAATCTTGTGCATAGATTTGAGGGTTTATATTCAGGAGTTCTTGAGTAAGAGAGAGAAGGCTCAATACCCAGAATAGGTTTTGAATGTACAATTTCAAGGAGCTGGTGATTAATAGGATAAGGATATTTAGGACGGGATAAGGAAACAAACAAATTGCTTTTGAGATTGGAATTTTGGTTGATGGCCAATCATTGTAATATATATATACGTATCTCGAGGATGACCTATATTTTAGAGTATATGTAAAGGTTCTTATTGATATGAAGATTCTAAGGGATAAATAGACATGGTTTTTATGGAAGAAGCTTGATGAACCTGAACCAAAATACCTGTAGAGAGAAACAACATAGATGATCACAAAGGTAGCAGATTTAGTACTGTAGCCATAGCAGTTGCATGTTTTAGCTTGACCTATTGGATGATTTTAATTTCGAGGACGAAATTTTTATAAGGTGGGTAGGATTGTAAGCCCCTGAATTTAGGGCTTTTTTTTTAATTTTATAATTCATTTATTATAATAGATATTATTATTTGATTAAATGCTCTTTTCCATGCCTTTGATATTTGGAGTGTCAGGGATGTTCATCTCTGGAAACTTTCTTCATGAGTTTTGTAGTGGACAGGATTACCTTCAATTTGGTATATCGTGTCCCACTCGAACTTGTCCCCTTATACTCTTTTTGCTTCGTGCAAGTTCGGGTCAATTTAGACCATTTTAATTATTAATTGAATTTTCACTCTTTTCCTTGATCATCGTTTGCACGTTACCGTGACTTTTAATTTAGGAGCACCAGACCAGTCGTTTTCTCAGAACCAACTTCTCATGAATGATCTACTCGAGACGCTCTTCACCCATGACCTTCGTATCCCACTCAGACACTCCATTTTGTGCTCCATTTCCTTCGCACAACTTTTGGGTCAATTTAGGCCAATTAATTATCTACCGTAAAATCTGATTTAATTTCCCATTTAATTTCGTGACCCGACATCGGTCCAATCCAGACGACCCAATATATGGCCCTGGCCTGTTTTGAGCCTACTATACACGTGCCACTTGCGTGCCACCGATTTGATCTCCCTTGTGCTCCCATTCCATCCGTGATTTTAATTGGTTTAATTTATAAATTAATTAAATCTTGGCTTCGACTTTGTCCAAACTTGGCCCAACGTCCGACCCAGTTTGGCGTGGACCCTACCATGACTTCCCATACGTCCCACTGATGTGTCTGCATTTTTTCTATTTGAAAATACGTTTATTTTATATAAAAACTCTACCTCCCTCTTTTATATATATATATACATATATATGTATAATGTAACTCTCTCTCCTACTCTCTCACTTCCCACACAAAGAGAACACCCCACTCAGCCGGCCCCCCCCTCTCTCTTTTCTTCTTTATGAAGTAAAACCCCTCCCTCTCTATTATCTCTCTCTCATTACTCTCTTATTCTCACCCCATCCTTACACTTACCACCATAATATCTTTCTCTCTCTTCTTACTCACCCTCACCCATCACCATCAACATATTTCCTCTCCTCCCCCCATGCTACAGCCGAACCATGCTCACCCCATCCTCTCCTTCTTCTTCTTCACTTCTTCTTCACTTCTACATCAACACCACCACCATCAACTACACAACCACCACCTCCTCTCCTCCTCTTCTCCTTCATCACCTCACCCCCACCGTCGTCGCCCCGATGCGTGCAGCCTCGCCGCCGTGTCGCACCGCCGCCGGCCTGGCCGCACGTACAGCAGCGTGCGCTGCACTGCAGCAGCAGCCAGCAGCTACGGCAGCAGCAGTTGCAGCAAGTAGCGGCAGCAGTAGCTGCATTTTGCCGCGCCGGTGGCCGCGCACCACCGCGCGCCACCGCCGGGGTTGGCACCCCCATGGCCGGGTGCACCCAGGCGCACCACCCTGTGGCGGCCAACGTCCTCCGGGACGCGCCGTCTAGGCGATTTCAGCGTTTCTTTCGGAGTTCCGTCGACGCGCGCGCGGAGAAAGTTTCAGAATTCGCACCCGGGATAGCAACTTCGTACCGATTTTCTGGACAATCCGACCATTGGATCGACGATTTCTTCGTTCCGTCTCAATCTCGGTATATACCCCTTCATCTTTCTCAAATTTCACCCGTTAATTTCATTGTTTGATAGATCAAAACCGGCCACCAAGTTGACACTTTAAATTATGTTATTTTTGGACAGTTTTGTGGAGCCGATTTTGTCGACTCGTATCTCCTCCGTCGTAGCTCCGTTTGGCGCGCCACTAGTTCCTGTACAAAGCTGGTATAACCCTCTTCTTGCCCCCTTTAGATTTCATTTCAGTTTGAGCTTGTTAGGTCGGTCGAATTCGACGTCAAAGTTGGCCGTTCGAATTCTTAGTGTTACACTTGTAAAATTCCAATTTTGAACCCGGGACTCCGGATTCAAATTCTGACACCACCAGTAGACTCGTGGCGTCGTTCTGGCACATTTTCATATAAAGTTTGCTTAGTTTGGAGGACGTGGGCCCTGACACGCATTTCGGTACAAAACGGGCCCCACAGTCCAGGTTAACGGAACTTTTTGACGCCGGCTCATCGGAATCCAATTTCGGATATACCGTTGAGTTCAAATCGTCATTATGGACTAGTTGACATATAATTTGCTGAGTTTTGAGGACATTGGCTCCGACACGCTTTTTCGTGCAAATCAGAATTTCAATGTCCTAGTCAACGGACCAATTTAAGATCGGGTCAACGGAATCCAATTCTGGATATACCGTTGGGTTCGTATCGTCATTCTGGATTCGTGGACATATAATTTGTTAGGTTTGGTAGACTAGTATTCTTGCACATTTTTCGGTGCAAAGCGGGTCCGACACGGACACCGTTTTGACCCAAAATTATCTTTTTTCCCCTGTGTCCAAATTGGACTTATGGACAGACTATTCTAGCTGATTTGACCATTCTGGACACGTTGGTAATGGTTGTTTCACCATCCGACAACATCTGTAGGTTTTTATCCTATTATTATAATCTTTCTCCTTTTGTGGTATTTTAAGATCCATCGATTCCAGTGATTTTACAACCACTGAAATTCAATGTGTTAACTCTGTAGATGTTTTTAGAGACTAGCTTTGACCTTGTTTGACCATGGTTGACTACTTTGACTGAACGTCGAAGTAGAGTCAACATTTGACCTAGGTTAGACTAGTTTCAACCCTGGTTGACCACAGTTGACTATTTTGACCAAAGTCAACCGGAAGTCAACCGTAGCCTAAAATTGACTAGAACTGGACCAGAGTTGACCAGTTGACCCAAAGTCAACTGTTAGTCAACATTAGTCAAGTTAGACCAGAGTTGACCAGTTGACCATAAATCAACTGTAAGTCAACCCTTGACTTAGGTTGACCTAGTTTGACTTGCTTTTGACTTGCCTTGACCTAGTTTGACTTAGTATGACTGGATTTTACTTCCAAACCCTTATATTGATACAGTATTCCATCTATAGATCCTCGAGGCACTGTTCTAGGACTCAGTTGACATATTCCACCAGATCACAGGCGAGTACATTCTCTGATAATAATTCTGTTTTATGATATCGTTTATGTTTCTTGTATTTAGTGTCGATACCCTAGTTCTCTTGACACATTGTTCACACGGATTGGTATTTCTCTGGATCCCGTCATGAGATGTTATTCCTCGCTTTCCTTGGTATATCTTGTGCAAGTCTTTCTTGTTCCTTGTGCATTGTATAGACACGATTCCTGCGAAGGCTAGCTACCCTCTCGGAGAATCGTGTGTCATGATATGTCATGGTTGGATCCACTATACTGGTCGGGGACGGGGAGTATTAGTGTAGATATGTGGTCAATACCCGCCTTGTATACCTTGTGAACCTTGTGAATGCCAATCATACACCACACGTATGGTTGGCTAGATCATGACCTTGTGCAGACCCAAGTCGGCCACCTGTTGTAGCTAGTACTCACACACTTAGATAGATATTTCTTGATTCTTGTACATGCCATGATCAGTTTTACTTGCCTTGTTCTAGCTCTAGATTTACAGCTTACCTTGCCATGATACTCACTTGTTTATTTCATAATTTATTGTATATTCTCTCTATTTACTGCTACATGTTCAATATCGTCTAATTAGAACTGTTATTTGAGATTTGTGCTCGTTCCATCCTGACTGGATATGTTGACAAAATTTTAGGAGTAGTTGTGCCCTCAGTATGGGACTTCATGATGTTGCTAGCTAAGGTGGATCTCACTATTCTTCTGTGTGAGTTGCCTGGTAGTTATCCTTAGTTAGTCTTGTTGTTCCTTCTTTATTTTCCTGTCTTATGATCATTGTAGATTCTAGTTGTTCTAGTGATATTGTAATTATTTCTTGTCTTATCTTCCTTAGTTTTCGTGATGTGACATGAGTACATTTCATAGTTATGGATCTTGTAAGTTGTAGTTAGTATAGTATACTTGACAGCGTTCTACCGCCAATACCGCGGCATAGGCTGGGCGTGGCCCACGTATTCGTACCCGTATATCCGGGTGCGGATCGTGACACAAGTTCATCATGCCTATGATGTTGTGGGATCATGGGTGGGACGGCCGCACATCCTCACGACATTTTATCATTGTCATTGTACCTCTGTCAACACTGGCACCCTCTCAGTCGTGTACGAGATAAGGGACGTCAACAGACCGGTCGCACCCGCTCGGTCGCACCCTCTCTGATCCCGTGCCCGAGTCGAGATACATTCACGGACCGGTCGCATCCGCACGAACGCTCGCTCGAGGCGAGGTAACGTGCACGAGTCCAGTGGACTTATTCCCGATGCTCATAATATTGTCGCTTTCATCAGGCTTCTGATACGTGCGAGCGTCCTGGGCCGCACGCTCTGCACAAGACTTCTCACCAAACAAGAAGGAAAATAAAAGAGAGAAAAATATGGAAGAAAAATCTTACCAAACATGGAAGGAAAATAATGAGTGAAAATAAGGAGAAAAAAGATTATGTTAATCTAGAAACTTTATTTGGATTGTACCATTGTATGCCTATATCAAGAAAACAATCTAAAAATGAGTAATTCTATAGAGACACACTTTTATTGACATACTTTGTTGACACACTTATGTGGCAGGTGATTTGGCATTCCATGTCACCCGAATTAATTGAGGACTTATTAATTATTATTTTTGGTATGTCCAATTTTGTATGTATGGAAGGTTTCCAATCTTTGGCATGTATTGCAATTTTGCATGGCCAATTAATTATTCACTTGCCAAAATTGTCCATGTCTATTTAATTAGTTCATGTGTTACAATTTTGCATGGCCAATTAATTATTCACTTGCCAAAATTATCCATGTCAAATTAATTAGTGGAAGAAGGAAATAGAGATGAGCAGAAGATAATAAGTGTGGCTATTAATTGGCCATGCAAAATTGCAACACATGCCAAAGATTGGAAACCTTCCATACATATAAAATTGGACATACCAAAAAAACAATTAATAAGCTCTCAATTATTTCGGGTGACATGGACTGCCAAATTATCTGCCACATAAGTGTGTCAGTAAAGTATGTCAATAAAAGTGTGTCTCTATAGAATTATTCTCTAAAAATAGTAATTTGCACAATTGTTAATAATTTGTAGGACTGGATACAAAATAAATTTATTACAAAAATATGTTGGACATGTGTCAAAATATGGTGGCTCCTCTCTTGTCATTTTATTTACTATTTTACCCCTACAATTTTCAATATCTTCGTAATATCAAATTTGTACCATTTCATTATTATTATTGTTATTCTTACTTCTATTACTATTATGATCATAATTAGTAATAGCTTTAAATCATCATTTTCAAAAAGATTTAAAAAAAATATCACATATTTGTTTACATGTTTTCCTAAACACCTGTGGGTAACAAAGTTATGAGCACTTTAATGAATTCATCATGTTAAAATAATAATTTCTTTCTTGCCACTCATATTTAAAATAAGTAAATAAATAAAGGACTAATTACACTGACATTTCCTATGTTTCATGAGTATTACAGGAACTATCTATATTCCGAAAATAATTACACTGACCTATCTGGAAGACCTACATCTCCGTGAGTAGGTTGTTCTCCGAGGAATAAGGGGAGGGGGGTTGTCGAGATCCAGGTAGAAGCTCGGAGGAATCTCCCTTGCGAGTCTCTCGCTACAGCTGCTGCCGTAATACCCGATAAGGAAGTTGCGCCATCCACATTGATCTTAATTGATCCCACTGATGGATGTCTCCAGAGCGCTTCGGAGGAGTTGAGCTCAGTTAGATGGTTTAGTGTATTCTCCATTCCCAGGGGACCAGCTTCGTCATACATTGCACAGTTTGATGGATGCTTGCCGGATGATGCGATGGGCATTTGGGGGTAAGCGACGGAACACACAGTCGCCTCTAGCCTTCCAAATAGACCAAAGAATAGCAGCCCCCAGTCTGAATGTCTCCAGAGCCTGAGGGTCCATGATCCAATGTTGGAGAAGTAGGTGTAGTTCGAGGCCAGGCTCGACGCGAAGACCAATGGGGCTTGCGAACCATATTGAACGGGTTATTTGGCAGTGGAGAAATAGATGATTGGCGTCCTCTTCATGTATGAGACAGAATGGGCATAGCAGATTGACAGATGGGATTCTCGTATTGATTACTGATACGAGGGGAAGAGCATTATTTAGGAGCCTCCAAATGAATACCAGAATCCTGAGTTGCGGATCGACGGTTCAGTTGCAGATCCTGAGTTGCCCGGCATCAATCTACGGATACTTTCATAGAGGTACTTTGGTGTTTTTGCCGTTGGACTAGAAAAGATAGTCCCACATCGGCTACACCAAATGGTGAGTATCTCAATATAATGCATTGCTTGTGTTGAGGTGTGCACATGAGGTGTAGTGGGGCACAAGTTTGTGCCATGTGGAAGTATTTTCCTAGAAGAAAAAAGGATTAAATCCAACAAGGATGCAAGTTAATTTTTGTTGTGCGGACTCGGACTCGGACACGGACTCCAGGATGTCTCGTGCATGCACGGGAGTGTTCGGGGGGTAGGCGTGGACTGGCATACTTCTATGCTGATTATGGGATGATCTAAAATATCAAACTCTATTTTTGAGTATTGGTATTTTAGTCCCACATCGGATAGGAGAAGAGGTGAAGTCTCAACTCCACTCTATAAATAGAGCCTCTTGGCCTCCTTTGAAAGATGCACCAAGAAGAGAGTTGAGGGAGTCTTTTAAGTCCAGGAAGCCCGTTCAAGTCTCAAATATTGACTTACGAGCGTTCAAGAAGTTCTTCGTGAACTTGCTGGTTCCTGGAAGCTGTTCGTGCTCGTGTGGGACGAATAAAGCTTTGAGCAACGGTGGTTCATTCACCCCAGCATCTCATTCTCGCCTGTCATCGCTGCTGTTGCCTTTTACAGTAACTTCTTTTTAGAAGCTCTACTGCCGATAGTTGCTTGCACAAAGTCTCTTTAGATTTTTTGTGTATTACGTAGAATCTTTTTAGATCCTCGTAATTCAGAATCCTCCAGGATCTCTGTTGCACATCTTCTTTAAGGTGCTGTATTTGAAACGTTGTGTGTACAATTGTTTCAGTTTCAGAATTTTCCATCGAAAATTGTGCCTCGGCACTAACAATCTCAAAGCTTTATTGAGAAGATGGATAATTCTCGTGCTTCGCTCATCGATACCGGCTTTAACAAGTTGGAGAAATTCGATGGCGAACACTTCCAGATATGGAGACGAAAGGTCACTTTAAATCTTTAACTCGTGAATGTTGATCACGTGCTGTCAGAAGAAGAACCGATCGTTCCAACCACTGGATCTGCTGCGACTGTGGCCGCTGCTACGACCAAGCAAGCGAAGTGGAAGAGAGAAAACAGTATATGCAAACTACTGATACTCAATTCCATGGAAGACTCTCTGGCAGAGTCCTACTCCAAGAAGACATCTGCCAAAGAGATATGAGACTCCTTGGAAAAGCTCTATGAAGATGACGAGAACCGGTCCAAGATCTTCATGGTAGAAAAATATCACAAGTGGACCTTCGAAGACGAGAAGGCGATGCTGCCCCAAGTGAAGGAGTTTCTGAAGTTGCGTCAGAAACTAGAAGATGAGAACATGCCCCTCGTCGACAAGTTTGTCGTTGGAGGGATCGTCGCGAAACTTCCTACAGAATAGAGCAACTTCTATGCAAGGATGCATCGAAAGAAGATGGAAATTAGCTTGGAAGATTTCTTGCAAGAGATCCATGTTGAGGACGAGATGCGCTCTCAACAGAAGATGGATACTTTGTCCAAACAACTGGCGAAGGCAAATCTGGTCCAAACCAGAGAGTACCAGGGGAAGTAGGCTGCTTCTCATCGCAAAAAGAAGGACTTCACGAATCTAAAAGTGAAGGGTCCTGCTTTCAAGCAGCAGAAGTCCAAGTCCCATGTGACTTGCTTCAATTGTGGCAAGAAGGGCCACTACAAATCCGAATGCAAGTCCAAGCCCACAGAACAAGGTGAGCCTATTAAGGTTTCTATGATTACTAATCTAGTTGCCATGATAGCACAGGTTGCAACTGTGGGGGCTGACTTGGACTGGTGGATAGACACTGGTACGACCTGTCATGTCTGTTCAGACAAAGACTGGTTCGTCTCTTATGAGCCAACTTCAGAGAAGGTCATAATGGCAAACCAGGCACAAGCTGAAGTACTGGGGATCGGGACGGTGGAGCTGAAACTCACATCGGGGAACACTCTGACGCTTCAAGGTGTGAAGCATGTTCCAGTAATTTCTAAGAACCTGATCTCTGGAAGTCTGCTCTGCAACGCAGGCTTGAGGATAGACATCAATGCTGGCCAGTTGGTGATGTCCAAGAAGGGTACATTCTTCGGGAAAGCTTTCCAAACTGAAGGAATGTACAAGATTCAGCTTGTTGTAACCCAGCATGATAATATAAATGTAATCACTTTTTTTGATTATTCTCTTGTGTTGTGGCATAATAGACTAGGACATGTTCATTGTAAAAGGATTAACAGAATATCTAGTCTAGGTCTTATCTCCAAGTGTGGGGGTAAGGTAGAGAAATGCGAAGTATGTGCTCAGACGAAGATCACAAGGAAACCCTTTCACAGGGTCCATCGAAGCACAGATCTTTTGGAGTTGGTTCACTCAGATATCTGTGACTTCAAACAATTCTCTACAAAGGCCGGGATGAAGTATTTTATTACTTTCATCGATGACTTCTCAAAGTATGCTTTCGTCTACTTGCTCAAGTCTAAAGACGAAGCATTCGAGAAGTTTAAGGAGTTCAGGGCCGAGGCTGAACGACAAACTGGACAACAATTGAAGAGGTTAAGGAGTGATCGAGGCGGGGAGTATCGGTCTCATGAATTCTTATCATTCTGCAAAGAACATGAAATCATCAATGAGACAACGGCTCCGTACTCTTCTTAATCCAACGGAGTAACAGAAAGGAAGAACAGAACGTTGACAGAGATGATGAACTCCATGCTGTTGACTGCGGGTCTTCCAAAGTGTTACTGGGGAGAAGCTGCACTAACGGCAACGTTCATTCTGAACAGAGTGCCATATACAACTTCCGACATAACTCCTCATGAACTCTGGTTCAAAGTCAGACCTAACTTGAATGTCATTCGAGTGTGGGGTGTCTGGCTTATGTGAAGCTCCCGGATCTAAAGATTCAGAAGCTGGGGACAAGGACTACGAAGGCGATCTTCTTGGGGTATGCCGAGAAGAGTGATGCTCGGAGATTCCTTGATATCGAGTCAAACCATATCATCGAATCTCGCGATACTGAATACTTTGAAGACAAGTTTGCAAAATACAAGAATATTGTTCTCGCGGATCTTCCGGAGAATGATGAGGGTACAAAGCAGACAGAAGTCTTTAATGAACCAGTAGTCCAAGATGAAGCTGTCGTCAAGGAGACACCAGCTGAACCAGAACTCGCTGAGCCGTTAACTAAGCGAACGAGGAGGCCGAAAGACTTCGGAGATGACTTCGTCACCTATCATGTGGAAGCAGATCCGCTTACCTATGATGAGGCGATGAAGACCAGAGATGCTATATTCTGGAAGGAGGCGATAGACAACGAGATTGACTCAATCACCTCCAACAACACATGGGTATTGGTTGACCTGCCAGAAGGAGCAAGACCCATCGGATGCAAATGGATCTTCAAGAAGAAGATGAAAGCAGATGGAACCATTGACAAGTTCAAGGCCAGGCTAGTGGCTAAGGGGTTTGCTCAGAAGCAGAGGATCGACTACTTTGACACTTATGCTCCAGTAGCTCGGATGACAACCATCAGATTGTTAATTGCTCTAGCAGCAATACACAAGCTGGTAATACATCAGATGGATGTGAAAATAGTATTCCTTAATGGCGAGCTGACCGAAGAGATCTACATGCAACAACCAGAAGATTTTGTCGTCAGAGGTCTGGAAGACAAAGTCTGCAAGTTGATAAAGTCTCTATATGGTTTGAAATAAGCTCCCAAAATGTGGCATGAGAAGTTTGACAAGGTGATAAGGTCAAATGGCTACAGGGTCAGTGAAACAGACAAGTGTGTCTATACGAAGTTTGCTGACGGAAGAGGAGTAATCGTATGTCTTTACGTGGACGACATGCTAATCCTAGGTACGGATTTAAGCTGCGTCACAGAGACAAAGAAATTCCTCTCGACCAAGTTCAGTATGAAGGACTTGGGGGATGCCGACGTAATCTTGGGGCTCAAGATCATCCGGACAGGCACTGGAATAACGCTGTCACAATCTTATTATATTGAAAAGATGCTCACTCGCTACGGGTATCAAGATCTTCCTTTTATTGATACACCGTACCGGAGTGATCAGAAGCTGGAGCCAAATTCGAGAAAAAGCGTCAGGCAGATGGAGTACGCTAGTGTCATCGGAAGCTTGATGTACGCTACTACTGCCACAAGGCCTGACATAGCTTTTGCAGTGGGAATGCTGAGTCGGTTCACTAGCAATCCAGGCGTTGAGCACTGGAAATCTGTGAAGCGTGTTATGAGATATCTCAAGAAAACTCAGACATATGCACTTTTCTACAGCAGAGATCCGTCAGTAGTGGAAGGCTTCAGTGATGCTAGTTGGTGTTCAGATATGGAGAGCGAGTATTCCACAGGTGGATTCGTATTCGCCATGGGCGGAGCTGCTATATCGTGGAAGTCGAAGAAGCAGACTATGTTATCTCGCTCCTCCATGGAATTTGAATTCTTTGCATTGGATGCTGCTGCAGATGAAGCAGAGTGGCTTCGGGAGCTCATGTATGATCTTTCTGTGGTTGGGGCTCAGATATCGGCAATACCGATATACTGTGACAACCAGGCGGCAACAGCAGTGGCATCAAATGAACTCTTCAACGGAAAGAAGAGAACGGTGTGGTTGAAGCACAGAGCAGTACACGATCTTATCAAGAGAGGTGTTATTGCAGTGATTGATGTTCGGAGTCAGAAGAACCTGGCGGATCCGTTCACCAAGGGCCTCAAGCGCCAGCTGGTCGATGACACAACTTGTAAAATGGGCTTGAAGGCTTTCTGATATTGTATTATTGTATTCCCACCATAAAGTTTTATGCTATTAGTTCAAAGATTTATCTACTAGGCATCTAGCTTTTGGTTCAAGGAAGGACCACTAATCGAAAGAATATCAGGAACGGTGGTTACAAGTTCTATTGGACATGGAGAGGTTATGGACCTATAACCACTGTTGTCTACTATTGTTTTCTGTAGAAAACGGTTTCTGTGGGAAGGTTGGCTTAAATGCCTTAATGAGTTCTCAGGCAGAGTGAATGCCTGGAGTGCTTTACAGGAAGCATGGTAGCGCAGTACTACAAGGAGTGTAACTCCATGCTACAGTGGGGTGACTCCACCATGAGGTTCCCAGGTAGGGGTAATGCCTCGGCTTTGCAAGCCAAGTCACAGCGGAGTAGCACAGCAAATAGGCAGGTAGCCTAATGCTGTATGATAATCGTAATAAAGAGAAGTAGACAACACTACAAAGAGGACAATGTCCTCATGTTACAGTGGCATGACACCACGAAGAGGTACCAGGTAGGGTAAAGCCTCGGCTTTACGAGCCATGTCATAGCGACGTAACACCGCACGGAAGCGCAAGGCTTCATGCTGGGTAGTTTGGCACTACAAAGAGGCCTGTGACCTCATGCTACAGTAGTATGACACTAAGATGAGGTACCCAGGTGGGGTAAAGCCTCGGCTTTAAGCCATGTCATAGCGACGTAGCATCGCAAAGAAGCACAATGCTTCATGCCATGACTCTTTATAAAGAACTCACCTATAGTGTATGGACAGAGATATCAGGCCGTCTCTTGAGGGTAAACTTGTAGACGCCCAAAAATTATACACTGAAACCAGGCTGGCACAAGGCCTTCAATGTGCAGCCAGAAGCACAGTTGATGTCATTATGTGAGTAGGAAGAATTACAGTTATGGTACAGAATTCAAGGCTTAGTCCATTCTTGTATCATGCTGTTATTTAACCTATGCGAGAAGATTCAAGTCGTAGCGACATCTCTCCTAATGTATGATGGACAGTAACTGTGGGTAACGCTCAACCAATATATTGAGATATGTGGGAGATTGTTGGTGTTTTTGCCTTTGGACTAGAAAAATAGTCCCACATCGGCTATACCAAATGGTGAGTATCTCAATATAATGTATTGCTTGTGTTGAGGTGTGCACATGAGGTGTAGTGGGGCACAAGTTTGTGCCATGTGGAAGTATTTTCCTAGAAGAAAAAAGGATTAAATCCAACAAGGATGTAAGTTAATTTTTGTTGTGCGGACTCAAACTCGGACACGGACTCCAGGATGTCTCGTGCATGCACGGGAGTGTTCGGGGGGTAGGCGTGGACTGGCACACTTCTATGCTGATTATAGGATGATCTAAAATATCAAACTCTATTTTTGAGTATTGGTATTTTAGTCCCACATCGGATATGAGAAGAGATGAAGTCTCAACTCCACTCTATAAATAGAGCCTCTTGGCCTCCTTTGAAAGATGCACCAAGAAGAGAGTTGAGGGAGTCTGTTAAGTCCAGGAAGCCCGTTCAAGTCTCAAATATTGACTTACGAGCATTCCATAAGTTCTTCGTGAACTTGCTGGTTCCTGGAAGCTGTTCGTGCTCGTGTGGGGCGAATAAAGCTTTGAGCAACGGTGGTTCATTCACCCCAGCATCTCATTCTCGCCTGTCATCGCTGCTGTTGCCTTTTACAGTAACTTCTTTTTAGAAGCTCTACTGCCGATAGTTGCTTGCACAAAGTCTCTTTAGATTTTTTGTGTATTACGTAGAATCTTTTTAGATCCTCATAATTCAGAATCCTCCAGGATCTCTGTTGCACATCTTCTTTAAGGTGCTGCATTTGAAACGTTGTGTGTACAATTGTTTCAGTTTTAGAATTTTCCATCAAAAATTGTGCCTCGGCACTAACAAACTTCTCTGATTTGGAGGGCGTCCAGATGAGCTCGTCCTCACCATCTTCGTCGTCAAGTCTAATGCCAAGGATGGCCTTGCTTTCTAGGGGTGGGAAGATCGAGTTGATAAGTGTCTGGTTCCAAGCCCGGGTATTAGGGAGCATAAGTTCTCTGACGAGGGTTGGCCCATGCATAGTCGAACATGCAGAGACTCTATAGTTTGCACTTTTAGGGACCCAAGGGTCCTGGATTCTAACCCATCCGCCCTTTATTCTCCAGCATACCTTCCCTATCATGTAGCGACGAATCTCTAGTATACTCGACCAAGTCGGGGACATCCGCTTTCGCTTGGTTGCATCCCATCGTGATCTGTTTTGTAGATAGACACCACGAAGTTGTCGCACTATCCATAACAGGTTTGGCTTAGGGGCTGTTTGGTTGCAAGCATTTATGCTGCAAGTGCCCTATTATGCTGCAACTGGAAGGAGCAGACGGGAGTTCCGTCGTTTGGTTTGTATCAAGTAGAAGAAGAAAGTGAAGAATCTCACTTGCAGTTCAGTTTTTGTCCCCCCATTTTTACCCCTCTCCACTTGCAGCCCAAAAGGGGGGGAAGTGTGCTGCAAGTGGTGAGCTTGGCATCGATGGCGGTGGTGGTGGCGCTGTGGTGGTGGAGGTCTGGGGTGGTGGTGGAGGTCTGGGGTGGTGGCAGCAGCGGCGGTGGTGGTGGAGAGGGCAGTGGCGGTGTGGTGGTGGCGCTGTGGTAGTGGTGGAGAGGGCGGTGGCGGTGGTGGTGGATGTCTGGGGTGGTGGTAGCGGCGGCGGTGGTGGTGGAGAGGGCGGTGGTGGTGGTGGTGGCGCTGTGGTGGTGGTGGAGAGGGCGGTGGCGATGGTGGTGGAGGTCTGGGGTGGTGGTAGCGGCGGCGACGGTGGTGGAGAGGGCGGTGGCGGTGGTGGTGGAGGTCTGGGGTGGTGGTAGCGGCGGCGGCGGTGGTGGAGAGGGCGGTGGCGGTGGTTGTGGCGCTGTGGTGGTGGTGGAGAGGGCGGTGGCGGTGGTGGTAGAGGTCTGGGGTGGTGGTAGCGGCGGCGGTGGTGGTGGAGAGGGCGGTGGCGGTGGTTGTGGCGGTGGTTGTGGTCTGGGGTGGTAATTTAATTATTTGGAGGTAACTATACCTAGGTTTACCATATCTCCAAAAAAACTTCCATTTTCTACTTACATAACTATCCAAACAACGAACTCATTTTTCTCCCACTTTCACCAGACAAAAAGTACTCAATCCAAACACATTTTGGAAAGTGTCACTTGCTGCAAGTCCACGGAAACTCAACTTGCTGCAAGTGCCACTTTCACACTTTCAAAGAGTTACATCTATCCAAACAGCCCCTTAGTGAGAAAATTCCAAAGAAGTTTGCTGATCAAGGAGATGTTGACCCACTCCGGCTTCTGGAACCCAAGACCCCCCTCTCTCTTTGGCTTGGTGAATTTGTCCCACGCTAGAAAATGCATGCGCCTGTCGGTACTGTCGTGCCCCCACCAGAAGGATTTTTGAAGGTTCTCCAAGTTGTTGGTAGTCGCTTTCGGGATTATAAAGGAAGACATATAGTAGATCGGGATTGATCCGAGTGTTGAACTGATGAGGACTCCTCGGCCGGCATGTGAGAGCAACTTAGCTTTCCATCCATCCAATCTGGTATTGCACTTGTCAATGATTGGCTTGTATGTTGATATCCGATTCTCCGACAGTAGTAGAGGATGACCCAGATAATTATCCCTCTCATCCATGAACGACAATTGAAGGATTGATGCTAAGCATCTCCAACCCTATTGTCTTGTTAAGTGTTGTGAGTCTTAGGTGACTCCGATGTGGCATGAGCCACAAGACAATGTCTTGTTTATGTGGCAAAATTATATCTCAAAAGACAATGAGATAGAAAAACCCTCTCCAATGCAAAAGTATCGAGAAGACAATAAAAAGTATTTTTTTCAACTTCCAAGGCAACTTTTAAGACAACTACTCATCTTCTTTCTTTTTTCTAATATTTTTTATTCATAATTGATGACATGGAAGAGAAGACATTGTCAAGTGCATTGTCTAGAACAAGACAATCAACTTCACAATGTCTTATTTAATTTTTGCCACATAAGCTTCACAATTGACTTGACAATTGCATTGGAGAAGAACTTTTGAATAAAATTTTGTCATTCCTATGTGGCATTAACTTTTTTCCAAAGTCACAATAGGGTTGGAGATGCTCTTAGAGCATCTCCAACCCTATTGTGAGTTTGAAAAAAATGGTTGCCACATAGGAATGACAACCATTTTTTTAAAAAGTAATTCTCCAATGCAAATGTGAAATAAAGTGTGGAGTTGACATGGCAATGACATGGCAAAGACAATGTGAAGTTGGTTGTCTAGATCTAGACAATGCACTTCACAATGTCTTTATTCCACATCATCATTTGTGAATAAAAATATTTATAAAAAGAAGTAGAAGAGTAAAAGTTGTGTTGGAAGTTGTAAAAAATTATTTTGTATTGTCTTCTCAATACTTTTGCATTGGAGATGACTTTTTAAACTCATTGTCATTTGTGAATATAATCTTGCCACTTATACAAGACATTGTCTTGTGCCTCATGCCATATAGGATTCACAACACAAAACAAGACAATAGGGTTGGAGATGCTCTAATGAATGTTGTTCTGTCTTCGGGACTTGTCTACTGAAATAGATGCTAGATTTTTGGAAATTAATCTTCTGCCCCGACCAGGATGCGAATAGGTCCAGGATTTCCCGTACCACCATTAGGGAGGATTTATTTGCGTGGCCAAATATTAGGAGATCATCGACAAAGAGAAGGTGAGTAATCGAAGGAGATAAACGATTGATATGGATGCCATTAAAGAGGTCATCATGTTCATATCGGTAGAAGAGTCGAAATAGTACCTCTGTGCAGAAAATGAATATGAATGGAGACATGGGACAACCTTGCCGAATACCCTTCTTAGGCGTGAAGTATCCTTTCGGGGATCCATTGATGAGGATCGAGAATGATGACGTTGAGATGCAAATGAGTGTGTTGGAATGCCCACGTATACCCAGCCCATTCAGAACACTTCGGATAAAAGTCCAGCCAAGTCGATCGTACGCTTTGGCCATATCGATCTTTAGTGCGCATGAGTTATTCTTTTTTGGGAAATACTTCATAGCGTGAAAGAGTTCTTGAGCGATTATAATCTTGTCCGTAATGAGTCAGCCCGGAGTGAATGCATTCTGGAAGGGAGACACGAGTTTGTCCATTAGTGGTTGCAGACGGGCTGTCAGGATTTTGGATATCGTCTTATAGGTGACGTTGCACAGAGAGATAGGATGAAAGTCCGCCGGAGTAGCTGGGTTGCTGCATTTCGGAATGAGTACGATGTGGGTGTGGTTGATGGAGGGGGCAGGTTGTTCACCATTGAAGAAGGATTGCACTAACGTGGTGAGGTCGCCGCCAACGATATGCCAATATTTTTTATAAAAGACGGTCGGAGTGCCATCTGGCCCAGGTGACTTGAAGGGACCCATGCTTCTGATAGCTTGTTCAATCTCCTTTGTGTCCGGGGTTGTTCCCAACAAGTGGTTTTCTTCCTCAGTGATTAAGGAATTAGAGAAGGCGAACGTTGGATCCATGGGATTAAAATCATCGATGCCAAAGAGGGAGGAGAAATAGTGAATGATGGTGGATGCAATCTTGCTCGGGTCTGATGACAAATTGCCATATTGAATTGACCCATATGCCTTAAAAGAGAATTTTTATGAAGGTCTGAATCAATCTCAATTATCTACACCGCATGATCCCACCTCCTAACCATGTTCCCTTCTCTTTTACTCCACCTCCTGCAGTATCTTTACTATTTTGTGTTGGATTGTATCTCATTTTCGGTTGAGCGCTCAAATGGAGGGTGATAATGGAGTTGGTAATTTAGTCTCACATCGGTTAGGAGGTGGGATCATGTGGTGTAGATAATTGGGATTGATTCAGACCTTACATAAAAATTCTCTTTTAAGGCATATGGGCCAATTCAATATCGTACCTCGTGAGCCAACCCTGGTTCGGGTCACATCGCGTTTCCAACAAGTGGTATCAGAGCCCATGGTTACAGGACTAGTTTGGACTGCTCTAATTGGTTCGAGACAGATGGTGCTGAACGTTCATATGTATAATCGGATTATATAGGCTCTTCTCAAGATGAAGTAGGAGCATCAACTACACGAATTGGCTACAAAGGTGGATTGACGAGCCCAAGGTGGAGCAAGACGTTGTGGTTGGCACACAATGTTGGTGTGGATGAACATATCAGTTTGGTTATCTGGTCGAATAGATCGAGATGACAATATGCTGGATCTCCTGGGTGCTCGGCTAGTAGGAACGAATAAAAATGTAGTAAGGAGTGCTAAGGTTGTTCGACTGGCAGGAACGAACAAAAAGGTAGCAGTGGTGCTAAGGTTGTTCGGCTAACGGGAACGGACAAATGTAGTAAGATGCTAATGTTATTCGGCTAGTGAAAACGAGCTAAGGTGAAGATTGTTGTATCTCGTTTCCGGTTGAGCGCTCATCAAATGGGGGGGTGACAATGGAGTTGGTAATTTAGTCCCACATCGATTAGGAGGTGGGATCATGTGGTGTAGATAATTGGAATTGATTCAGGCCTTACATGAGAATTTTCTTTTAAGGTATATGGGTCAATTCAATATTGCATTTCATGAGCCAACTCTGAGTCGGATGACACCGCGTTCCCAACATTTTGTTGAACTAAGCTCTAATATGTTTCTTTGGTTGTGCAGAATAAACATATCATCATCATCAATTCTTCTGGCTAGTTGTCAACTGACATCAAACTCCGCATTGGTGTCTAATTCTTAGCCAAGTAGACTATGGAGTCTGTGGGGGCTTGCCAAGTAGGAAAACCTAACTCATTTCTCTTGCCAAGTTACTTTAACTGCAAGGTTGTGAAAAATGCTAGGCGGACGCGTAGGCGGACATCGCGTGGACACCAGACGTCGCGTAGGCGGTTGCCTAGACCGTATTTTAGAAGAGTGACTTTAACTCATTATTTGTGCTGTTTAATCCCAAGCAACCCATGAGCAGCATAAAACAAGCATCTTGACATGTAATGTGATTTAAAATGTAGAGCATTTGTTTTATTTTAATTTAAGATTGTTCCCATTTATTATTTGGAGAACTGGTCAGTGATAGGTTGTGGATCCTGCATTGATCGTTCCAAGTGCAAAACAAAAATCCTTTGATATTTGGTTATGCTCAACTTTTTGGTGAATTAATGTGGTTCTGACTAATCTAGTGATTAATTTTAAAGACCATGTCAGAAATATAGTTATCTGTTTGACTACACAAAGATAGTTGTTTATCTCTACTATTAGAATGAGGCTTCAAAACGGTTTAAAAGTGAACATTCTAAGCCGTATATATATCACCACTTATAATTAATTTTAAAAATCTAATTAATGTTAAAAATTCAAAAAAAATTGTTAAATAACAACACGAGGAATCGAATTCAAGCAAACAAGAAGAATACCTCCCACCTTAACTACATGAATTAGAAAAAATATTTTATTATAATAAGATAATATTATTATTTTACGTGTGAATTTACTATTGGTTTTATATAGCACTCTCTTAGAGGACGTTGGTTAGTGCGATAGTAAGGCTTATTTCTTGTATCCTTGAGGGTGCAGGTTCGAGTCGAGGAAACAAGTAGTTATAGGGGCCTTGTATTGAGGATGGTGGTTGGTTGGTTGGTTGGTTTAAGAGAGTTTTTACCTGTATTATATATAGGCGGCTGAAATTAAAAAAACACTTTTAAGCACAATACAAATCCTCCGTTTCTTGATTCATCTTAGATCTATGGACGCTTCATTGATTGTTGACCGTTGTAATATTGTTGTCCATTGAGTTTGGTGACATACATTAAGCAAAATATTTACGCAAAAGTTGGGAAGGAGGAAATTTTACAACATTTTCAAAATATGAGGCACCGTAGGTGTTATTATAAACGATTATTGTCGGCTATAATGTAATGAAACTATTATAATATGTTTATCTTCAAAATATTTTATGACTAATTTATACTATTTTTTTCTTTACATTTTTATAATAACACATTTGATCGAAATGTGTTTTTTTTAGTTGTGAATATTGTTGAGTACTTCGAATTGAGTTTACAAGATTGCCCGTCTAATACTCTTGTGTTTTTCGGATTTAAAATTTACCAATCGATTTTGACTCTGCTGTACTCAAATCATGGCTATGCCATTAGCGAGGAGAGTAAGTAATTTTGCTCAAATGGGTCCTGGCATCAATACCCAATGTGATGATTTGATTACTACCAGGAGGTGGTCTCAAGCGTGCAATAAACATTGTGATGGCATAAAACTTAAAGGTCAGGGAAACTATGAAGAAAAAGCTATCTTGAAGTCATAAGCAGAGCCATTAGTGGGCTGGGGTGGGCTTCAGCCCACCCAAAAGAAAATTTACTTTTATTTTTCTATACACGTAGCCTACATCTAGTTTTTCTTTTTTATCTGCTTCATCTTAAACCGAGAATCCCATAACAATCAAAACTGTGCCATCATCGTCAGACTGCAACTATAGTCGAAGGAGGAACTACAGCAGCAACGTCAAGTTCCGCCGTCGGCACTTCCCTCGCCGTCCGAATCCTGTACCTCGGCGAGTTCGGCCACATCGCAGATCCTTTGTTGATGGTGAAAGAGGATACCAAAGACTATTAGTGTTCGAATTTATACCTAAAAGCGCTTAATTGGTGAACTAAATATTTTCTTGTGAGGTTCTTATTTTTTTTTTTAGTATGTTGTATACGGTTCTACATTAGCCAGACACGTACGATATGGACACGATGAACTATGGACATTACGATATTGACACAACATTTATTTTGTTAAATAAAGTAATTCAAGATGTTTTATGTTCAGTCCGGAGTAAACTAAAATCCTAGCTCTGCCCTTTGCTTGAAGATGAATATTGAAGAGAGAGGATCCCGCTAAGTAGTTCAACGGCATGTGTGTTTTTTTTGGCCATACTGCATATTTGTGTTGGAAAAGTAAATATATATTTTAATTATTAATTAATAATAATAATTGTTATTAATCAATAATAATAATTGTTTTCTAATAAGTGTGTCCAATTACAATGAATCTATTCAACGAACCTATTGGAAAAACGTGTCCTTTCCATTGTGTCTCTTTGTTATTTATAAAAGCGTAAGTGTTTGAAGCATTAAAGATACGTTCTTCTTTTGAAGTATTTTGTTGGTAGAGCGACGACCAAAAGAGCAAAGTTTTCGAAAGTGAGACGAGATAGCGCAGAGCATCTCCGGTCCATCCAACCAAACCTGAGTGCACCACACAAAGTGGTAGGGGGCAATCACATGTTATTTTTAAAATTTTGCCATTTTTTAAAATTATATTAACGTAGTATTCGGACATTTTTGGCATATTATTTTTCTAGTGTTCCGATTTTGACACCCCAATAAATTGTTCTTTTGAAACATATTTTTATTAATTTGAAGCATATCGAAACCACTTCAAAAGTATATTTTGTAGTACAAAAGCATAATTTAAATACTTGTGTTGTCAGATATTCTTTTGAAGTGGCCTTGATGTGCTTCAAAATAAACAAAATATGCTTTAGAAGAGCAATTTATAAAGGTTGGGAGCCAAAATCGAGCAGTAAAAATTTAAGGTACCAAAAATGTCCGAACGCTATAGTTAGGATGGGATGTCGCTAGAATAATTTAGCCTTTTTTTTATACCCAAAATATCCTTGAAAAAAATATTAGGGGGCTATCACTGTTTTCTGCGTGTTAGGACTGCAAGCATTCTGACAGTAGGGCTGCCAAAATCATGACAGTCCTAAGACAGAAAACTTTATCTTAGGACTGCAAGAATTCTGACAGCCCTTCGTCATCCCCAACCCAACTGTATCGATTCCTAAAACTTCGAAACCCTAAAAATGGTGTTCAAAACCACCAATAACGATGTTCGAACCCCCAACACCCCCCCCCAATTTTGTGTGTTTGAATGACCAAAAATTTCCCAATTAATTGAAATAAAAAAAAAACAAAAAAAAACATAGAAAACATTGTTGTGTTCATTTTTATTTGAATAGAAAATATGTATTGAAATAAAGAGAGGAAGATTTAGCCCATCATATTTGAGTGTGTTGTAAGAAGAAGACAAAACTGTATAGGAAGAAGAGGAAGAGAAGACATGTTTGTGTGTTTGAAATGGTGATGTCCTCAAACAAATGATGTGATGTCCCCCAAATACTTTTATAACTCGAGAGTGTTCTTCGTTCATATGATATTTTCTATCACTTTTGGTGGTGCCCATATTAATTTTTTCTATTCATCGGCATTCAGCTTTCTTTATTGGATAATAGGTATGACATTTCTATAATTTGACCCCATGAATTGTTCCTTGTTGGAGGGAGGGATAGAAGATATAAGCTTGGGTTCTTGTTGGGGTGGAAATGAGGGTTGTGTCACAATTGATCCCAAACCCTACCCGTTCCATATATTGTTCCATTCTAAACTAAGCTGGTCTGAGTAAGTTTTGATTTTCCTTGAATGTGCCGATTTCAATTGAATTTAAGAAATTTGATAATAGCTTAATATATAAATAAATGTCTTTTTTTTTGACATGCACATCAAAAACATAAGATTGGAGACAATTAACTTTGTTGAATAACCATCATATTCAATTAGCAATACATTCAATACATTCTATTATCGATAAAAGGTTAAAAAAGCAAAAAAAAAATATTAATAGAAAGGAGAGTATTATTTATACTATTCTTGATAAATTTTCCAAAAACTATTGAAACAATAATTTATATTGTGTATAATTTGTCATGTAACTTGTAATAAATAACAAATCTTTTGTACAAGTGGTCTCACATTTACATCCCAATATATATTTCTAATTACATTGGCCGTCAATTTTTTTAACAACTAACATTATTCTTTATGTCTGAATCTTATCTATTTGGAACATCTGACTGCTAATATATTCGTTGTCGATTAACTCCCCGATGGTGTCTTGGATCTTCTAGTACTGGATTAAATTATCTTACAGTTTTTGAACACCAACAACCATCACTGAATATAAATAAGTCGTCGTCGGATGGATTTCCCGATTAAGCATTGGATATTCTAGTACTGAATTAAATTATCTTATATTTCTGATCACTTCTGGCAATAAGAGGAACATAAACGACCATCAACTTTATTCTTGGATCTCATATTGAATAAATTAAATTTCTCTAGAAGATAGGTTAAATTTTGTAGTTATGGTAAATATATATTATAAAATTTTGAAGATGAATTCATTAATATTAGATAGACATATGTGCTTAGTATTAAGTCTTATTAGATGGTAACTATTTCAATTTGCTCGAACATCTCAGTAAATAATATCAAAGTAACAAAATCATTATAAAGTTGTTGAACCCATACCAAACAATATTATCATCTATATTTTATAAGCTTATATAAAATTACAGGATATGAGTCATTTCACAGTCATACATTCACATCTTAATTATTACATATAAACTAATCATACAATGACCATGACATTAAGAAAGAAAAGTGTGATATTTTCATTTCTAACTATTGAGATACGGTATAAGGATAAATTACAGGAAACCAGTCACGACCCGATCCCAAACTATTGGGTCGAACCGGATCATGCCCAGCCTGCACCGTTGTGAGACGGCGGCAGTAAGCTGTTCTATATGTAGGTATTCACAATAACATTTATACATTTGTCACAACTTGAATATACAAAAATTTTAAAACTTTTATTCAAGAATTGAAAAGTACAACTGGAAATGGAAGAACTGAAACAAAGTACTGAATTCAAATTAACAAACTCCAAAACAATAAAACTAGAAAATTGGAAAAACAACTAGCTAGGCGGTCGGCTCATCGGTCTCAGGTTCTACGTCCTCTAAGGGGGACTCTGGCAACACCACAATATACAATACCGGGTCATAGTAGCTATTGTACAATAGCTCAGCATCCTCAATGTCACCTAAAATGTGGGTCTCCAGTCAGGAGGGAGCAAGTACGAATATGTATCTCACATTTCAAATAATAATGAAAAAGTACAGGCTAAACAGTTGTAACAATATTTTTTAGCAATTTAACAATTTAAAACAATATGATTTGAATGTGTAATCGTCTATGACCGGCTTGGGTTGTACAATAGCGTCCTAGCGACGCGATACGGCTTATCCCCGTGTGTAAGAGGGGTAAGCTCGCACAATCATGCAATATGGGGGGTATTGGCCATAAACGTTACACTATTCCCCCAATTCCCACAATCAATATCAATCAATATTGAACCCTAGAAGAGGGTTCCATGTAGCAATGTGGTTTAAACATGCAGCTTGACAATTACTAAATAAAATACAAGAAAACATAACCGTAACTTGTCTCTGTTAATTGACTAGATCGAAAAAGTCGGTACCGAGGAGGATGTCAAGTTTGTCTCCGAGATCTTACAGTTGAGAATCCTGACTTAGAACCATAATGAAACCATTCTAGGTGTGCTAGTTACAATCTCTAGAAGCAGACCCTAGTCAGGTTTTAAGTTATTAATTAATCTACCGAAAATTGTCTAGCGTCGCAATCTACGTTTGTTATCATTTAATTGAATAAGTCGGTTACTGATTAATTGAAAAAAATAGCAATTATCGGTTAATTTGGCAAAAACTTTGTATTTTAAGTATATATAGAGAAAACACGTGAATTGCTAAATTACCAGATTATTTATTACGGGAAAACTTATTAATTTTTCTTTATAAAATATATATTCCTTTTATATTCTACGCGTTTAACGGCAAAAATAATATTCCAGAAAATTAAGAAAAAGCTACGCTACACAATACAGGATCACAGAAAAATAAAAGAAAAACTTGGCTTATGCCCTTACAAATTATTTACATAAATTAATTAATCTTAAGGCGAGCTCTGAGTGCCGCGAACGGTCCAAACAGTAGGCCGAGATCCTGCACCATAAATACTAAAAGCAGTACCAATTCTAAAAAATAAATTATAATTAAATTAAAAATTAAAGAGCCTCAGACTTGGTCGTGCAATCTCATGTTGCTGGCTAACACCTCAACGTACAGAAAATCCTGTAGCGTTTACGTTTCGCCGAGGCTCATTCGATCGATATGGTCGTCGCCTAACTGGTGATACAAAATCCATAAAATCCAAAAATCGACAAATCTAATCTATAAATCATTTTACAAAAGACCGATTTTCTTTGAAAATAGGTTTTATTCAAATTTCTAATTTTTATAAGAAAATTCCTTTTAAAATATTCCTGAAAATTTGGACAGCATCTCCTCTGTAATTGGGACAACCCAATTCTGGGAGGATGCCAACCACAACACAATTTAAATATCCCAAACCAGGGATCACACATTTCCAACTCAAAATGAATATCCAACCCAAACCAACCACAGCACAAATATAACCAAAATAAAAAATATGCCGCGACGTAACCGATACTCTACGTATCACCCAAAAGCAACCATATTCAAAATACCGAATCTCGGAACGGGATCGGGACCGCGTCATCATAGACTATCTACAGGAGGGACACGGGAACACGAAGTATACCTCAATTGCTCGGCTAGAGCTCTCAGATGAAAATATTAGAAAAAGAATTCTGTGGACAGCGGAAAAAGTGCCGGAAAGCGCACAGGAGGTGCGGACAGCGGGCCGGGCCGCAAGGAATGTGCTAGACAGCGTCCGAACAGTGGACAGTGCTGGCCGGACGGCACGAAGTCGCCGGAGGCGGATCTGGTCGAAACGGCACGGGGCCGCGCGGAACAGTGCTGGCCGGATGGCACGGCCGGCGGGAACGGGCGCCGGGAGGCGTGGGGCGCGGGTTGGCCTCGGGGTCGCCGGGGATGGCTGCCGAGGAGCGGGACGGGGAGCGTCGGGCTGTACTGGAACGGAAGCCGGTCTCGGGAGGTGGCTCCGAGGAGTTGGTCGTAGCTAGGGCTCCGGGTGGTCGCGGTTGGGTTCTGGAGTTTGGAGGGAAAGGGGATTAAGTGAGGGAGTGGAAAAGAGAGTTGGGAGAGATGAGTGGTGGTGGGATTATTTAAGGGAAGTTGTGGAGAGGAGGAGAAGTAGCAGGAGTGGGAAAGATGTGGAGGAGAGGAAAATGGGAGAAATAAGGGGGTGCGTGTGGATCTGGTCGTGGGAGACCATATGAGGAGAGAAATAGTTTTTTTAATATATATATATATATATATATATATATATATATATATATATATATATATAATCAGAATTTTAAAAAGAAGGAATAAGGATGGGTTTGGGACGGGATCTGGTTCGAGTTCGGGATCGGTGTCCCGACTCGAAGTTGGACTCCGGATACGGGATCGGGGACAGGGCCACAAACAAAATCCAATAATTAATTTTAAAAATAACATTTTTCTGATCCGACTAATATATAATAATAATAATAATAATAATAATAATAATAGTAATAATAATAATAATAATAATAATAACTCTAAGAATATGATAGTGCAACCAAAATATGATGTTCAAACCAAAAGTACAATAATTCCATTATTCCAATAATCAAGAATGCGGGTTTTACAACCTTCCCTCCTTAGAAAATTTCGTCCTCGAAATTTAAGGGTACTGTTAGGGGATGATCAGACCTTTATAATTACTACCTTAATTATCTCTTAATAATGTTGGCAATCCCTAGGTCAGCTACAAAGAACAATCTTAGTCAATTCATGCAACAACATTCTTTCCTCCTTAGAAATACGGCCATTGTCCACAATTTAATGTTTGCTTCCATTTCTGAATTGTTAATCACCGAAATAATCGTGCAAAATTTCTTTTAGCATGCTCTTATTTCCAAATCATAAATCGGCAAAATACTTGTGCAAAAGTAAGTCACTTAAACCCACATAATTATTCTCCAACAATTTTTACCCTCTTATCACCTTACCGATCAATTTAATATTTACCAAGGATCCAGTTTCGTTTTGCGTCTCTATACACGCTCCAAAATAATCTTGATACATTCCACTTGGTGTCATGCCTTTAACTCAATATCAAGCATTAGTAACCCTTTTATCACATATCGATGAATTTATAGTCCCATATTTTGTCTTTATAATCAATTTGTTGCAACAACTCTTTCAATAACTGGGTTACAAAAGTTTTTTCTCATTCCGTTATGTCACCGTTTAGAGTCGTATAATTGCGATTTTCTTCCAACTTGTTGTCAAAAGTTTGTCAAACAAAATTTGTCATCCAACAACAGAGATTAATATATAAGTTCCCTCCAATCATGTCCGAACTTTACATTCATTGATCAAGATTTCTTCCAATATTCGTATTTTATCCAAATATTAATTGTAATCTAACTTCTCATAAACACTGATCCCGTAATAAAATTTTATAGACTATTTAAATACTACTAGCTACACCTGTAATGGTAATAAAACAGGGTCTTATTCTAACAGAAAGTCATGGGACGAAAGACATCATCAACTGTTGGTTATATCTCAAAAATGTTACCTCAGTTATGAAACATTTTCTCAGTCATCAATTTTACAATCATTAGCCCTTTTTTTTCATCATCAATTTTTGATTCTTGCACCACTTCTCCCTCAAGTGGTAATTCTCAAAACATCATGATTTAACTTCGTTATCCAAACTACTCTATGGTCACCAACTCACTTATTCATGATCCTACACATCCTGTCTTCCTATCTTTATCAATATTCCATCTCTATGATCCTAACAGTGCTGCAAAGTCTAAGAATTACAAAAGACACACTAAGAAATGGTTAAATTGTCATGTCAAGCAAAGTCATGTATAGTCACGAATACATACGAAATAGTGTTACTGAAAATTGGGTATCTTAAAGAAATAATGTTCTAGAAAACCAATCCAATATTCTTCCAAAATTAAACTGGTCGTGAATGATATTCTTATGCAACTGTCTAATCCATCATCAATCTTGTATTCCTTTAGACTTCTATTTTCACCATCATGTATATTTTGACATCTCCTGATTTAAACGTTTGATTCAAAATCCTTGACCAAATGGAAGTTCGGTTATTCCATCTTGAGCTTCTAATTTTGTTGTTATCACTTAGCCAATAAATTTTTTCTCAGGAGTAGTTTATTGCATCCCTTAATCCTTTGATCTCTTATCTATAACATCTGGGTCTTTCGATTTGTATTTTCAATCCCAATTGAGTAGTCCTCAAGTTTCAAATATTTTGTTTCACCCATCGATGGTACGTTTCAATTCATCGTACACATTTTTTTCTTATAATACTTACAATCTTATTTATAATACACAAACACCATGATTCATCTCCTCATCATCAATCGTTGTCTTCAATTAAATTGTACCTCGAGTTTTCTTGCTCCGCCCACCATGTGTAGATTTTTTTTTCACTATGTCATTCCTTTAAAGTACACCTCTGTATTTAACTTTTTCCACAATCTTGAATTTACTAAGTGAATTTTTGATTTGATTTTTTTTTCATCACATATCTCTTAACTTCGTATTACTCACAATCATATTCATAAGATTCAATTATCCTCGATTCCTCTCCTTATTATCAATTGTCGTCCTTAGTTAAGTTGTACCTCGAGTTAAAATTCCTTGTCCCGTAATCATTTATAGATTTTTTTGTTCACCATATACTTTATGTTTATTCCTCCTTAAAGAACACCTCAGTATTATCATTTTTTTTTCACCCTCTAAGTCACATAATTAATTGATTGTTACTGCATCCCTGCCTTTTCCATAAATGATTTTGATCCCTAAATATCCATATATCTTTTCAGCCTTACACTCCGTAATATATTTTCTCGATAAGTCGCTTGTCCTATCACTGTAACTCATTCAGATTAGAATTTCACTCCTCATGTCATTATCACCTCGAGCACTAACATGTATCTAAGGAGAATTTCATTCTTCTCAAATCTTAACACCAATATTTCTTTGATAAGTACCGCCATATATTCTCATTAAGATTAGAATCTTCTAAGTTTTCAGAATTCGTATTGTAAGGAAACATGACTTTGTGAAAGACACTGCCAACAAAGAGTGTAATCAAGGGTCAATTCACATCGGAAAGATTTAGCAAATTCTTATAAATTCAAAAGATATCTTATTACAACTCTACAGGGTATCATCTAGTAATAATCAACAAAAAAAATAAAGTATTGAGTTTTGGAAGCTTCCTAGGCCTTGAACTGATCAAGAAGTTCTTAGAGAGAGTAAGGTTTCAGGTTGAGTGGAGGAAGTCAACAAATGAAAATATTCTTGGTCTTAGAATAACTTAGGAAATATCAATCAATATTGGAATTATTTTTGGAAAATAATCCCCTTGGAAGATTCGTGAACAAGCTAAGTTGAACCAATTCTTTTGGTAATAATTAACCTTGGGGCTTTATGGTTCCACAAGAATTTGGTTCGGGATTGGTCCATAGAAAATCAATTGAAAATAATGTCAAGATAAATGATTGGATTCACTAGTCGTAAAAATACTCTGGATAGATAAAAGTTTACCAAGTTTGCTAAAGGAGAATTTGAAACTCTCAATAGTGAAATAGATCAAGATTCTAAATAAAGATAGAGAAGTATGATTTGATCAACTAATAATTGAAAATTTTGAAAATAGGTTTGTCGAAGAAGAAGATTGAGAAGAATCTAATCCTAATCCATAAATAACGAAAGAGTATGGATGCTAAGGAATGCTGGAGTATGATAAGGATATGGAGAAAAATAACCTCAGAAAGCCAAGGGACACTAAAAGACATATAAAATCTAGAAACTAAAGTAGATAGTAAAATAGACCACCATACAATCGGCCTATGCTGGATAAGGCTTAGGATGCAAAACATAAACAAGGTAGCCTACCAGTCTATAACAAATAAAAATATTTATTTATAATATATTTCTGTCCTATGTTGTGACAAATTAATGTTCTAGTGTTCTAATTATTTCTAGATATGTTCTCCTAAGTTGTTGATCGACCTGCATGGGCCACCACTAAAAATATGTCACGACCTGATCCTAAACTATTGGGTCAAACCGGATCATGCCCAGCCTGCACCGTTGTGAGACGGCGGCAGTAAGATGTTCTATATGCAGGTATTCACAACAACATCTATACATTTGTCACAACTTGAATATATTAAATATATGAAAAAAAAAAAAAGAATATATTAAATATATGAAAATTTTAAAACTTTTATTCAACAATTGAAAAGTACAACTGGAAATGGAAGAACTGAAACAAAGTACTAAATTCAAATTAACAAACTCCAAAACAATAAAACTAAAAAATAGAAGATCTCAGCAACTGAAAGATCCTCTTCATTGCTACGTGTCAGCTCGACCGCAGCTCACAAAGGCAACAGGAAGGGTTCAACTCCTCAATGAGAGCGCATCGTCCATGCGCCTCCATCAGCAATCACCACGTGGCATCCCCACAAACAGGCGTATCCTGCATATGCGCGCATGAGTAGCCAGCCTGCAAAGACTATAAATAGAGGGATCACTTCCTTCTTACGTAAGGGACACACATTGCACAACCACCGATATACAGAGAGGCAGATACAGACACTCAACGTCTTCTTCCTCTCCGCAAGCTCCAGCACCCAGAGCAACTCAGACCTTCAGAGAACCGATAACCGTCGTCAGATCGTCAATGGAGTCAACGTATTACCACTCGCTCCATCGGCACAAGGAACCCAGATAAACAAAAGTGTACTCCTAGGACTACGTCTAAGTCCTACATTGTAACACTGTTCTGTTTGTAATTAAAATTTACAATCAAAAGATTTTAATGACAAACAGCAGGCTCGTAATAGTACGACTAACTTAATTACTATCACGAGTTCGTATGATTTACGGAAACTGACCTGCATGGGACACCATAAAAACTTGTCACGACCCGTACCCATTTTTTTTAAACGGATGCGAGCACGTCCAAACCAGCCTACGTCGTAGAATCGGCGGTAGAACGCTGTATAGACACAATGCTCAAAATCACAAGTAATGTCCATTCACAAAATTAATTTAATTTACAATGATCACAAGTTTTACATTTGCAGAAAATATAAACTTGTACAAATATTGAATGACTATAACTCGACTATCTATCTAGTCTCTAGGCTTTTGTCTGCAAGTACCCCCGTATCTTCCATGCTAAGTGAATCTACGGCTAACCTAAAAAATATTAGTTTTCAGTCAGGAATGGAACGAGTACAATTCACTGAATGCAGTTTCAATATATGAAAATGACTATACAACAGAGGTTAGCTTTTAGACATATGATTTGAAAAATAAAGAAAGACAAAATAAAACTAAACAAGGAAAAACAGTAAATAAAGACAATACTCATCGACTGAGTGAAGTACCTTTGATATGTGATCGGTCTCGGGACAATTATGCGACACGGTCTACACTGTCTAAAGTTACACTGTCTACTTTGCAATAATAAATCACTGTCTACACTGTCTACTTTGTAATAATAAATTGCCGTCTACACTATCTACTTTGTAATAATAAATTACTGTCTACAATGCATAAAGCAATAATAAATCACGGTCTATACGGTCTAATGCAAGAATAAATCACGGTCTACACGGTCTAAGGTCAGATCACACATCGTTGGTACATTACCTCCCCCGACACGAAGAATAAAACCAACATAAAGACTGAAATCACATCTCTATCAACTAACAATGACGCATAGTAAAGGTCAATAATGAAAACAAATAATAAACTGTACTCGCCTGTGATCCTTTGCTGGTGAAACCGATAGTCCAAACCACTCAGTGTGCCACAAAAGTCAAAACCCGTACAACAGTCTCCAGATGCTAAAATAGATATTACCAATGTTCTTAGAATAGTCAAATTAGTTAGAATTGCCTGTTCTTAAGTTCAATTCTGGACATAGGGGCAAAACGATAATTTTGGATTAAAACAGTGTCTGCCGTTGGACCCGCTTTGTACCAAAAAGTGTGTCAGAGTCAATAGTCTCTAAAGTCGTCAAACTAAATGTCTACAAATTCTTTTTGATGATACAAACCTAACTATATGTGCAAAGTTTGATTTCGGTGGGCCGTGCACAAAATTGCCCGTTGAGTCGGACCGTGGGACCCACAAAACGACAATCCGATCAACTGTCTCAGAATCGGACCAAACTTGGCATACAGGACCAAAAAAATGATACGGTACTACTGGCATAAGTTTCGTCTCGATCTGATGAACGTGTACAAAGTAATTAAAAATTTTGCACAGAGGCCGATATGGTGAATTTCGACGGATACGCATCAAATTCGTCGCGCACACGCGACCAATTTGAATTCCATCAAAGCCCACACGTCCATGAAGCCATTACGTATTTTTTGATGCTTTCGGTTCGCGACCACGTCACCCGGATTGGCGAGACGCACGTTGTATTGAGGGATTTTTCATAAATTTTAATATTTTAAAAACAGGTTTTTTTGCCAAATTGGGAATCCGATTTCTCGACGTACAGTCGACGAAATCAAACTCCGTAAGTTGGGTTACAGAGCCCTATATGTTGTCTAGGACTTCCTTTAAATAGTTCTCTAAATATCACTATGGCTTGACGGCAATTTGCCTTCCAATATGGGGTTTGGACTGATTCATGTATCCTTTTTTAACAGGTTTCTTGCAACTTCAACTCGATTTCTCTCGAGTTTCGGGTCACTAGAATTTAAAATAATTAATAGGGATTAAACACGGTTATATAGTAATCGTACCAGAGTTTATGGTTCGCGAAACGATCGATCACACGTTGCGAAAACTTCTCGCGAAGTGGCCTCCTTGGCTGCTGTAACCGCTGCCACTGTGCGGCTGATGCGCACGAGGCCGGCCTCCAGCCAACGGCGGCTGCCTTCGGCGGTATGCAGGGCCAGGATGGGGTCGCCCATGGCTGGGTTCGGGGTTAGGGTTTTAGGGTTCTTTTTTTTATATCCTTTTTTTCCTGTCGTTGTGTCTAATATATATACATACCGCTCGGTTTTGAGCTGGGGATAGGGGGCTTAGCGCGCGAGCCAGGGCCGGGAAGCTACTGCTTCTATTTTTTTTTCTTTACTTATATATATATATATATATATATATAAGTAATTCAAAACAAACTAATAATAGTATAGCTTAGAAATATGTATTCCTATTTTTTTATAAATATGACTAAATATAATAACATTTATTTGATAACGAAATCAATATAACCAATATTAGTAAATAATTTTATATAAATAATGACCTCAATAATAATGATGATAATAATAATAATGATAATAATAATAATAATAATAATAATATTTAATAAATCAATAATGGTGTATATACCATTTTGCATAGTCTAAAAATTCCAAAATATACGAGGACCTATTTTACACAAAAGTCACTGAATAACATTAGTAATAATATTTATAATATTTAAATTACGAATACTTAGGAAAATATTCATTAAATCATTAAAACGGGAAACCACCCACTCACCAAAATACATCAACACGCATGTCATCGGACGTGCCGTATGACTACATGGGCTTGGGCTCAGTTTGGGTCCAGTCCGGGCTAAAATGGTATAACCGATTTCCCTAAACTTAATAATATAAATAATAAATAAATAAATCTTTGGTAAGGGTTAAGTCATAACTTGGCCTAGTTTTCCTAGTTAGGACATCACTATGGCTCAGCCTTTCCTACCAGGACTAATACACTAGTCAAAGCACGCCATTGTACCATCCGTGCCACGATTTCTAGTCACCGTGTACTCCAAAACTCCATCATGGCTAAAATCATCTACCGTAATAATTAACTAAATAATTATTTATAAAAATTCTAAAAATCACCATTTAATTCAAACAAATAAATAAAGATATTATCAAAATTTTGGGAAGAGGGGCAACAAATCTACCCACCTTAAAAATAATTTCGTTCTCGAAATTTAAGGGAAGAGTCCATCCGCTATGATAGAAGACGGTTTCCATTAGCTATCATCTATTCTCATGGTCATTTTGTACTACGAATCCTCAAAATTTCTACCCACCTTTGGTCACACTACTCCCTCAATCTCATGTCTCTAAAACCTTATAATCATCCAACTAATTGCTAAAATTGCCGCCAATAGATATCTATTGTGTATGGCATCTATAACCCAAAATTTAACAAACGATAAATTTACACCAGTAGCTAAGAAATATTGATAAATTCAAATAAGCATGACCATTCGTCACTCTACAATAGGAAAGACAAGAGGCTAAGGAAGAATAATCGAAAGTGATTATGAGGTTTTAAGAGCAGTAGAGTATCAAATGGTGCAGATAGAAAGAAAGTTTATGAAACATTGACTTATTTGCTAGAGTAGACTACTCTAGTCCAGTCACTTGCTAAATTGAAAAATCCTTCATTTTTTAGAGGGGCTAGCAATCCGTATAATACAGAAGTTTTATTTTCGAAGTTTAACTAAACAAGGTCCCATAATAGAACAAAATTTGGGAAGTCAAGATTGTGATCTTTTTTGTGGTTATTCACTACTAAAATCTGCTCAATTGGCGACATATATTTAGCAACGTTCGATTAACGTCGCTAAATTGTGTACATTAGCGACGTTTTCTCTAAATGTCGCTAATAGTCGCTACTAGCGACGACCTAAGCGACGTAACGACGACGTATATTAATCACATGATCTAGTCGTCGCGAAATGTCGCTCTGACATCGCTAATAGCGACTAACTTAGCGACGGTAGCGATAGCGTCGCTAAATTCTAATTATATCCCCCCCACCGATTCATTTCTCCCCATTTTACTCTCTCACTCTCTCTCCTCTCCCCTCCGGCGCTCTCACTCTCTCCGGCGACTCTCACTCTCTCCGGCGACTCTCCTCCCTCTCTGGTAAGTGACTCTCCCCCTCCCTCTCTCTCTCTCTCTCCGGCTGTTTTGGTTGTTGGTGGTTGGGAGGGTGCGGGTGGCTCGGGGGGAGGTACAGGGGGGATACGGGTGGTTGGGGGGTGAGTGGGGGGTGGCTGGGGGGTGGAGCAGTGGGATCGAGGGCGGCTGGGGGAGGGAAGCTAGGGTTAGGGTTCATTTCCTTCCATTTTACTCTCTCACTCTCTCTCCTCCCTCCCTCCGGCGCTCTCACTCTCTCCGGCGCTATCACTCTCTCCAGCGACTCTCACTCTCTCCAGCGACTCTCCTCCCTCTCCGGTACGTGGTACTCTTTCCCTCCCTCTCTCTCTCTCTCCGGCTGTTTTGGTTATTGGTGGTTGGGGGGGTACGCGTGGCTCGAGGGTAGGGGCAAGGAGGATGCGGGTGGTTCAGGGGTGAGTGGGGGGTGGCTGGGGGGTGGGACAAGGGGGACGAGGGCAGCTGGGGGAGAGGAGCTAGGGGTAGGGTTCGGGTTAGGAGTGGTTATGTGTGGACGGCTGGGGAAGGGGAACAAGGGGGGTGGAGGCGGCTGGGGGAGGGGAGCAGGGGGGAGGGGAGTGTTAGGGTTCGGGTTAGGGGTGGTATAGGGGGGCTTGGTCAGGGGCACCGATAGTGCCGAAAAATCTGATAATTTAGTAATAATTATTTGTTTTTCGACACCGAAAAATGTGATACTCCGATTTGAACGCACCGATAGTGCCGATATTTATAACAAGTAGTTTTATTGGTTGGTTAATTGGTAACATGGTGGTCGGAACATATAGTCCCTACAACCATTCGACTGGCGAGACAAAAACTATGGTACGATATGGTGATTAGGACATAGTCCCTGCAGCCATTCGACTGGCGAGGCAGAAATTATGTAGCCGTAGATAAAGTTGACTGTCCTCCGACCCTCATCCCTCGGCAATGATGATATGACAACCTATCACTATATCTTATATAGTTGTAGATGATGTCTTAGTATTACATTATGTGAGTTCATCTTGATTCTGTTACATTCTTCAGATACTAGATACGATAAGAACATATACTACACCATATGTACAGAACATAGATGATTCACACTAATGTATGCTAGAATGAATTTTGGGTTGTGTTCTGAGCCATCCGTTCTCACACTTGGCAAAAAATCAAATTTTTTGTACTTTATCTGCTTTCGAAAATGTACTCAAATTATATGATGGTTCCTTTAGTTAGCTTGCTTATGTTACAATTATATTATTTGTGAATATCGATCTTACCAGATGGCACCCATGACTCGAGGAGCGGCACATCGTTTGAGGGAAACAGTGAATGCTGAGGTGGCTCCTCCTACTGTTAAGGAGGAACTGGCACCGGTAGCTAGTGAGACCGGGAGTTCTATTCATCCTGCACCGGTAGTTAGTGAGACCAGGAGTTCTATTCATGCAGTACTTGCAAGGGACTACATCTCTCCTGCCGCCGTCGATCCTACTTGTTCGAGGTGGTTACGTGATCGTACCACTGAGCGTTTGCGTGAGTTGTATGGTTCTCATTAGCTATTAGTACTTATTTGTATTGGACTATTTGTATTAGGTTGTTTTTGTATTGGACTATATATATGAATTAGTAATGTGTCAATCTCTGGATTGTATTGGACTACGACATGGTGATCAAGATAGTCCCTGCAGCCATTCGACTGGCGAGGTAAAAACTATGTAGCCGTAGATGAAGTTGACTGTCCTCCGACCCTCATCCCTCGTCAATGATGATACGACAACATATCACTATATCTTATATAGTAGTAGATGATATTTTAGTATTACATTATATGAGTTCATCTTAATTCTGTTACATTCTTCAGATACTATATACTAGATTCGATGAGAACGTATACTACACCATATGTACAGAACATAGATGATTCACACTAATGTATGCTAGAATGAATTTTCGATTATGTTCTGAGCCATCCGTTCTCACACTTAAAACACATATGAATTAGAACTGTGTGTCAATCTTTGTTTTTGTATTTTCGGCGAACCCAGGGATTGGATTCTGTATTTTGTATTTTGTATTCTGTATTTTGACTCAGGCTCCAGCTCCATTTGTATTAATCTACGGTACGACATGGTGATCAGGACATAGTCCCTGCAGCCATTCGACTGGCGAGGCAGAAACTATGTAGCCGTAGATAAAGTTGACCATCCTCCGACCCTCATCTCTTGGCAATGATGATATGACAACCTATCACTTCTTATATAGTAGTAGATGATGTCTTAGTATTACATTATGTGAGTTCGTCTTGATTCTGTTATATTCTTCAGATACTAGATTCGATAAGAACATATACTACACCATATGTACAGAACATAATGATCCACATTAATGTATGCTAGAATGAATTTTGGGTTGTGTTCTGAGCCATCCGTTCTCACACTTAAATAGATATGAATTAGTACTGTGAGAGCGCCGGAGAGAGTGAGAGTGCCGAAGAGGGGAGGAGAGAGAGTGAGAGAGTAAAATGGAGGGAAATAAATTGGTGGGGGAAATATAATTAGAATTTAGCGATGTTCATACTAACATCGCTAAATTAGTCGCTATTAACGACGTCATAGCGACGTTTCGCGACGACTAGCTCATGTAACTATGTAGCCGTAGATGAAGTTGACTGTCCTCCGACCCTCATCCCTCGACAATGATGATACGACAACCTATCACTATATCTTATATAGTAGTAGATGATATTTTAGTATTACATTATGTGAGTTTATCTTGATTTTGTTATATTCTTCAGATACTAGATACTAGATTCGATAAGAACGTATACTACACCATATGTATAGAACATAGATGATTCACACTAATGTATGCTAGAATGAATTTTTGATTGTGTTCTGAGCCATCCGTTCTCACACTTAAAACACATATGAATTAGTACTGTGTGTCAATCTTTGTTTTTGTATTTTCGGCGAACCTAGGGATTGGATTCTGTATTTTATATTTTGGATTCTGTATTTTGGCTCCAGCTCCAGCTCCATTTACATAAATCTACGGTACGACATGGTGATCAGGACATAGTTATAGTGACCCGCTCCGCCCTAGCGGAACGCCGATTCAAACGGCAAGTGCAACGACTCAAACGAGCCGTCGACCCGAAGAGTTGGCATCGACCTGATGAAGAATCGATGCAAGGCTTACATTGGTCCGTCAAGATGAATCCAGACTTAGACTTTCAAAGGCGCACTCGGAGTATCGCTCGGCCGATGCGAACATCGCTAAGGTGGGTGGCTCCGATGAACCCGTCTTTGCTTAGCCTAGACACATAATAATACGGACACTATCACTAAAATCGCTAGGCGATAACACTACGCATGCTAATAAATGACCCAACGCACCTAGCTATGGGATAAATTCCATCTTGTATGCTTGTATAGAATATGGAAAAGAACATGAAAAATACGAGAACTCTCGCACCGCGCTCCACGCTCGTACTAAGGCACAAGCTTGCGTTCAACAATGAAACAATGAATGGTTTACAACAATAAAATGGGAAGACTATCAACATAGTCGTTCCGACGTAGAGTTTAGCAACATTGAAAGGCTATGGGACCAATGGGTCGCCAAGGCGACTCCCTCACAGGGAGTTGCAAAATGTATGAATGAATAAGTGAATGAATGAATCAACGAATGAATGAACGAATATATGAAAGAACCAATGAACGAACGAACAAGTGAAAGAAAGAAAGAAAGAAAAGAAAGAATGAATGAAAGATAAGAAAGAAAAGAATGGTTAGCGACAGGTGTGACGGGCACGTGCAACGGGGCTCGCTACTCGCGCTGCACGGACGCCAACCTGGTCGATAACGTAAGAAGGCTAAGGGTTAGCCTACGGCTCAGAGACAGCCGTTAAGTTAAAAAAGACAAGTTAATACGAAATGGTCGTGGACAAACGGTACGAGCGAGGGGTGGCGTATGCTGTGCCGTAAAGAGAAAGGGATTCCGCGGCATGGTCAAAGTGTGAAGGACTTGCCGGTCCGGACGGAATCAAAAGGGGCTTACGGGCTTAACTGGGGGGGGCTTGGCCACCCGGAGACGTAAGTGCGGGGTATTTTTCAAGAGACTATCAGGGTGTACCAGCCGTACGCCATGATAGGTGAGATAATACCAAGGGGAATATGTCCAGGATGGCTTGTGATGCCAGCGACCGATGCATATAGATTAGGTGGGCTTTGCTGGTGGCAATCCACGTGCAAGTCTTTGCATTGAAATCAAAGTAGTCTAAGTTAAATGAATAAGTGCCTACTGAATGACTTGAAATGTATCACTCCAAATGATAATGAATACGTCGTACAAATGAGTTAAAGAACACGCCTACGACGCGCTAGGACCCGAGGCAGGGACTCGCACTTGACATTGAAAGTCCACATGAGCTACGTCTCTCGATATTGAAAGTTCATATAAACTGTTGTCTAACTTGGTTTACTTGGAACAGGGAAGGCCGGACGGTAAGTATCGGTAAGTCGTGCATGTATTTCCATGCGACACTTGAAATTGGCAACACAGGATAGGTTATGATATATGCCATAAAAATTGACCCTAAGGCAAGATTAGAAAGACAATGAATGATAGAGATGCACAAAAGTAAATGGAACGTGTTGGGTAATGATGGCGTTGTGGACGAGCTAGCCTCCCCACCAGTGCATAACAATGTACTGATAACCCCACAGTCTGCTTACAGGAAGCAGGAAACGTCGGCGGGTGCGGAGCTTTCCTCGAACGTGCTAAGGCGCGGAGCTATCTCTCGAGCCTTGGAGCGTTGCAAGGAGCTAGAGCACCATATACAGGACATAATGTATTGGAACATCGCCATGTATCATTCCATCTTGTAAGCCACTTGGCACGCTTTTTATGTTTCAGAGAGAGAGAGCTTGAGCGATTTGTAATATCGGCCTAGCGCCGTTTGTAACTTCTTGAATATCAATAAAGAGTTTGATTTCGTATTCAACTTGTGTGTTCGTTTACTTTCCGCTGTAAATGGGGACACTCTGTGCGACTCTGTGGCCTAGCATCAAATCGGCTGTTTCTGGACTTGGCCTTGCACGGGCGCAACCTAGGCCCGTGCGGCATCACGTCTTAGCGAGGACGATCGCTCCTACGGGAGCGGGGCGTGACAATAGTTCTTGCAGCCATTCGACTAGCGAGGCAGAAACTATGTAGCCGTAGATAAAGTTGACTGTCCTTTGTCACGACCCGTTACCCAAATTGTTGGGCCGGACCGAGCCATGTCCAGCCTACGCTTGGTAAAAGCATAGTAAGCTGTTCTAAGAGTTTATACATGAATGATACTAAGTGTGCTAACATTTAAGCCAAATAAGATTTTATCACAACAGAGCTTCTATTAACGAAAGTAAACAAGTGTTAAAAGTTATTACACTTCAAATGTATGATACTGGAGACAAAGTCCAGTATCCAAATATAAGTTCAAACCAAAGTCTAAGTCTCAAAATACATGAAAGATATCTAAGCAAGTTTCCCCGCTGGGACCTCTTCTGGAGCTAAGGCCAGGTCCTCAAAAGCTGCACCATAGTAGGTGTCACATAGCATTTTCTCCTCGAAAAGTACACCTACAACGTTATCCTGTAAGGACGGGAGCAAGTACTTGTACTACAAACATATAATACTGATCATGACATGGTAAGAGATGAAATGACTGTAATCCTGACATGGCACAATCTATCTTGTAAAAATCACAACTATCATGGCAAGGATGCATTTGTCATGGCGACACATACATATATATAGTTTAAAACTGGAGCAGGTACGTGATCGATCAATATGTATAGAATGTACCGGTGTACAAGCCATAAATCTGAAATGTATATACGTACAAGTAACAAGTATAGGTGTACATTCGTACAAAAATACGGGATAAAAGCCTACGACAAGGTATGCATATACAATGCGACCTTGCTCGGTACATACGTACAAATAAGGGCATGATCACGTACTCAACTATCAGTTTCTCCCATGTCCCAGTAACCATCATGTGAGATCATGTAAAAGCTCTTCTAAGCATATGAAGATACGGAGAATCCATATAAAGCATGTAATGATATGACTTTGCAGTTTCCATAAAGCAGTATTTTAACATGGCTCATTCACAGTTCATTATCATATGCAGTAAATAAGTTCGTAGGGGTACTTGTCTCGAGCAAAGCAAGAATAAAAATATGAAGGTACAGATATCCGGTGTCCTGTCAAAATGATATACAAACTCAGCCTCTAAGTTATGATTAAGATTAAACTAGTATTGTGACACGGCTCCTAATAGGACACTAGCTAGGTGAAGCTCTAGTAGTCCAAAATGAGGTGTTACAACATCTAGACTAACAAGTAGGTCTCTACACTAAGGTAGGGTAGAGTCCCGATACTATAATACCCCAAAAACACACAAAACACACAAGTCAATATTAATTACTTAATTAATCAGACTGTACATTATGTTCCAATAATTATTAAGTTAGTTGTACAGTTCTTTTTTATATAAAATAATATAATATATTGATCCTTGTTAATTATAGTAATTTAATATAATTTTTTTGGAATTTATGATCCAGTGTAAGTATTTATTAAAAATCAGAATACAAGTGTACATTGAAAATCATTTCTGGTTTACTATTTTTAAACAGTATCAAAACAGTAAACTAAATCATGGAAAAATTATATTAAATTAGATTAATTAACATAGTATTTTATAGTAATTTTTCTAGAATTTATTCAGCATTAAAAAGTTGTCTGAAAATTCAAAGGTCATAAATCACAGATTCTGAAATTAAATAAATAATTATTTAATGTATTTGTTCGCGTATTTGAAATTGAACCGAAGTCCAGATACGGGACCCGAGGCCGTGAATCAAGTCCAATATGACTCGACTAGACCCCGAATATGTGTAGGCTCACCTAAGTCCGATCAACCCATGCTAGGCTTGGACTTAGTGTGGTCGTTTGCACAAAGTACGTAAATTCGTAAATAATTGCGTAATTTAAATACATATAATTTAAATTGCAGAAATTGAAAACGTACATATTACAGTATAGGCACTGCATTTATAAATACGTATTACAGTATAGGCACTGTATTTATTTACATATTACAGTATAGGTACTATATTTATAATGACGTAATTCAAATGACATAATTAAATGACAGAATTTAAAATACATATTACAGTATAGGCACTGTATTTATATTGACATAAATTTAAAAGATATAAATTAAATGACAAAAATTTAAATGACAAAAGTTAAATATATATATAATTTTATATAATATATTCCTCAAAAAATACAAAAGAAATGAAAGCAAGAATTAATATTAATTAACTTCAATATTTCATTACTTATACCTATACACACACACACACACACACACACACACACACACACACACACACACATATATATATATATATATATATATATATGTCACTTTCCGTTCCCAGAATACGTATTTATTTAATAGTTACAATGTATTATTCTGTATTTAAATTTCTGTAAATTTATGTTAGTTAATTAATCTGCTCTTCAAATTTTCATGTTAATTTATTTCCTGCAATTTTATTTCTGCACTTTATTTCCTGCTTTTATTCCTGCATTTATTTTCGGCTTTTACCTCTTTGCTTTGCTTGCGGGTTGGCCTTGGATGAACCCATTGGACCCGGCCCAATACTCCCACCTACCACCACCCTTTCATTTAAAGCCCAAAACCATTTCTCTCTCTTCATTACTTCTTTCCATTTCACTTCTTCTTCCTCATAACTCTCCCACCAACCTAGAAGAGATAGGCAAGTGCCAACTTGCTTGATGATGGATCCCCATTTTTATTGTTCTATCATCTTCCTCATTTGATTCTAAGTCTCTTTAGTACTTAGCATTTTCAATTTCCATGGCTTATTTGTTGTAGATCTAAGTTTGATACATTTTCGGATTTCTTAGGTTTTGATCTAGTAAACCTTGTTATCTTCAAGTTTCGATGGTTCCATGTTGTAGAAAATTTCGTTCTACCCAATTTTGACCTATGGAAGTCCATATTTGGGCTTGGGATGAAGGATTTATGAAGCTTGGAAGCAATGGCTTCCATGGTTCCCATGGTTCTGTTCTCAGATAATTCGGAGAAGAAGAACAGTCCCAGCCGCATCAAATCTTCATTCCTCAGCGCATGGAAATCTTTATTCCCACAGCCGCATCAAATCTTCATTCCTCAGCGCATGGAAATCTTTATTCCCACAGCCGCATCAAATCTTCATTCCTCAGCGCATGGAAATCTTTATTCCCACAGCCGCATCAAATCATCACTTCCCACAGCGCATGAGTCTAATTATTTCTCAATCACTTCCTCAGGCGCATGAATTTATTTATTTCCCAATCACTTCCCACAGCCAAGGCGCATGAGTTATTTATTTCCCAATCACTTCTCACAGCCGAGGCGCATGAATTTATTTATTTTTCAACCTTTCCCATAGCGCATGAGTTTATTTATTTCCCAATCATTTCCCTCAGGCGCATGATATTATTTATTTTTCAACCTTTTCCACAGCGCATGAGTTTATTTATTTCTAAATCATTTTCCTCAGGCGCATGATATTATTTATTTCCCAATCATTTCCCACAGCGCATGAGATTCTTTATTTCCCAAACATTATTTATTTCCCAATGTTTATTTTCCGAATTTGGCATTAATTAACATTGATTGTTATCTTGATTAATTATTGATCATGCGTTCCTAGATGGAACTAAGAGACTGGCTAGTCGTCTTATTGAAATGAATGAATGAGACACGTTCATATTAAGTATGAACTACTATAATCGATTGGCCGATCCCGAATATTGACATACAGGCACACATGCAGGCTTCAATTTATTAATTTATTTATTTTACTATAAAAGAAGCATGTGTACTTTATGGTCAAGGCATGATTATTCCGTGGTTAGTTTTAATTGTTGCATTACGCTATGTAAGACCTACAACCTAACCGCACGGGTATCGTTGTAGAGCTGGGCATATCGTACTTTGTACGGAAGTACTCATTCTGAATGACCATGACCCACGGCATGGGATTTCACTTAACGTAGAGGCTATTAAGTTAAATAAAAATAATGATTGCATGGAGAGAATGGATTCCCGAGTTCTTACATGGCAGCCCTCTTGGGACTATTAGTGCCCGACAGGCCGGCTGGTTCCCACAGATACCGCAAATCTGCCACACGGGCAGGGAGCAATATCTGCTTATATTATTGTATATTGTATATTGATGATGGGCGTCCCGCTGGGACTCGTCTAATTCATGATTGGCGCAATTGATTGATTGGATAGACTAGCCTTGCTTGTCCATAGTAAGAACTGAAAAATCCTTATTGCATAATTCCAGGATAACTTGGAGCTCACAGTAGTAAGCCGTAGGAGTTGAATGGCCGTTTAAGTTGATTTGTTTGTGTACTGTACCTACTCTGTTACCTAACTGAGATGATCAGAGCATCAGGACATGACGGGCCAACTTCTGTCCTTGTTTGGTTGGGAGGTTAGTTCGAAGTGTCGTGATGTTATGTGAATCCCAGTAGCAAGCAGAGATCTATTATTATATTCTCTTATTTACTGGTTTAATGTCTCATATCGTGCTTCCTTGCGGTACTTGCTATTAGAGGTCTAACCTCTCTGGTTTTGCATGGCCAGATTTAGAGCCGGTTCCCGAGGACTCAATTTACTTCTACCTCCAAGATGGTCAACACTAGAGGGATGATCGCAGGAGGACTCGAGTGGGTTTCTTACTTCCCCGCTCGTTTTGTTATTTACCTTATACTTTGTCGTTTGGCACCGACATGTTAGTCGGATCGTCTTGTACTTACTTTTACATAATTGTAACTAAAGTCAGACTGCAGCTGATAACAATTGTGTATATTTTTGCTACATCAGATCTGGCTATGTTTTGTAAAGCCAGATATCAAGAACATTTTGACAGAGCGTTTGGGACGCCTTACTGCTTTATCTTACATGTTCTCTATTACTGTTTCTTGTTCGAATGATTGAGACAATAGATGTGAAGTGACCATAGTGAGACCTTTATGTAGTATGCACCCCCTCGTCTGGTTAGACAGCATTGATCGTATTATACGGTATTCATCTACCCGTAATACGTAGCTGGCTGAGTCATTCCCCTGCTCTCCAGTATTCTGGTTCTGGGGCGTGACAAGGTTTTAGTGGTGGCCCATGCAGGTCTGATTTCAGACTTGTGGGGTGTTTTGATTTATAGGATGTCTCAATCATACGTGTTCCCCCTTGATCTCATGATTCATTATTCTCAACCCTTGCTTGACATTCCGGTATCCTTTGACTTCATTGATCCTTCATGTCCGGTTGTTTGATTGTTCTCTTGTCCCTTTTCTTAGGGGCACTTCGTCCGCATCGGTCAGAGCTGGACAACAACAAGGGCAACATGGACAACCTGACCAGGTTGGTCAGCAACAAGAGCCAGTACAACCTCAAGAGGCTATTCAAGAAGAGGTGATAGTAGAACCAGCAGTTGGACCGCAGTATCCGGAGGTTCCAACACCACCAATAGTTCCACCTACCCCAGTGGAAGTGGACACACCAGCCCTTCTGGAGATCATGAGAGGGATGATGGCTACTCAGCAACATCAGATGTTAGCCCAGCAGCGCATGCACGCTCAGTTACAAGAGCAGAATGTGTTGCTCAACCAAGGATTGCAGACGGCTTTGGAAAGAGGAGTGAGAACAGATTCCGGAGCATCAGCCAGGTTTTGCAAGTACAACCCCCGCCGTTTCGAGGGCACGGAAGATGCCATCTCAGCAGATGCATGGCTTAAGGATATTGAGGCTATTCTGACAGCAGCTAAGGTGCCAGCAGAAGAACGTGTGGATCTAGTGAAGCTGTTACTTCAAGATCTCGCACGTGATTGGTGGGAATCAGAGGAGGTAGGCATCAGACGTCCTGTGGCTTGGGACAATTTTACAGCAAGATTCAAGACGAAGTACTATGGAGTTGTGGCGCAATTTGAGCTACAACAGAAGTTTATCAATCTTAGACAGGCTGGCAAGACTGTAGATGCTTATGCAGCAGAGTTATGCAGATTGAGTAGGTTCGCCCCAGAGATGGTAGCAACAGAGAGCCAGAGGGCTATGAGGTTCCAGCAAGGGTTTCATCTTGAGCTCTTGCAATTGATAGAGGGGCACAATTACCAGACTTTTGATGAAGTATTGACGGCAACTCGAAGGCATGAGATAACCATTCAGAGGCTTGCGGCAAGGACTGGAGGTCAGAAGAGATCCCACAGTCAGATTGAAGGAGGAGGGGGAGCAGCTCCCCGAACAACAGCACCGTCCCTTGGCATCCGCATTCATGATGTGGCAATGCGAGGGCCAGCACCACCACCAAGGCAGCAGCAACAGCATCAGAGGAAGAACCAGCAACCCCCAGCGGGCTGCACTTATTGTGGGAAGATAGGACACACTAGAGATGTGTGTCGGACATTGAACGGGCAGTGTTTGATATGTGGAAACCCAGATCATCGGGTTACCACATGTCCCATGAATTCGAGGTCAGGAGAACCAGTACAACAGTTTCCTGCTCTGCCAGCACCAGGGGCAGAACAGTATCGAGGACCAGCCGTAGCAGTGAGATCGTTGGCCCAGCGTCCGTTCATGACGCAGGCTCAGATGTTTCGGCAGCAGGGACCGCCGATGCAACAACACCAGCATAGACCACCCCAGCATCACCAAGGCAGGGGCCAGCGGCAGCATCAGGCTAGGCCGCAGCATGGGAACCAGCAAGGAGGTCGAGGGCAGGCATTCACTCTGTCCTTGGAAGAGGCATTAGCATCGGGAGATGTTGTGGCAGGTAACATTCTCGTCGCCTCATATCCCGCAGTAGCATTGTTTGATTCGGGAGCATCCCATTCATTTATATCTACACAATTTGCAACACGGCTAGGAATGGAGTTCGAGGCATTGCCGGGGAGGTTAAATATACTCACTGGTAATGGGCTCGTAGGAGTTAGTAGAGTTATTCTAGCGTGTAGCGTTGTAGTTTGCGGGCATTCCTTACCCGCCCGGTTGATAGAATTTTCTGTTGGAAATTTCGACGTTATCTTAGGCATGGACTGGCTGAAAGACAGTCATACGACAATAGATTGTCGTAGAGGGAGTGTATCCTTTGACATTCCAGGCATGAAGAGGTTCACCTTAGTCAGATCAGTGGCAACTCAACAAGAACAGGGAGTAGTAACGGCAATGGAAGAAGTTCAAGTCCCGAAGGTAGTTGAAGAGTTTTTAGACGTATTTCCTGAAGAGCTTCCAGGTCTACCACCGGTTAGAGATATTGAGTTCAGTATAGAATTGGCACCTGGAACTAAACCGATATTAGATCGGGTTTACAGAATGGCGGATTCAGAGCAGGCCAAGGTATATCAGCACATAGAGGAACTGAAGGAGAAGAAGTTCATCCAAGCTAGCGTGTCACCATGGGCAGCACCAGTGGTACTTGTGGGGAAGAAGGATGGATCATCCAGATTGTGCATTGATTACAGGAAGCTTAACGCAGCAACAGTGAAGAACAAGTACCCACTACCCAGGATCGACGACTTATTTGATCAGTTGAGCAGAGCTAGAATTTTCTCCAAGATAGATCTTCGTTCAGGGTATCATCAAGTGAGGGTTCGGAAGGAGGACATTCCCAAGACATCATTCAGGTCAAAGTATGGGCATTATGAATTCTTAGTAATGTCGTTTGGTTTGACCAATGCTCCAGCAATCTTTATGGATTTGATGAATCGCATCTTTATGCCGTACTTGGATCAGTTTGTCGTTGTGTTTCTCGACGACATTCTTGTATATTCAACTAGTGAAGAGGAGCATGAAGACCACCTCCGGAAGGTGTTACAGGTACTGAGAGAGAACCAGTTGTATGCCAAGCTCAGCAAATGTGAGTTTTGGTCGGATCATATTTCATTTTTGGGTCATATCATATCAGGAGCTGGAGTAGCAGTAGATCCCAAGAAGGTAGAAGCAGTAGAAAGTTGGCCAGTACCCAAGACCGTAGCAGATGTACGGAGTTTCTTGGGATTGGCAGGATATTACAGAAGGTTTGTATCAGACTTTGCAAGGCTTTCAGCACCCATGACTCGCTTGACACGGAAGGACGTGCCATTCGTATGGTCGGCAGAATGCCAGACATCATTTGAGAATCTGAAGCAGAAGTTGATATCAGCGCCTATTCTTACATTGCCAGTTAGACCCGGAGGTTTTACTGTTTATTGTGATGCGTCAGGTAAAGGACTTGGATGTGTCCTCATGCAGTATGGGAAGGTGATAGCGTATGTATCTAGGCAGCTTCGAGACCACGAGAAGAATTACCCGACTCATGATTTGGAGTTGGCGGCAGTAGTATTCGCTTTGAAGCTATGGAGGCATTACTTATATGGTGACCGAGTGGAGATGTACACGGACCACAAAAGTCTGAAGTACATCTTTACTCAGAAGGAATTGAACATGAGGCAGAGAAGATGGTTGGAGTTGATCAAGGATTACGACGTGGAGCTTCAGTATCACCCAGGCAAGGCTAATGTGGTAGCAGATGCTCTCAGCAGGAGAGGCGGCGCATTTATGTTAACAACACAGAGGCATATCTTAGAATATCTTCAGGAGATGGGCATCGAGGTTATACTTCCTAGTGATGTAGGAGTTCTGGCGAGTCTACAAGTTCAATCCGACTTGGTAGATAGGATCAAGGCAGCTCAGGCACAAGACCCAAGGATTCAGAAGCTTAGGGAAGAATGTGAGTCAGGACTCAGGAAGGAGATGCAAATCCATGAAGATGGTACACTTAGGTTTGGGTCACGTCTATGTGTGCCTAGTGGAGATATCAGACAGAAGGTTATGGCAGAAGCTCACAGTTCCCAGTATTCTGTACACCCTGGAGGGACCAAGATGTACCAAGATATCAAGCAGCACTTCTGGTGGAACGGGATGAAGAGGGAGATAGCTAGATTCGTTTCCCGTTGCTTGGTATGTCAGCAAGTGAAGGCAGAGCAGCAGAGGCCAGCTGGATTATTGCAACCACTTCCTATCCCGGAATGGAAGTGGGAGCATATTACAATGGACTTTGTGACCGGTTTACCGAGATCCCCAAGTGGTAAGGATGCTATTTGGGTAATCGTAGATCGGCTTACGAAGGTGGCACATTTTCTTCCTTTTAGAGTAGGTCAAACGGAGAAGTTGGCAGAATTATATATGCAGCAGATAGTCAGACAGCATGGGGTCCCAGTCAGTATTGTGTCAGACAGAGATACCCGTTTTACATCACATTTTTGGAAGAGCCTACATCATAGCTTGGGTACCAAGTTAAGGTTTAGCACGGCTTACCATCCCCAGATAGATGGGCAATCAGAAAGGACAATTCAGACTTTAGAAGACATGTTGCGAGCTTGCACCCTAGATTTTGGAGGATCTTGGGAGAGCCACCTACACTTGGTCGAGTTCTCATATAACAACAGTTATCAAGCCAGTATCCAGATGGCGCCATTTGAAGCACTATATGGTAAGAAGTGTAGGTCGCCACTAGCGTGGGACGATATTGGGGAGAGAAAGATGTTAGGCCCGGAGATGATTGTTCAGACAGTGGAAGTGATTAAAGGAATTAGAGAGCGACTTCGAGTTGCGCAGGATCGGCATCGTCATTGGGCAGACCAGCATCGTAGGCCGTTAGAGTTTTCTGTTGGGGACCACGTATTCTTGCGGATCTCACCTACCCGTGGGGTCATTAGATTTGGCATTCGCGGGAAGTTGAGTCCTCGATACGTGGGCCCGTTTGTTATTCTTGATCGGGTAGGCGATGTTGCTTATCGTTTATCCCTTCCACCTTCGTTACGAGAGGTGCATGATGTGTTTCATGTATCTCAATTGCGAAGGTATGTATCAGACCCAAGCCATGTCCTTGATCATTCTGAGCTGGTTGTTGGTACCAACCTGTCTTACGAGGAACAGCCTGTGTCTATTTTGGACCGAAGAGAGAAAGTACTCAAGAACCGAACAATTAACCTTGTCCGGGTTGCTTGGGGTCATCACTCTTTGGGGGAGTCAACGTGGTAACGTGAGGATGATATCCGATTACGGTATCCGCACCTGTTTGACTCACAAGGTATATCTCTTTCTGTATACCTTGATTGTCTTAACCCCTCATGCTTGACACGTTGTAAGTAGAATTGCTTGGTATCGTAGAATGTTCAGCATGGATATGTTTCTACTGTTAATATTGTAGAATGATTGCTTACTCTAATTGATCGTACTTAGATTAGTTTAGCTTCGATGTTTCTATCATGTTTGGATCTGAAATTCCGAGGACGGAATTTTTCTAAGGAGGGTAGAGATGTCACTTCCCGTTCCCAGAATACGTATTTATTTAATAGTTACAATGTATTATTCTGTATTTAAATTTCTGTAAATTTATGTTAGTTAATTAATCTGCTCTTCAAATTTTCATGTTAATTTATTTTCTGCAATTTTATTTCTGCACTTTATTTCCTGCTTTTATTCCTGCATTTATTTTCGGCTTTTACCTCTTTGCTTTGCTTGCGGGTTGGCCTTGGATGAACCCATTGGACCCGGCCCAATACTCCCACCTACCACCACCATTTTATTTAAAGCCCAAAACCATTTCTCTCTCTTCATTACTTCTTTCCATTTCACTTCTTCCTCATAACTCTCCCACCAACCTAGAAGAGATAGGCAAGTGCCAACTTGCTTGATGATGGATCCCCATTTTTATTGTTCCATCATCTTCTTCATTTGATTCTAAGTCTCTTTAGTACTTAGCATTTTCAATTTCCATGGCTTATTTGTTGTAGATCTAAGTTTGATACATTTTCGGATTTCTTAGGTTTTGATCTAGTAAACCTTGTTATCTTCAAGTTTCGATGGTTCCATGTTGTAGAAAATTTTGTTCTACCCAATTTTGACCTATGGAAGTCCATATTTGGGCTTGAGATGAAGGATTTATGAAGCTTGGAAGCAATGGCTTCCATGGTTCCCATGGTTCTGTTCTCAGATAATTCGGAGAAGAAGAACAGTCCCAGCCGCATCAAATCTTCATTCCTCAGCGCATGGAAATCTTTATTCCCACAGCCGCATCAAATCTTCATTCCTCAGCGCATGGAAATCTTTATTCCCACAGCCGCATCAAATCTTCATTCCTCAGCGCATGGAAATCTTTATTCCCACAGCCGCATCAAATCATCACTTCCCACAGCGCATGAGTCTAATTATTTCTCAATCACTTCCTCAGGCGCATGAATTTATTTATTTCCCAATCACTTCCCACAGCCAAGGCGCATGAGTTATTTATTTCCCAATCACTTCTCACAGCCGAGGCGCATGAATTTATTTATTTTTCAACCTTTCCCACAGCGCATGAGTTTATTTATTTCCCAATCATTTCTCTCAGGCGCATGATATTATTTATTTTTCAACCTTTCCTACAGCGCATGAGTTTATTTATTTCTAAATCATTTCCCTCAGGCGCATGATATTATTTATTTTCCAATCATTTTCCACAGCGCATAAGATTCTTTATTTCCCAAACATTATTTATTTCCCAATGTTTATTTTCCGAATTTGGCATTAATTAACATTGATTGTTATCTTGATTAATTATTGATCATGCGTTCCTAGATGGAACTAAGAGACTGGCTAGTCGTCTTATTGAAATGAATGAATGAGACACGTTCATATTAAGTATGAACTACTATAATCGATTGGCCGATCCCGAATATTGACATACAGGCACACATGCAGGCTTCAATTTATTAATTTATTTATTTTACTATAAAAGAAGCATGTGTACTTTATGGTCAAGGCATGATTATTCCGTGGTTAGTTTTAATTGTTGCATTACGCTATGTAAGACCTACAACCTAACCGCACGGGTATCGTTGTAGAGCTGGGCATATCGTACTTTGTACGGAAGTACTCATTCTGAATGACCATAACCCACGGTATGGGATTTCACTTAACGTAGAGGCTATTAAGTTAAATAAAAATAATGATTGCATGGAGAGAATGGATTCCCGAGTTCTTACATGGCAGCCCTCTTGGGACTATTAGTGCCCGACAGGCCGGCTGGTTCCTACAGATACCGCAAATCTGCCACACGGGCAGGGAGCAGTATCTGCTTATATTATTGTATATTGTATATTGATGACGGGCGTCCCGCTGGGACTCGTCTAATTCATGATTGGCGCAATTGATTGATTGGATAGACTAGCCTTGCTTGTCCATAGTAAGAACTGAGAAATCCTTATTGCATAATTCCAGGATAACTTGGAGCTCACAGTAGTAAGCCGTAGGAGTTGGATGGCCGTTTAAGTTGATTTGTTTGTGTACTGTACCTACTCTGTTACCTAACTGAGATGATCAGAGCATCAGGACATGACGGGCCAACTTCTGTCCTTGTTTGGTTGGGAGGTTGGTTCGAAGTGTCGTGATGTTATGTGAATCCCAGTAGCAAGCAGAGATCTATTATTATATTCTCTTATTTACTGGTTTAATGTCGCATATCGTGCTTCCTTGCGGTACTTGCTATTAGAGGTCTAACCTCTCTGGTTTTGTATGGCCAGATTTAGAGCCGGTTCCCGAGGACTCAACTTACTTCTACCTCCAAGATGGTCAACACTAGAGGGATGATCGCAGGAGGACTCGAGTGGGTTTCTTACTTCCCCGCTCGTTTTGTTATTTACCTTATACTTTGTCGTTTGGCACCGACATGTTAGTCGGATCGTCTTGTACTTACTTTTACATAATTGTAACTAAAGTCAGACTGCAGCTGATAACAATTGTGTATATTTTTGCTACATCAGATCTGGCTATATTTTGTAAAGCCAGATATCAAGAACATTTTGACAGAGCGTTTGGGACGCCTTACTGCTTTATCTTACATGTTCTCTATTACTGTTTCTTGTTCGAATGATTGAGACAATAGATGTGAAGTGACCATATTGAGACCTTTATGTAGTATGCACCCCCTCGTCTGGTTAGACAGCATTGATCGTATTATACGGTATTCATCTACCCGTAATACGTAGCTGGCTGAGTCATTCCCCCGCTCTCCAGTATTCTGGTTCTGGGGCGTGACAAGGTTTTAGTGGTGGCCCATGCAGGTCTGATTTCAGACTTGTGGGGTGTTTTGATTTATAGGATGTCTCAATCACACGTGTTCCCCCTTGATCTCATGATTCATTATTCTCAACCCTTGCTTGACATTCCGGTATCCTTTGACTTCATTGGTCCTTCATGTCCGGTTGTTTGATTGTTCTCTTGTCCCTTTTCTTAGGGGCACTTCGTCCGCATCGGTCAGAGCTGGACAACAACAAGGGCAACATGGACAACCTGACCAGGTTGGTCAGCAACAAGAGCCAGTACAACCTCAAGAGGCTATTCAAGAAGAGGTGATAGTGGAACCAGCAGTTGGACCGCAGTATCCGGAGGTTCCAACACCACCAATAGTTCCACCTACCCCAGTGGAAGTGGACACACCAGCCCTTCTGGAGATCATGAGAGGGATGATGGCTACTCAGCAACATCAGATGTTAGCCCAGCAGCGCATGCACGCTCAGTTACAAGAGCAGAATGTGTTGCTCAACCAAGGATTGCAGACGGCTTTGGAAAGAGGAGTGAGAACAGATTCCGGAGCATCAGCCAGGTTTTACAAGTACAACCCCCGCCGTTTCGAGGGCACGGAAGATGTCATCTCAGCAGATGCATGGCTTAAGGATATTGAGGCTATTCTGACAGCAGCTAAGGTGCCAACAGAAGAACGTGTGGATCTAGTGAAGCTGTTACTTCAAGATCTCGCACGTGATTGGTGGGAATCAGAGGAGGTAGGCATCAGACGTCCTGTGGCTTGGGACGATTTTACAGCAAGATTCAAGACGAAGTACTATGGAGTTGTGGCGCAATTTGAGCTACAACAGAAGTTTATCAATCTTAGACAGGCTGGCAAGACTGTAGATGCTTATGCAGCAGAGTTCTGCAGATTGAGTAGGTTCGCCCCAGAGATGGTAGCAACAGAGAGCCAGAGGGCTATGAGGTTCCAGCAAGGGTTTCATCTTGAGCTCTTGCAATTGATAGAGGGGCACAATTACCAGACTTTTGATGAAGTATTGACGGCAACTCGAAGGCATGAGATAACCATTCAGAGGCTTGCAGCAAGGACTGGAGGTCAGAAGAGATCCCACAGTCAGATTGAAGGAGGAGGGGGAGCAGCTCCCCGAACAACAGCACCGTCCCTTGGCATCCGCATTCATGATGTGGCAATGCGAGGGCCAGCACCACCACCAAGGCAGCAGCAACAGCATCAGAGGAAGAACCAGCAACCCCCAGCGGGCTGCACTTATTGTGGGAAGATAGGACACACTAGAGATGTGTGTCGGACATTGAACGGGCAGTGTTTGATATGTGGAAACCCAGATCATCGGGTTACCACATGTCCCATGAATTCGAGGTCAGGAGGACCAGTACAACAGTTTCCTGCTCTGCCAGCACCAGGGGCAGGATTACGACGGCGGCATCTGGATTGGCGGCGCTGGCAAGTCGCTGGCTCCGACGACTTGTCGGGGAAGGCGACAGTAACACGACGGCTTTAGTGATCGGACTAGGGGTCTAGGTTAGGGTTTCGAGTGTGGGGAGTTTTATAGGCTTGGTTAGGTGGGTTAATTTGGGGGTTTCGTCGACGAAATATGAATTAGGGTTTAGGGTTTCGACGTCGACGGCAGCGCTTGGCCAATGTTCGGACCGAGTCGTGGGGTCGACTAGCACATAAGCCCCTGACAATTTCCAAATTATACTATAACCCAACCGCCTTACCAAATGCAAAAACAGAAATTGCAAATCCCCTCTCGCAGCAGTTTTATGCAAAAACTGATTGCACTGAACAAGAGTTATTTGCAGATTGATTTAAAAATAATTTGTTTAATTGCAAAGTGCTATTAAAATATTTTGTTTTATTACAAAGTGATATTTTATGTTTTAAAAATCATTTAAAAATCATCTAAATATTATTTAAAAATTCTAGAAAACTATAATAAATTATTTTAAGGCTAAATTAGTCATTTGATATATATATATATATATATATATATATATATATATATATATATATATATATATATATATATATATATATATATTCAATTAAAAATTATTTTGAATTTCAGGGGTTGACAACCTTCGACCCGTATCCCTCGGCAATGATGATACGACAACATTTCACTATATCTTATATAGTAGTAGATGATGTTTTAGTATTACATTATGTGAGTTCATCTTGATTCTGTTATATCCTTCAGATACTAGATTCGATAAAAACCTATACTACACCATATGTACATAACATAGATGATTCACACTAATGTATGCTAGAATGAATTTTGGGTTGTGTTCTGAGCCATCCGTTCTCACACTTGGAGAAAAATTAAATTTTCTATATTTTATCTGACGCACAAATACCGCTCGAGTGAGCCAAAGGCATGCAGCCACTTCCCTCCCTCCATTCCCCCTCTCCCTCTCATGCTACCAACTTCTCAACTTTTTCAGTGTTGCTCCCTCTAATGATGATGAACGCAAAAATTAAAGGCCCCCTCTCCTTTCTCACTCTTCACAGTTCTCACAATATGAAGGATCAGTGCTTTCTAGTTCTCTTCCGTCCATCCATTCCTCCGTTCTGATCAAGCCTCTTCCTTCTCCTCTCCTCCACCATGGCTCTTGACCCATCTGCTCCTCCCTACTTCCCTTTTTCTTATTTGACTCTTTCAGCCACATATGATATCCAGCGCAAGTATAGAGTCGGAGGAGAAGAAGTGGGCAGGAAGAGGAGGGAGAAGCAGCACAGCCGACGGCATGACTTGGAGGAAGTACAGAGGTTTACTTCAACATCCGTAGGAGAACTATAATGATATATCTTTTCACAACATGTCACCTTGTCAAAGACCCTTAATGTGAATATCATGTTACCGCGGTGTCGGAAGACTAACATGTCATAATTTTCTAAGCCATGTGCTTTGACATAATCCTTCTAAACTTTTTCTTCCTATGTAGTAATCTTGCATTTCTTTATGAAGTCCAAGACGGCATATAGTGACTCGTAATGGAAAAATATGCCGTCTTGGACTTCATAAAGAAATGCAAGATTACTACATAGGAGAAAAGAGTTGGAAGAATTATGTCAAAATACACGGCTTAGAAAATTATGACATATTAGTCTTCCGATACCGTGGTAACATGGTTGTCACATTAAGGGTCTTTGACAAGGTGACATGTTGTGAAAAGATATATCCTTATAGTTCTCCTACGGATGTTGAAAAAAACCTCTGTACTTCCTCCAGGTTATGCCGCCGACTGTGCTGCTTCTCCTCCTCTTCCTGCCCACTTCTTCTCCCCCGACTCTACACTTGAGCTGGATATCATATGTGGCTGAGAGAGTCAAATAAGAAGAAGGGAAGTAGGGAGAAACATATGGGTCCAGAGCTATGGTGGAGGAGAGGAGAAGGAAGAGGCTTGATCAGAACAGAGGAATAGATGGATGGAAGAGAACTAGAAAATACTGATCCTTCCTGTTGTGAGAACTGTGAAGAGTGAGAAAGGAGAGGGGGGTCTTTGATTTTTGCGTTCATCATCATTAAAGGGAGCAGCACTGGCATGAGAGGGAGAGAGGGAATGGAGGGAGGGAAGTGGCTGCATGTCTTTGGCTCACTCGAGCGGTATTTGTGTGTCATCTGGTGGCGCTCCTCCAGCTTCGGCTCCAGCACCGGGTCCAGCTCCAGCTCCAGGCGATCAGTAGTTTCGTTTTTACATTTTTGGACTGTACTATATTTTTGACTTTGTACGTATTTGGGGATATTCAGTTTTTTCGTTGAGGATACTGAGTTTGTACGTATTTGCGGATATTGATTTGGTTTGTTGAGGATATTATATATTGACATTGTTCGTTGCGGATAGTATTTTTTCTTTATATTTTTTATATTCTGGAATGTATTGTGCGTGCCGGTGATGAGTGTTCCACCGAGGGGGTCGGCGAACCCAGGGATTGGATTATGTATTTTGTATTTTGTATTTTGTGTTTTGGCTCAGGCTCCAGCTCTATTTGTATTAATCTACGGTACGACATGGTGATCAGGATATAGTTCCTGCAGCCATTCGACTGGCTAGGCAGAAACTATGTAGCCGTAGATAAAGTTGACTGTCCTCCGACCCTCATCCCTCGACAATGATGATATGACAACCTATCACTATATCTTATATAGTAGTAGATGATGTCTTAGTATTACATTATGTGAGTTCATCTTGATTCTGTTACATTCTTCAGATACTAGATTCGATAAGAACATATACTACACCATATGTACAGAACATAATGATCCACACTAATGTATGCTAGAATGAATTTTGGGTTGTGTTCTGAGCCATCCGTTCTCACACTTAAATAGATATGAATTAGTACTGTGAGAGCGCCGGAGAGAGTGAGAGCGCCGAAGGGGGAGGAGAGAGAGTGAGATAGTAAAATGGGGGAAAATAAATTGGTGGGGGAATATAATTAGAATTTAGCGACGTTCATACTAACGTCGCTAAATTAGTCGCTATTAACGGCGTCATAGCGACGTTTTGCGACGACTAGCTCATGTAACTATGTAGCCGTAGATGATGTTGACTGTCCTCCGACCCTCATCCCTCGGCAATATTGATACGACAACCTATCACTATATCTTATATAGTAGTAGATGATATTTTAGTATTACATTATGTGAGTTCATCTTGATTCTGTTACATTCTTCAGATATTAGATTCGATAAGAACGTATACTACACCATATATATACATAACATAGATGATTCATACGAATGTATGCTAGAATGAATTTTGGGTTGTGTTCTGAGCCATCCGTTCTCACACTTAAAATACATATGAATTAGTACTGTGTGTCAATCTTTGTTTTTGTATTTTCGGCGAACCCAGGGATTGGATTCTATATTTTGACTTTGTACGTATTTGAGAATATTCAGTTTTTTCGTTGAGGATACTGAGTTTGTACGTATTTGCGGATATTGATTTGGTTTGTCGAGGATATTATATATTGACATTGTTCGTTGCGGATAGTATTTTTTTTTTATATTTTTTGTATATTCTGGAATGTATTGTGCGTGCCGGTGTTGAGTGTTCCACCGAGGGGGTCGACGAACCCAAGGATTAGATTCTGTATTTTGTATTTTGGCTCAGGCTCCAGCTCCATTTGCATTCTGGAACCTTTTTTTTATTATATTTTTTAACTTAGCGACGTTTTTAGCGACGTTAAAATTCGTCGCTAAATAGTAGCGACGTTAATAAATGTCGCTAAAAGCGTCGCTAAATGCTGACGTGGCAACACGTGGCACCATTAGCACGTCGTCGCCAAACGTCGCAATTGTGTCGCTAAACGGCGACCACACGATAACGTCGCCTTTGACGTCGCTAATTAGCGTCAATGTTAAAACGTCGCACATAACGTCGCTAATTAGCGACGTTAATAACGTCACCAAATAACGTCGCCCTAGCGACGTTTTGCGACGTTTTCTCGTTTAGCGACACATTTTTTTTGTCGTTCCCAAAACGTCATCCTAAACGTCGCTAAATTAATTTAGCGACGTTTTGAAACGTCGCTAATCTGACAAATTTTTGTAGTGATTTAAACACATGAGCAAGGGATATAAATGCAATGCGAGATCGTATCGCAACTTCCAGGTAGATGAAAATAAGGTTTACGAATGACTTCACATTCTAAGAGGTGGGGACTACATAGTAGGTATAGGGACCTATTTCAAATAGTTCAGTTTTAGTCCAAAAATGGTGGCATGTATGGATGGATTTTACTAGGTCTTAATGGGTTCCCTGATTGGACATCAATTGTTGGTTGGATGAATTCTTGGATTCCAATTTATATTGACTGGACAAGGTCCCAGTGATTAAACTATTTCTACTAGGTTAGGGTAACCTAGAATAGGTTTCCACCCAAGTGGTTGAGCTAGTTGCCAGTCAGATTGGTTAACTAGGTCCTAAAGCCCAAAAATGCGTCTTCCATGACTTTTGTGTTTAAGTGGCACGAGAAGGCATAATTGAGTGGCACACTGGTGACATGTGCGTAGTGGGCTTCGAGTCGATCACAACCATATATTGGGTCAAAAGATTCGAATCGAAGTGGAGTCTCTAATTATAGTCGGGAAGTTTACCGGTATTATGGTAAGGGTTATAGCTAGTCCTTTTTACCTGAAAGTCGTACCATAAAAATAGTGTCACGCCCCAGTACCGGAATACTGAGACAGACTAGGCTAGCTACACCGTATGAGGTATATAAACGTCATACGGCGATCGTGGCTGTCAAGAGACTAGGGGGTGCATGCTACAATCAGGTCTCCTATGGTCCCACAGAGCATCTATGTCTCAATCAATCAAAACAAGAAGCAGTAAATAATGATCATATAAGACAAAGCAGTAAGGCGTCCCCGACGCTTCATCAGAATGATTCATGAGTCTAGCTATACAAAATGATGAGCTAGTTCCGAGAGTCAATAGTACATAACTATAGTCAGCTGCAGTCTGATTTAATTACAATTATGTAAAGGAAACTAGTGTTCAGAACTGCCGGCTAAACAGGTGCCGGTGGCTAAACGCCAAGTACAAAATAGAAGATATCAGAGCGGTGAAGAAGAAACCCACTCATGGTCCCTGGCGTCCATACTCCTGGTGTGCACCATTGTTCGGGTGGAAAGCTGGATCCTCTGGAGCTGCTACGAAATCTGGCCAAACAAAACCAGCGGGGTCAGGCCCCGAATAGCAAGTACCACAAGGGAGCACAAAAGAGTGAGATAAATCCAATAAGTTAAATAAGACCTGATTCATGAGTTATAGGCTTATACCATATCATCGAGACAATACGACACCCTTACAACCAAACAAGGACAAACGGTGCCAATATCGTACCGAGATAAGATATATCCTATAACCATGGGCAGGTAAAAGGGCTTCTGATCGCGACTTCGGTCCATAGCCTATCGCAGCACAATAGCCCAACCCAACAACCAAACAAGGACATGGGTTGGACCACGCACCACGATAGTCCATGTTCCTCAGTTGCTAACAGAAGAAAACATATCACAAACAAGTCAGCTTACAATCGGCCAATCAATCCTACGGCTTTCTATGATTTGCCTGGGTTATCCCAGTAATGCAATATATATATATAGGAATCCTCAGATCGTATCGCATTCCAGCAGGGCTAGCCAAACCATTATATACAAGCAAGCACGAAATGCACCGGTCCCTCGAAAGGCCACCGCGCTAGAATAAGCAGTAACGGTTCCAGCTCTCCTATAGGAAGAGCTGGCTCGGCAGTCACAAATCAGATACTGCACTCCACTAGTGCGGATGACTATACAGTATCCGAGGCAGCCAACCCGACGCGCCAGGACGGGACCCAGGGCGGCTGGTGACGTACGATCTCGAGATTCTGTTCCCTCCCAATGCTTCTACCAATTTAAGTTGCTTAGATTAACCCTATCTCGATATTGGAATTACATGTCGTGGTCACATGGTCATCCTCCTATATGTTGTACCATAGTACGTGTACCCTAAGCATGAATCCACATCGGCTCAATCTAGATCCATGCTTAGTGTAATGCATCAAACAACAATTATTTTACCACGACACTATTACTGACCAATTACTATGACTTGCTGGAAGGTACACAGGTATTGACATATAACACGAAGGATCACTTAGCATGTAGAGTCACACCTCAGTGCACTCATTAAATGGCACCGCAGTGCATACAAATATTGTATCTTAATACACACTTAGAACATGTACCAGCACGTATACAGGTAATCAGGTCAGGAACATGGTCAAGTCAGGAAGTCACTCGGACTCCTCGTGACATAAAAGTCACATATGAATTCAGGTTAAAGTGAGACATGAAGGTCCTTGAAGCCAAGACAAAGATCTACAACTTTCATGTTGGGAGTTAGGAGAAATTCTGGCCACAATTCAGCCAAATAGGACTTAAAATAGCCAAAAATAGCCAAAATATGCACTATGCGGCACTATTCAGCACTATACGGCACTATTCAGCACTATGCGGCATTATTCAGCACTATACGGCACTATGCAGCATCCTCATGCGGCTCGGCACTATGCGGTACTATGCAGCATCCTTATGCGGCTCGGTACTATGCAGTACTATGCAGCATCCTTATGCGGCTCGGCACTATGCGGCACTATGCAGCACTATGCATCATCCTCATGCGGCTCGGCACTATGCATCACTATGCAGCATCCTCATGCGGCTCGGCACTATACGGCACTATGCAGCATCCTCATGCGGCTCGGCACTATGCGGCACTATGCAGCATCCTCATGCGGCTCGGCACTATGCGGCACTATGCAGCATCCTCATGCGGCTCGGCACTATGCGGCACTATGCAGAATCCTCATGCGGCTCGGCACTATGCGGCACTATGCAGCATCCTCATGCGGCTCGGCACTATGCGGCACTATGCAGAATCCTTATGCGGCTCGGCACTATGCGGCACTATGCAGCATCCTCATGCGGCTCGGCACTATGCGGCACTATGCGGCACTATGCAGAATCCTTATGCGGCTCGGCACTATGCGGCACTATACAGCATCCTCATGCGGCTCGACACTATTCATCGTCCCTGCCAGAATCAGGACAGATGAACATAGAAGTTTGACCAAAATTGTTTTGGCCATAACTTCCTCAAAACAAGTCGAAATCTAACTTTTCAAAGGTCAAAATTGGATAGAATTGAATTCCCTACAACATAGGACCATTAGTTTTCGAAAACAACCAAGTTTGATAGATCAAAACCATGGAAACCCATAGAACCCTAGTTTTAGAAACTTAGATCTACACCAAACTAGCCATTAAAATCAAAAACTCCAAGAACTAAACTTGTAGAGAATGAAGAGAAGAACAATATAGACAATTAATATCAAAGAAAAATCAAGAAATAAAAATGCAATAATCTCTCCATTTGGTGCAAGATGTACTTGCCTAAAAGTTTGCTTGAGGAAAATAAATGAAAGAGTGAATGAGGAGAGAGAGTGTGGAAGAGAATATATATAGGGGTTGGGTTGACTCAAAGAAACCCTAAGCTTAAGCATGCTCTTAACCACATGACCAATGACATGTTAAATGCTACATGATACAACTAATTAAATTAATTAAATAAAATCCTAACCACAACACGGTTCAGAAATCTTATCATCGAAACAGTGAACCACGCCTACAACCAGACAAGGACAAGGGGTGGCACACTAATCCGCGACGAGATACTGTTCCATGCCATGGCCAGTTACAAATACAGGATAAATACAATAAAGATACAGGTGTCAAATACCATATACAGGAAAAATCAAAAATTTACGTATTCCGGGAATGGGGAGTGACATCTCTACCCTCCTTAGAAAAATTCCGTCCTCGGAATTTCGATAAGGCTAGTCGAGCGCGCTCTCAGATCACGAAATACACTCATGACATAATGCAAGTACAATTATCAAACAACACATAACATATGAACAGATTACGAAAGAAAGAACTATTAAGTAAAAGCACAAACAATAATCATACCATAGAAGGAAAGTGATCGGAGACATACGAATAAAATATGCCTCTCAAGTCAGGTAGGAATTCGTCTTCGATGTCCTACACTGACTCCCAAAATGGACAAGGGTCAACGCTTGAGATAAGTCGGTACCAATGACTAAATCAAGAACGAGACTCTGCCCAGGACGTACTCTCGTAATCAAGACACATGATGAATATCACGTATCACATGATACGAGAGCAGATGAGTGAGACGAGAAAGTCGCCTTCACTCTTCGAATATAGAACTCAAGGAATTATAATAAATAATACTCAAAACTTACCCAAAATCTGACCGCCTTCAGCTAACCTCTGCTCTAATACTCCAAATTCTTCTTGCCTTTGTCCCTGCCTTCCCTGGCCCTGCTGTCCAACCTGATGTTGCGCTTGTCGGTACATCTGAGCTTGCGTCAGTAATGGGCGCTGGGCTAGTGGCCTCACTGCTAGTGCTGGCCCTTGATACGGTGCTACCTCTGGAGCTGGCAACGCCGGAAATCGTTGAGCTGGCCCTCCTGGCCTCTGCATCATAGGACAATTGGCAATCCTATGGTCTGGACTGCCACACCTCAAGCATAATCCATTAGCTGAACGACACACATCCCTAGTGTGCCCTCCCTTACCACAGTAAGTGCAACCCACTGGTGCTTCCTGACGCTGCTGCTGGTTCCTCTGTTGCTGCTGTCGAACTGGTGCAGTCACAATTGTCGTGACTGGTGCTGCATCATGAATACGGACGCCAGGTGCTGGTGCTGACGTCCGAGGTACTGCTCCTCCTCCAGCACTCTGCGTATGAGATCTCTTCTGGCCCCCAGTCCTTGCTGATAACCTTTGAATAGTAAGCTCGTGCCTCCGAGCCGCCGTCAATACTGCATCGAATGTCTGGTAGTCGTGCCCCTCGACCAGCTGTAAAATCTTTAGGTGAAGTCCCTGCTGGAACCTCATTGCTCTCTCTGGCTCTGTCGCCACCATCATCCGAGCAAACCTACTTAACCTGCAGAACTCCGCTGCATAACCATCCACCGTCTTACCAGCCTGCTTGAGACTGATAAACCTCTGCTGTAGCTCATATCGCGCTACCACGCCAAAGTACTTAGCCTTGAATCTGGTACTGAAGCTATCCCAGGGAACAGGACGCCTCATTCCAACCTCTTCCGATGCCCACCAATCGCGGGCGAGATCCTGAAGTAAAAGTCTGACCTGGTCAACCTTCTCTTCTGCTGGAACCTTTGCTGCAGTCAATATGGCCTCTGTATCCTGAAGCCAAGCATCCGTCGTGATGGCATCCTCTGTGCCGTCAAAATATCTCGGGTTAAGTCGACAAAACCTTCCAGACGCTCCTGAGTCATTCCTGACACTTCTCTCAAGGGCTAATTGCAACCCCTGATTCTGTAGCACATTTTGTTCTTGCTGTCGGGTTTGTTGTTGCTGTTGGGCTGCCGTCTGGCGTTGCTGGGTCTCCAATAACCTTCTAATAAACTGCAATAGTGCCGATGTATCTAGTGCTACTGGTACTACCGGCATCACTGGAGGTACGGGATCCTCTGGCCTCTGTAGCTCAACTGGCTCATGCTCGGTAACGTTCTCGATGGGAATCTGTCCAGGTAGAGGGGCTACCCCTTGCTGATCTCCAACTGGTCCCTGATCTACTGGATTCTCTCCCATGCCGGCTCCTCCAATAGCCGAGAATGATGTGACCCTAAAGGAAAGGATACAAGGTATCAAAAGACAGGACGGGAAGGATTCGAGGATGACAATCAAGTTAGCAATCAAGGTGGGAGAAAGAGAAAACGAATCAGAAGATCAAGGGGAACATGTTTTGATTGAGACTCCTATAATCGCAACACCCCACAAGTCTGAAAAACAGACCTTGCATGGGCCACCACTAAAACCTTGTCACGCCCCAGTACCGGAATACTGAGACAGACTAGGCCAGCTACACCGTATGAGGTATATAAACGTCATACGGCGATCGTGGCTGTCAAGAGACTAGGGGGTGCATGCTACAATCAGGTCTCCTATGGTCCCACAGAGCATCTATGTCTCAATCAATCAAAACAAGAAGCAGTAAATAATGATCATATAAGACAAAGCAGTAAGGCGTCCCCGACGCTTCATCAGAATGATTCATGAGTCTAGCTATACAAAATGATGAGCTAGTTCCGAGAGTCAATAGTACATAACTATAGTCAGCTGCAGTCTGATTTAATTACAATTATGTAAAGGAAACTAGTGTTCAGAACTGCCGACTAAACAGGTGCCGGTGGCTAAACGCCAAGTACAAAATAGAAGATATCAGAGCGGTGAAGAAGAAACCCACTCATGGTCCCTGGCGTCCATACTCCTGGTGTGCACCATTGTTCGGGTGGAAAGCTGGATCCTCTGGAGCTGCTACGAAATCTGGCCAAACAAAACCAGCGGGGTCAGGCCCCGAATAGCAAGTACCACAAGGGAGCACAAAAGAGTGAGATAAATCCAATAAGTTAAATAAGACCTGATTCATGAGTTATAGGCTTATACCATATCATCGAGACAATACGACACCCTTACAACCAAACAAGGACAAACGGTGCCAATATCGTACCGAGATAAGATATATCCTATAACCATGGGCAGGTAAAAGGGCTTCTGATCGCGACTTCGGTCCATAGCCTATCGCAGCACAATAGCCCAACCCAACAACCAAACAAGGACATGGGTTGGACCACGCACCACGATAGTCCATGTTCCTCAGTTGCTAACAGAAGAAAATATATCGCAAACAAGTCAGCTTACAATCGGCCAATCAATCCTACGGCTTTCTATGATTTGCCTGGGTTATCCCAGTAATGCAATATATATATATATAGGAATCCTCAGATCGTATCGCATTCCAGCAGGGCTAGCCAAACCATTATATACAAGCAAGCACGAAATGCACCGGTCCCTCGAAAGGCCACCGCGCTAGAATAAGCAGTAACGGTTCCAGCTCTCCTATAGGAAGAGCTGGCTCGGCAGTCACAAATCAGATACTGCACTCCACTAGTGCGGATGACTATACAGTATCCGAGGCAGCCAACCCGACGCGCCAGGACGGGACCCAGGGCGGCTGGTGACGTACGATCTCGAGATTCTGTTCCCTCCCAATGCTTCTACCAATTTAAGTTGCTTAGATTAACCCTATCTCGATATTGGAATTACATGTCGTGGTCACATGGTCATCCTCCTATATGTTGTACCATAGTACGTGTACCCTAAGTATGAATCCACATCGGCTCAATCTAGATCCATGTTTAGTGTAATGCATCAAACAACAATCATTTTACCACGACACTATTACTGACCAATTACTATGACTTGCTGGAAGGTACACAGGTATTGACATATAACACGAAGGATCACTTAGCATGTAGAGTCACACCTCAGTGCACTCATTAAATGGCACCGCAGTGTATACAAATATTGTATCTCAATACACACTTAGAACATGTACCAGCACGTATACAGGTAATCAGGTCAGGAACATGGTCAAGTCAGGAAGTCACTCGGACTCCTCGTGACATAAAAGTCACATATGAATTCAGGTTAAAGTGAGACATGAAGGTCCTTGAAGCCAAGACAAAGATCTACAACTTTCATGTTGGGAGTTAGGAGAAATTCTGGCCACAATTCAGCCAAATAGGACTTAAAATAGCCAAAAACAGCCAAAATATGCACTATGCGGCACTATTCAGCACTATGCGGCACTATTCAGCACTATGCGGCACTATGCAGCATCCTCATGCGGCTCGGCACTATGCGGCACTATGCAGCATCCTTATGCGGCTCGGCACTATGCAGCACTATGCAGCATCCTTATGCGGCTCGGCACTATGCAGCACTATGCAGCATCCTTATGCGGCTCGGCACTATGCGGCACTATGCAGCACTATGCATCATCCTCATACGGCTCGGCACTATGCGGCACTATGCAGCATCCTCATGCGGCTCGGCACTATGCGGCACTATGCAGCATCCTCATGCAGCTCGGCACTATGCGGCACTATGCAGCATCCTCATGCGGCTCGGCACTATGCGGCACTATGCAGAATCCTCATGCGGCTCGGCACTATGCGGCACTATGCAGCATCCTCATGCGGCTCGGCACTATGCGGCACTATGCAGAATCCTTATGCGGCTCGGCACTATGCGGCACTATGCAGCATCCTCATGCGGCTCGACACTATTCATCGTCCCTGCCAGAATCAGGACAGATGAACATAGAAGTTTGACCAAAATTGTTTTGGCCATAACTTCCTCAAAACAAGTCGAAATCTAACTTTTCAAAGGTCAAAATTGGATAGAATTGAATTCCCTACAACATAGGACCATTAGTTTTCGAAAACAACCAAGTTTGATAGATCAAAACCATGGAAACCCATAGAACCCTAGTTTTAGAAACTTAGATCTACACCAAACTAGCCATTAAAATCAAAAATTCCAAGAACTAAACTTGTAGAGAATGAAGAGAAGAACAATATAGACAAATAATATCAAAGAAAAATCAAGAAATGAAAATGCAATAATCTCTCCATTTGGTGCAAGATGTACTTGCCTAAAAGTTTGCTTGAGGAAAATAAATGAAAGAGTGAATGAGGAGAGAGAGTGTGGAAGAGAATATATATAGGGGTTGGGTTGACTCAAAGAAACCCTAAGCTTAAGCATGCTCTTAACCACATGACCAATGACATGTTAAATGCTACATGATACAACTAATTAAATTAATTAAATAAAATCCTAACCACAACACGGTTCAGAAATCTTATCATCGAAATAGTGAACCACGCCTACAACCAGACAAGGACAAGGGGTGGCACACTAATTCGCGACAAGATACTGTTCCATGCCATGGCCAGTTACAAATATAGGATAAATACAATAAAGATACAGGTGTCAGATACCATATACAGGAAAAATCAAAAATTTACGTATTCCGGGAATGGGGAGTGACAAATAGAGTACAAGGGAACATGTTTGAGTGGGACATGATATACCTAGATAAAGGTGGTCTCGTCTAGATCTTATATATGAAGTTTGTTGGAAGGTAATAGCCGGTCTCGTGCTCCGAATATTAATGACACGACTGGGGACACAAAATGATCTAAATGGAAAGTGGGAGTGCATGGGCACTAATTGTCATCCTAATGAAAATTATTCTAATCAATCGGTAATCCTCGTATATTCCAAAATTTTAGAAGATTTACAGTCTACCCACCTTAGAAGTTAGGACATGGTTTAGGAATAATGAGGTTTGAAGAATTCAAAAGTCTGTTATCGTGCCTTGACTCTTGTTAGTAAAGAATAAGTGTAGTGCACCATCCCGCTCAGTCAATCGGAGACATCGAAACGTCGACGGAGTTCGAACTTAGCCTTGCCACGGCTGCTCTAAGACATCGTTCGGTCGAGGCGACCGCTCGCTCAGGTGGGGTAGTTTCGGTGAACTTGCCTCATCTTAGACTTCACATAATAAATCACATATTTTCAACTTGCACAAGTAGGCTTGATAATAAAAGAGACGAATCCACATATCAAAAGGGAATAATTCCGACGGGTCGAATTGAGTTAGAATATGGAAAGGTCCAACGGTCGGCTTAGAGTTGGTGCACGGCGTGCTTTGAAAATGACACTCGATCCTTCGTCCCGTGGCTTGGGAGAAGGAAAGTTGGTATTCGCCGCAAAGCTAAGAGTTAGCCGAATTCATAGGCGTCGTCCGCACAAATGTTTCATAAAGCATGCACGATATCATCGCCCAAGGCGTAGCATAGCCTCTACTCGCCCGACGGGTTAAGTTGTATTGCACGGCTTGTGGCATAAGTCTAGACACCCCAAATAACTTGGTTGTTCAAGTCGATCGCGTGCACGGCACGTTCCCACGACGCAAGGTTTGACGCAGCCTTTACTCGTCAAGTTGTTACAAAAGTAAGTTAGGCAAGTTACGTTAAGCTATCAGGAGTAGTAGCAAGCACGACCCTACGAGTTCTACGACTGGGTGTATCCACATAGTCTTACAGTCTCAAGGCCCGTCATATAGAGTATGACTTGGGCGGTGGTGTCGTATAGGCTTAAGGCACGATGCACGGACTTAGTGGTTAAGGCACGAGCCACGGTTGATACAAAAGTGAGTTTAGAAAAAGGGCTATCAAATAGTCGTTTTGAGTTGAGTAAAATGATATGGTAACATGGAAAGAATGCTCGCGACTATAGGTCATCGAAGCGAATTCAGAAGAAGGAAGAATGCTCGTGACTATAGGTCGTCGAGGTGGTCTCAGATTTGAGAAGTGTTGAACTTGGTCCTGAAAGACATGGTAACACTAGAGATAGCATGACTGTGTGAGACGTCAGTTTGTGTCGAGTCTTGCATGGTCATGGACAACTTGTCGACAAGGTGGGTCATTTCCCCACACGGCAACCCGGCGGCCACGGGACCGTTGCGGCCGTCGATTGGAAACATAATTAGCTGTGCCGGGCACGGGTTAGGCGGAGACTTGTAGCGGGGATCGCTACTCACGCTGAAAGGGGCACCCGTCTAACAAAAGCTAGAGGAGTCCACGATGGCTCTGGGAGTCAGTGACCAAATCATATAGATGAGTCGGCATGACGGCAATCTGCGTGTGTGCCTTTGGATTGAGTTGAGATTGTTGAATGTGTGTACAGTTAGAATACAAATGTTTGGGCTTAAGAATGGCTACAACATAGGCGACGTGCTTCGGCACGAGATGTGGCGTCGAGTCTTGAGTTGTCGGCATATAAGTTGCATAGGTTGGTTGAGTTGTTTAAGTTTAAGTCGGGAAACCGCCGCAAGCCAAAGTTGGTTGAGTGACACTAACATTCACAAGTCTTGATTGGGTCAGTTGGTGATCAAAGTAACAAGGGCCGCGAGGCGGCGATGTGGTTTAGTCACCCTGAGTTGCGAGGCACGACACGATGGATTCCTAGCATAATCACATGAAAATGGGACCTCATCGCGTAGTTGTGTCTCTGATTAAGTGCCGTAAGGCAAACACGACTTGATAGGGTAACGTCGATGTTGCAAGCACGGGATGGTCTTAAAACACGAAATAGGCCAAGGCGTCTGTCCTAAAACTAATCCTAAGGCAAGAGTAGAAAGACAATTGATAATAAGGGACTATGATACACAAAGTAAAATAATGTGTCAGTTTTGTATGGGTGGACGAGGAGCTCATTCCACCAATACAGTTGAGTACTGACACCCACATAGTTTACATGTGCAGGCACAGGTAGAAGCTCGTGGCGCGGAGCTCGCTTGGATGTGTCGAGGCACGGAGTTCCTTGGCGATTCGAAGCACGCGGTCGCATGGAGTAAAGACTTATACATGACATAATGTATGGACGTCGCCTTCCGAAGCATCCGCTGGCTCAAGACTTGTATTTGAGAGATGAGAGAGAGAGCTGAGTGACTTGTAATGTGAGATGAGTGAGCTTGAGAGACTTGTAATCTTGGCCTTGCACCCCATTGTAACCTCTGTTTCAATGTCAATAAAAGTATGTTTTGCAATGACTTGTGTGTTGTTCTAAATTTCCGCTGCTATGATTCAATGTCTCTGCACGGGACTTCTGTGCGACGATCCCGTCGCAGCCGCTGAAATTGGCCGTTATGGAACCCGCCTTGCACGAGCGCAATCTAGGCTCGTGCGGCATCACGCCTTAGCGAGGACGATCGCTCCTACGGGAGCGGGTCATGACATAATGGTATCAGAGCACGACTTTACGTCCTTGGACTATCGATTAAATTCTTTAACTCCGTTGTTTCCACAAATACTGAATCGTTGCTTCCGCAAAGTTGATATCGTTGGTGCGTTCTCTCTCAAATGTCCCACGGGATGTCCATACAATAAGTCTAACTATTTTGCAAAACATAGGAGAACAGTTTTTGACAAAACAAAAAGATGGTTCGCGTAAGCACGGTTGGCTAAGTCGGGCTGGGCATATACACCAAAGTTGCGTCGACCATTAGAAAAGTCGAGTACGGGAATTGAATAGTGTTAAGCAAGAACGAGTTGAACTCGATTGAGTAAAGTGAGATAACTATCAATAGTGGTGCTATCGAGCGACGATAACGTCGGTACGATATAGGTGAGCGTGCTTGGAAATTCGAGGAATGGTTCGAACAAAAAATTTGAAGAAGTCGATTTTGATTCAAATAATAAGTTGAGGATTTGTTGAATGGCTTCATCCCTTAGTGGTGTATGCGATAGTTTCAGGGATGTCGATCGATCGATTGAGGATTCGGGGTGTCGGTGAGTCTATCAGCAAGCATCGCGTTATGCAAAGCCGTAGAGTGAGTATCATTGAATAAAGTTTAGCTTTGAAGTTTGATGTATTGATTCGAACATATCAGAAATGACGTGCACGGAACATACACGGGATTGAGGATTACGCAAGTATGAAACACGAAAATGAGCACGTAGATGAAATCAAATCGAGGAAAAGTTAAGGTGTAGCGAACGGATGACTTGATAGAGGGAATCGATAGGTAAAATCGTATAGAGAAAGTTAGCACGATGGGAAGATAGCGTGCGTGAAAATATTGAATTTTGAAGTTACGTGAATGACTCTAAGGATTGGATTGAATGTTGCTCGATGATTTGAGTTAACAAAGGGACGATGCTAATTGAGAAAATGCATTGGTCGATGACTTAAGATAGACGGACGAATATACATGATTTCGGATTTGAACAAATTGATATTGTGAACGATTCGAGGGATAATGATCAAACTTGAATTAAATGTCGAGGAGATTATCCAGTCGAACGATGGCATCATTCGTACGACTTGAAATTGGTTGCAAAGGAAGATCGTCAGGTTACGCATATCGTCGATAGTATTGAGACGTATCAAAGATCGATATACGATAACTCGGGGGATACTCTGACTCGGCAAATGACGATCGTACAAGTGTTATTGTTCGGTTGGAGGCTATACTTAGGATATTGATCGAGATGAATGTTGGATGAAAATAAAAGTGTCTTGATGGTTGCGCGGATAACCACAACATCGACATTCTTGTCTTATGCGAGCGCAACTCTAGTCTCGTACATGCGTCGCGTCGGATTTGAGGCGATCGTTCTGCGTGAGCGCTGACATGGTGATTCATGTCGCAGGAATGATCGAACTCAAAAAATCAGGACGCGACAACTTTGATTGTCTCGACTTGTCGGTTTGATGCGAAGGAAAATTCGAGGATATTTAGACTTGCGATTGATGAATGAAATAAACTTGAGGATTGAGTAGGTCCAATCCGCGCATCGAGAATGAATTAGTCTAGACACAAAACAAGAGTTACGTCCCGATGAGGATGACTATCCCGCGGGAGTATGCATGGTGATTCATGCCCACCGTGGATAATCTGAATCGCATGAGATCGGGACGCAACATATTGTTAAGCTAGACGACCTCATGATCGAATACGTGAATTGGGATGAATGACTTAGGGAATATAAAATGTGAATTATGGTTTAGCGATGGATTGTGTCGTAGCGTGCTTGACTTGGAAGGGATGATAGGTGGATTATGTCGAATGTGTTCTAAGAGATTGGCTATGCGAAATGGCTTGTTGAACGAGTGAGATTGATATGTTAAGGAATTGGTTGAAACGTAAGTTGTCATAGGATGGCTTTGCTGAATGACTCAGACCCCGTGCGACGAATGTTGAGATGTGTGTAGGGAATCGATGCTCGATGTTTAGAAATCGGAGTGATGCAAGCTTGGGTAGAAAACCCTGTACTATCAACTTGGTTTGACCTTAGGATGGGGTCAGAGTCGATATTGTTGTTTGGGAACTATGATTCCAATACTGACGAATGACTTTAGCCAAAAGATATAGTCTAGCGGTTAGGCAGACGTCCGAGTACGAAGTGGTAGAAAATTGTGGAGGCACCACTCGCGAGTCTCGACTGACATGCACGTATATCAGGAACGCCCGAATATGTGCATGATCCGACTCGAGTGGCGATGGTGGATTCTCTATCACGAGGCTTGGCTGAAATACATGTATTTTGGGGACGCCTAGATTATGTGCACGATCCAACTAAGTGATACGTTGAATCAAGTAAGACTTGAGGAACGAAAAAGTGTTAAGGATTTTGAGATCGTAAGTTTTTGAAGAAAGGATTGAGGGTAGCACGAGCATGGCTCGGATTTGAGAAATGTATAGGAGAGATGTGTGCGAGAAACATAGGATATTGAATAAGTGATAAGTCGATAAGTGTACTCAGTTAGTTTCGAGGACGAAACTTTTTCTGAGTGGTGTATGATGTAGTGTCCCGTCCCGCTCAGTCAATCGGAGGAATCGAAATGCCGACGGAGTTCGAACTTAGCCTTGCAACGGCTGCTCTAAGACATCGCTCGGTCGAGGCGACCGCTCGCTCATGTAGGGTAGTTTCGGTAAACTTGCCTCATCTTAGCCTTCACATAATAAATCGTATATTTTTAACTTGCACAAGTAGGCTTGATAATAAAAGAGACGAATCCACAGAGCAAAAAAGAATAATCCCGATGGGTCGAATTGAGTTAGAATATGGAAAGGTCCAATGGTCGGCTTAGAGTTGTTGTACGGCGTGCTTTGAAAATGACACTCGATCCTTCGTCCCGTGGCTTAGGAGAAGGAAAGTTGGTATTCGCCGCAAAGCTAAGTGTTAGCCGAATTCATAGGCGTCGCCCGCACAAATGCTTCATAAAGCATGCACGATCTCATCGCCCAAGGCGTAGCATAGCCTCTGCTCGCCCGGGGTTAAGTTGTATTGCAAGGCTTGCGGCATAAGTCTAGGCACCCCAAATAACTTGGTTGTTCAAGTCGATCGCGTGCACGACATATTCCCACGACGCAAGGCTTGACGCAACCTTTACTCGTCAAGTTGTTACAAAAGTAAGTTAGGCAAGTTACGTTAAGCTATCAGGAGTAGTAGCAAGCACGACCCTACGAGTTCTACGGCTGGTTGTATCTACATAGTCTTACAGTCTCAAGGCCCGTCATATAGAGTATGACTTGGACGGTGGTGTCGCATAGGCTTAAGACACGATGCACGGACTTAGTTTTAAGGCACAAGCCACGGTTGATACAAAAGTGAGTTTAGAAAAAGGGCTATCAAATGGTCGTTTTGAGTTGAATAAAATGATATGGTAACATGGAAAGAATGCTCGCGACTATAGGTCGTCGAGACGGTCTCAGATTTGAGAAGTGTTGAACTTGGTCCTGAAAGACATGGTAACACTAGAGATAGCATGACTGTGTGAGACGTCAGTTTGTATTGAGTCTTGCATGGTCATGGACAACTTGTCGACAAGGTGGGTCGTTTTCCCGCACGGCAACCCGGCGGCCATGGGACCGTTGCGGCCGTCGATTGGAAACGTAATTAGCTGTGCTGGGCACGGGTTAGACGGAGACTTGCAGCGGGGATCGCTACTCACACTGAAAGGGGCACCCGTCTAACAAAAGCTAGAGGAGTCCACGATGGCTCTGGGAGTCAGTGACCAAATTATATAGATGAGTCGGCATGGCAGAAATCCGCGTGTGTGCCTCTGGATTGAGTTGAGATTGTTGAATGTGTGTACAGTTAGAATACAAATGTTTGGGCTTAAGAATGGCTACAACATAGGCGACGTGCTTCGGCACGAGATATGTCGTCGAGTCTTGAGTTGTCGGCATGTAAGTTGCATAAGTTGGTTGAGTTGTTTAAGTTTAAGTCGGAAAACCGCCGCAAGGCAAAGTTGGTTGAGTGAAACTAACATTCACAAGTCTTGATTGGGTCAGTTGGTGATCAAAGTAGCAAGGGTCGCGAGGCGACGATGTGGTTTAGTCACCCTGAGTTGCGAGGCACGGCACGATGGATTTCTAGCACGATCACATGAAAATAGGGCCTCATCGCGTAGTTGCTTCTCTGATTAAGTGTCGTAAGACAAACATGACTTAATAGGGTAATGTCGATGTTGCAAGCACGGGATGGTCTTGAAACACGAAATAGGCCAAGGCGTCTGTCCTAAAACTAATCCTAAGATAAGAGTAGAAAGACAATTGATAAGAAGGGACTATGATGCACAAAGTAAAATAATATGTCAGTTTTGTATGGGTGGGCGAGGAGCTCATTCCACCAGTACAGTTGAGTACTGACACCCACATAGTTTACATGTACATGCACAGGTAGAAGCTCGTGGCGCGGAGCTCGCTTGAATGCGTCGAGGCACGGAGTTCCTTGGCGATTCGAAGCGCGCAGCCGCATGGAGTAAAGACTTATACAGGACATAATGTATGGACGTCGCCTTCCGAAGCATCCGCTGGCTCAAGACTTGTATTTGATAGATGAGAGAGAGCTGAGTGACTTGTAATATGAGATGAGTGAGCTTTGGAGACTTGTAATCTTGGCCTTGTGCCCCATTGTAACCTCTGTTTCAATATCAATAAAAGTGTGTTTTGCAATAAATTGTGTGTTGTTCTAAAGTTATGCTGCTATTATTCGATGTCTCCGTATGGGACTTCTGTGCGACGACCTCGTCGCAGCTGCTGAAATCGGCCGTTATGGAACCCGTCTTGCACGAGCGCAATCTAGGCTCGTGCGACATCACGCCTTAGCGAGGACGATCGCTCCTACGGGAGCGGGGCGTGACAATAAGGCACGGCGTAACTGAATACGGTAGATACAGTCAAGTCAAGGATCATTCCTCAATAAATGGAAAACGAGTGTGTGCAATGACACATGGTCGATAAAATGGAATGATCTGCTCGTTCACAGTATACAAGAGTTATAGTGATTATGTATTGTTGTTGATAACTGGTAGATCATAATATGACAGGGTATTTAAGCTATGGTATTGGCTAAGCTAGTGACTGTGGTGTTCCAATACTATTTAGGTCTTAATAATAAAATTTAGATAACTAGGACAATACTTGTTGGAAACCAATCTCGGGATGAGTGTCTACTATAGTCACGGTAAATGATTGTTCTTTCCTTTGTTCACTCATCTCGTGTCTAACTGTGGGCTTTGGTCGAAGAAGGGTTGGGTTAAGGCTTAAGAGTTGCTAGTTAAGGCAAGCTTCAAACAATAATTAGAGACTCACAATAATTAGTTCTTAAGAAGAAATAGTCGTCTAGGTTGGCATTTGACTAAGGATAAACCCTAATCATTCTCAAATTCAGATGGCTAGAAGGTCACAATAGCAGTTTGAGGGTCAAAAAAAAATGAGTAGCTCAAGACAAGGTTCTAGTCATATGGCTGGCCGATGGTAGCTACACTTGTATATACAACTATCATAGCCATGGGGATACTCTGTATCTCTCTACCAATTATGAGCTTCCGTCTTTTCAAATCAGTGAAAGACAAAAACAATAGAGTTCAAGGGAGATGTCACTGAATACAATTACGTGATTTAAAGGCGAATGTATAATTCAAGAGGAATTGTCAATGCAGTCGCGGAAGAGATCCTAGAGACATCTACATCTTAATCCACGTAGGTTAATCAGAGGGAGAGCGAATCGGGTGCACTACGGTTGATCAGACCGTAATACATCGATTCTGATTAGACAATATGTTAATAGGCGTCCCCACTAAACATATGTCTTGAATTAAGCTCGAAAACAGAGTGAGCTTGAAAAATTAGACTGTAATAGCAGCATTGGTCAAGATAGTCAAAATACAAGTATACGAGATTTTTGAAAGGAGGCACAAGTAGTTCGAGTTTTGTGAGAATCAAAACCTTACCCGGTGTTCTTGCTTATACAGTCTTCCTACTATCTTCTTATCCATAAAGCCTTGGTCGACTAATGGGTTATAGATCTCTAAATTTCATATTCCAGGTAAACCTATTAGTGTCAGTCAATTATCTCGTCAATAGGTCACAAGGACCGCGGAATGCTAGGTTGGGAGACATGCTACCCAACTGACAGAACTTCCACTGGTATTGGATTTGAATCTTATGGGTCACACAGGGAATTTTTCTATTCTCTATGGTATCCTAAACTTGTAATCATGTTTGAAGTCATTTTACCGAGGATTATGCCTCGCCCGTATACTCTGGCTGTGGTAAACCTTTGGTTTCGTAACTCAAACATGATACAAAATAGAACACTTCTTAACTCTATCCAATATTGGCTCAAGGGTCGCTATGATCAAGAGAGGACCACTAGCTATATTTTAGCAATATTCTATAATCTATATTTTCTTAAACTAACTTCAACTCCATGGTTCGTGCCTTGCCAGTGCGCTGCTGGCTGCAGTGAATCCATAGTCTTTATAATTTAAATAAATAGCGACAGTGCGCTGTTGTCCTGCCTTAATGAGTTAGCTAACATTCTTTTAACTAAATCTGTAAAATTTTATGAGCTTCTAGAGATTCAAACAAGATGAATATGAAATAAAGCGTAAGTATTTGTCATATCAGTCGCAACCCTTAAAATAAAAGTTCAACTGGGAGAAATTAACTGAAGACAAAAGTATTACAAGCATTCTAGTATCCATTTCATGTGTATTCAAACCATGGAGGAAACTTTGAATCGAAACTAACTCGAGGTCTGTATATGGATAACATAATCAGAAATTATATAAAAATAATAATCCTTAGGGCAAAATAGGGACTAAATATACAATTTGGGCTAAGATATGAGGATGATATCTAAAGGGCAAGGAGAAGGAATTGCACCATTTATCAAGGTTAGATCATTATTTCTAGGAAGCCATGTCTCACCGAGTGAATAACCTATCCACATTGGATCATATCGTTGAGGTAATAGTGTACCTATGGGGATCTGAAAAACCATCAAAATTAATAACTCTTCCTCTAAATTTCATGGCCTAGACTACCCATCGGTAAACTTGTATAAGGGACTCCTAGTCCTAGTCATTCTCTTAAATTAAATTAATCCTAACTCGTGAATGAGCATTTTCTGGTCGCAGGCTCGCAATAGTACGACTAACTTAAGTACTATCATGAGTTCGCATAAATTGCGGAAACTGACCTGCATGGGCCACCAAAAAAACTTGTCACGACCCGCACCCTTTTTTTTAAACGGATACGAGCGCGTCCAAGCCAGCCTATGCCGCAGAATCGGCGGTAGAACGCTGTATAGCCACAATGCTCAAAATCATAAGTAATGCTCATTCACAAAATTAATTTAATTTACAATGATCACAAGTTTTATATTTGCAGAAAATATAAACTTGTACAAATATTGAATGACTATAACTCGACTATCTATCTAGTCTCTAGGCTTTTGTCTGCAAGTACCCCCATATCTCCCATGCTAAGTGAATCCACGGCTAACCTGAAAAATATTGGTTTTCAGTCAGGAATGGAACGAGTACAATTCACTGAATGCAGTTTCAATATATGAAAATGACTATACGACAGAGGTTAGCTTTTAGACATATGATTTGAAAAATAAAGAAAGACAAAATAAAACTAAATAAGGAAAAATAGTAAATAAAGACAATACTCACCGACTAACTGAAGTACCTTTGATATGTGATTTATTTCGGGACAATTATGCGACACGGTCTACACTGTCTAAAGTTACACTGTCTACACTGTCTACTTTGTAATAATAAATCAATGTCTACACTATCTACTTTGCAATAATAAATCACTGTCTACACTGTATAAAGCAATAATAAATTACGGTCTACACGGTCTAATGTAAGAATAAATCACGGTCTACACGGTCTAATACAAGAATAAATTACGGTCTACACGGTCTAAGGTCAGATCACACATCGTTGGTACTTCACCTCCCCCGACACAAAGAATAAAATCAACATAAAGACTGAAATCACATCTCTATCGACTAACAATGAAGCATAGTAAAGATCAATACTGAAAACAAACAATAAACTGTACTCGCCTGTGGTCCTTTGCTGGTGAAACCGATAGTCCAAACCACTCAGTGTGCCACAAAAGTCAAAACCCGTACAACAGTCTCCAGATGCTAAAATAGACATTACCAATATTCTCAGAATAGTCAAATTAGCTAGGATTGACTATCCTTAAGTCTAATTCTGGACACAGGGGCAAAACGGTAATTTTGGATTAAAACGGTATCCGTCGTTGGATCCGTTTTGCACTGAAAAGTGTGCCAGAGTCAATGGTCTCTAAAGTCATCAAACTACATGTCTACAAATTCGTTTTGATGATATGAACCCAACCGTATGTCCAAAGTTGGATTTCGGCGGGCCGGCACAAAATCGCCCGTTGAATCGGACCGTGGGACCCGTAAAACGGCAATCCGATCAACTGTCTCAGAATCGGACCAAACTTGGCATACAGGACTAAAAAACGATATGGTCATACTGGCACAAGTTTCGTCTCGATCTGACGAACGTGCACAAAGTAATTGAAAAATTTACACAGAGACCGATATGGTGAATTTTGACGGAGACGCATCAAATTTGTCGCACACACGCGACAAATTTGAATTCCGTCAAAGCCCACACGTCCACGAAGCCATTACGCACCTTTCGATGCTTTCGGTTCGTGACCACGTCGCCCGGATTGGCGGGACGCACGTCGTATCGAGGGATTTTTCATAAATTTTAATATTTTAAAAACAAATTTTTTGCCAAATTGGGAATCCGATTTCTCGATGTACAGTTGACGAAATCAAACTCCGTAAGTTGGGTTACAGAGCCCTATATGTTGTCTAGGACTTCCTTCAAATAGTTTTCTAAATATCGCTATGGCTTGACGACAATTTGCCTTCCAATATGGGGTTTGACTGATTCATGTATCCTATTTTTAACAGGTTTCTTGGCAACTTCAACTCGATTTCTCTCGAGTTTTGGGTCACTAGAATTTAAACTAATTAATAGGGATTAAATACGGTTATATAATGATCGTACCAGAGTTTATGGTTCGCGAAACGATCGATCACACGTTGGAAAAACTCCTCGCGAAGTGGCCTCCTTGGCTGCTGTAACCGCTGCCACTGTGCAGCGGATGCGCGCGTGGCCGGCTCCGGCCAGCAGCGCTGCCTTCGGCAGCGTGCAGGGACATGATGGGGTCGCCCATGGCTGGGTTCGGGGTTAGGGTTTTAGGGTTTTTTTTTATAACCTTTTTTTTCTGTCGCTATGTATAATATATACACATACCGCTCGGTTTTGAGCTGGGGAGCGGGGGCTTAGCGCGCGGGCCAGACCGGAAGCTACTGCTTCTGTTTTTTTTGTTTTTTGTCTTTATATATATATATATATATATATATATATATATATCCATTTACTCATGTATATACTTAAGTAATTCAAAACAAACTAATAATAGTATAGCTTAGAAATATGTATTCCTTTTTTTTTATAAATATGACTATATATAATAACATTCATTTGATAACGAAATCAATATAACCAATATTAGTAAATAATTTTATATAAATAATGACCTCAATAATAATGATGATAATAATAATAATGATAATAATAATAATAATAACGAAATTCAATAAATCAATAATAGTGTATATACCATTTTGCATAGTCTAAAAATTCCAAAATATACGAGGACCTATTTTACACAAAAGTCACTGAATAATATTAGTAATAGTATTTATAATATTTAAATTACGAATACTTAGGAAAATATTCATTAAATCATTAAAACGGGAAACCACCCACTCACAAAAATACATCAACACGCATGTCATCGGACGTGCCGCATGACTACATGGGCTTGGGCTCAGTTCGGGTCCAGTCCGGGCTAAATGGTATAACCGGTTTCCCTAAACTTAATAATATAAATAATAAATAAATAAATCTTCGGTAAGGGGTTAAGTCGCAACTTGGCCTGGTTTTCCTAGTTAGGACATCACTATGGCTCAGCCTCACCTACCAGGACTAATACACTAGTCAAAGCACGCCATTGCACTATCCGTGCCACGATTTTTAGTCACCGTGTACTCCAAAACTCCATCATGGCTAAAATCATCTACCGTAATAATTAACTAAATAATTATTTATAAAAACTCTAAAAATCACCATTTAATTCAAACAAATAAATAAAAATATTATCAAAATTTCAGAAAGAGGGGCTACAGCCGGCATGACCCTCTCCAGATTTTTTTGTGATTGTCGGACCAAGTGGATAGCATGTCCTGTAACATTTCCCAAGCCGATCACATAACGCTCTAATAATTCAAGGCACATTTTATATTTATTTATCGTATCTTATATCCTGCTCAGTTCTACTTTCAGTACTTTTCTCACCATTCTATGATATTCATTTACTCACATGTTCTACATGTCTTTATGCTATACCTTGATTGGAGGCTAAGTTCTGTTCGGGAGAAGGGTTACAAGTCCGATCCTTGTTTGGTTTAAGGGTTGTAACTCGACTTCCGAATAGTTCCCAAGTCATCCTATATCTTTGTCTTGTATTTCATTATATTGTCTCTTATAGAATTTGTCAATTCATATGGAACTGATGTTAGTGTTTGTACTTGCTCATTTTCCTGACATGATACCGTTGATATATTACAGATGATTCTGAGGCAGACTGCTCGACCTGTTATAGGCTCGAGTTAGATGGAGTAGTGCAGGACCGTGGCCTGATAGTAGAGCCACTAGACTTTGCACACCCAGAGTAGTGTAGCTTAGTTAGGTTTGCTTGGACTGCGATCCAGCTAGTACTATCAGACTGTAGTTTCTATATTATATTTTGTGACCCTGTGATTGTCACGCCCCGCTCCCGTAGGAGCGATCGTCCTCGCTAAGGCGTGATGCCGCACGGGCCTAGGTTGCGGCCGATTTGAGCTAGGCTACAGAGTTGCACAGAGTGTTCCCATTTGCAGCAGAAAGTAAATGAACACAAGTTGAAGAGAATTTGAACTCTTTATTGATTTCCAAGAAGTTTACAAGCAGCGCTAGGCCGAGTTTACAAGTCTCTCAAGCTCTCTCTCTCTGAAACATAAAAGGCATGCCAAGTGGCTTACATGATGGAATGATTCATGGCGATGTTCCGATACATTATGTCCTGTATATGGTGCTTCAGCTTCTTGCAACGCTCCAAGGCTCCAGAGTTGGCTCCGCGCCTTAGCACGTTCGAGGGAAGCTCCGCACCCGATGACGACTCCTGCGTCCTGCAAGTAAACTGTGGGGTTATCAGTACATTGTTATGCACTGGTGGGGAGGCTAGCTCGTCCACAATGCTATCATTACCAAATACGTTCTATTTACTTTTGTGCACCATCTATCATTCATTTTCTTTCTAATCTTGCCTTAGGATCAGTTTCATGGCATATTTCATGACCTATCTCGTGTTACCGATTTTGATGTGTTGCATGAAAATACATGCACGACTTATCCATACTTACCGTCCGTCCTTCCCTGTCCAAAGTAAACCAAGTTAGTCAACAATTTATATAAACTTTCAATGCCAAGGGCGTGTCCTTGCCTCAGATTCTAGCGCGTCGTAGACGTGTTTTCTAACTCATTTGCATGAAGTACTCTTTATTATTTGGTGTGTTACATTTCAAGCCTGTTCAGAAGGCACCTCATTTAGTTAACTTAGACTACTTTGTTTCAATGCAAGGACTTGCACGTGGATTGCCACCAGCAAAGCCTACTTAATCTATATGCACCGGTCGCTGGCACCACAAGCCATTTTGGACCCTTTCTCCCTTGGTATTTCTCAACTTAGCGTAGGGTGCTGGCTGGCATACCCCGTTAGTCCCTTGAAATACCTCGCACTTACGTCTCCTGGGTGGCCAAGCCCGCACCCAAGCAGCCCGTAAGCCCCTTTGATTTCGCCTAGGCCGGCCACGATCTTCCTTTTGATCATGCCGCAGAATTTCTTATGTCATCCACCTCCCGTATACGAGAGGATTGACCATGACCATTTTGTATTGTTTGTCATTTTAACTTAACAGCTGTCACCGAGCCGTAGGCTAGCCCTTAGCCATAATGCATTATCGACCAGGTTGGCGTCCGTGCAGTACGGGTAGCGAGCCCCATTACACGTGCCCGTCATACCTGTCGCTAACCATTCCTTTCTTTCTTATCTTTTATTCAATCTTTCTTTTCTTTCTTTCACTTATCCGTTAGTTCATTGATTCATTCACACATTCATTCATTCGTTGATTCATTCATTCACTTATTCGTTCATTCTTTCATTCATACATTATACAACTCCCCATGCGGGGTTCGCCTTGGCGACCCATCGGTCCCAAAGTCTTCTAATGTTGCTATACTCTACTCGAAACGACTATGTCGATAGTCTTCTGTTTCATTATTGTAAACCATTTATTGTTTCATTGTTGAACGCATAAAAAACTCGAAAGGTAAGCTCGTGTCTTAGCACGAGCGCAGAGTGCGGTGCTAGAGTTCTCACATTTTCTATATTCTTTTCCATATTCTATACAAGCATACAAGATGGGATTATTCCCTTAGCTAGGTGCATTGAGTCATTTATTAGCATGCGCGGTGTTATCGCCTAACGATTCTAGCAAATGTGTCCATTTTGTTATGTGTCTAGGCTAAGCAAAGACGGGTTCATCGGAGCCACCTACCTTAGCGATGTTCGCATCGACCGAGCGATACTCCGAGCGCGCCTTTGAAAGTCTAAGTCTGGATTCCTCTTCGATGGGCCAATGTAAGTCTTGCATCGATTCTTCATCAGGTCGATGCCAACTCTTCGGGTCGACGACTCGTTTGAGTCGTTGTACTTGTCGTTTGAATCGGCATTCTGCAAGGGTGGAACGGGTCATTACATAATATACCACTCAAAACAAGTCTCGTCCTCGAGACTTCCTGAGTGCAGGTCATCCTACCGTTCCCTAACACATGTCATGTATGTACCTTAAACAATTCCTATCAAATGACTTTATCGTTCGATGGCACCGAACTACACTCGATACCTTTCCCAGTTCCGTGCCGCATACGTTTGGTTGATTTTATTGAATGACTTTTCACTCATTTAGAGTGGATGGTACTTATTCAATTAACGTGTTTCTTCGACTTGGTTGCTATTGCGCCCTATTGTGGGGCTGTAATGGTCACACGAGGCACGTTGTAATTTATCAAATGCGAGGGTCGTAGGCTGAGGCTAACTCACTTTTGTTTATGCACATCTCAACACCCACTTGCAGCTGCATTCGAGTTTATCATATCGCTGAGTTTGGATCGTGCACATATTCAAGGCGTCCCCCGAATACGTGCATTTCAACCAAGCTTAGCGATTAGCAAAGTCGGACAAGCTACTCGTGATAGTTTCGAATTGTCGATCGTTTTACTTTTATTTTGATTTAAAACCGAACTCATGTGCGTCTCTCTATCGTTTATCTCGATCCTAGAGATGATCCGATTCGTTTCTCAAGCGTTCTTGTCTACAAAATCAATACGATTTTTTCTTAGCGGAGTCGACCAAGTCTAAGTACTTTTCGTCCGATTCAAGACTAAGTATTGCACCATCCTCGAGTATATCTTCCTATCAATGATTCAATTTATTATCCCAACTTTACTTGCGCATCATCCATTCCTATCATTTCTTTCGTTTGGGGCCAATCTTGTCGTCGTTCACGCACACTCCCAGTTTCCCGTCCTACTCTAAGTCTTGTTGTCCCAAGTCTATCGTCCGTCCAGATGATACCGTAAATGTCAGTCATGCAAGTTCAATCACTCGGCATAGGGTCGTCCACCTATCCGCTAGGTCATCTCACAGGATCATAGTTACAAGTCAAGTCCGTGGCTTATTGTGCAAGGTCGTTGCACGACGCTCGCCCCAAATCCTATGGTCAAACCATTTGTTCATTTGTACGGAAGTTTCTACCCAAGTTCGTTTTACTCAAATTTCTAAACATCAAGCAGCGTTAACCCTATTCGCATCAACACATTCTCCGCTCCAAGTTCGAGCTCGTTAGGAATGTCATCCTACGATAGGTTATCCTCAACCAAATCCTTGACATGTTAATATCGTATGTCCATACTAATAATTTTCGTAGTCTATCTCTTCAAGTATGTTTGATACAATCTACCTATCCATCCTATCCAATTCACGTAGTCGATCACAAGGTCGTCTAGCCTTGCAATATGTCGTGCCCTGATCTCACGCAAGTCTGATTATCTACGGCGGACATGAATCACCATGTCAACATTCCCACAGAATAATCGTTCTCGTCGGGACGTAACTCTTGCGTTGCGTCTAGACTTACTCATTTTCGATACGCGGATTGGGCCTACTCAATCCTCGACTTTACTTCGTCGTCTATTATACGTCCGATCAATCCTCAAATTTACCTTCGCTTCTAACCACAAGTCGTAGCAATCAAAATTGCCATGCCAAGGTATTTCGAGTTCGATCATTTCTGCTGGACATGAATCACCATGCCAACGCTCACACGAAACGATCGTCCCAAATCCGACTTGACGCATGTGCGAGGCTGGAGTTGCGCTCGCTCAAGACAAGATCGTTGTCGTTGTTGTTATCACCGAACAATCAAGTCACTTCCCTTCTTCATTCCAAAACATTTATTTCTCTCCAATCCCCAACATAGCATCCTTTGAAATAATAACTTCTAACACGATCATCATTCATCGAATCGAAGTACCCCCGAGTTATCATACATCGATCTTTGATACGCCTCAATACCATCGATGATGTACATAACCTGATGATCTTTCTTTTGCAATAAATTCTGAGTCGTGCAACTTAATTCCTCAATTCACATTGCCTCATGCTAACTCTTCCTTGAGCAACATCCATTCCAAATCTTTAGTCATTCTCGTATCTCCAAATCAATGTTTTCTATGCACGCTATCTTCCGATCGTGCTATCTTCGATCTCGTCCATGGGTATTTCACCTTAACTTAAGTTTCAATCCCTTTGGCTAAATTCAAAATCGCATGCACAATCTTCTATGTTTCCTCGACCAAGACCTCCATTCGTTTCATCGTTCCGAATCTCTATTCAACTTGTTTTGTACTTGCACTACACATTCACATTTTGTCCGAACAATATCTCGTTTGAGACTCCCGAATCATGACCAAATAAGCGTTACTCATTCTAAGGCTTGCGCGATATCATCGCTTGCCGACATACTCGTTCTATCCGTAAATCCTTTAGTTTTGCTCGAACAATTTCTATAACGTCCATACACCACTCAGGGTTCAAGCCACTCGACTAGTCGTTGACACTCACTCTTATTCTTCTTTGAAGCTATCACATACACCACTCGGGGTCAAGCCATTCTACAAATCCTCAAAAGATCATTCGATTCCCAATCGATATGTTCAATCGCGCGTTCGTACGTTCCTCAAAGTCTAAGAATCATTCGCGTGTTCGCTTTAGCGTTGATCAGATCGCGTCTCTATCGACATACGTTCTAAGTCTCACTTATTCTCGTTCGAGCGATAGTCGGTCTCGCTCGCAAACCCGTTTGCACCAAAAGGTCTAGGTGCGCAACACTCGGCATAACTTAGCCAAAAGGTTGTGTGCATAATCATCCCGTTCGAACTATACTTCGGCCTCGCGTACTCGTTCGCTATTGTCAGCGTAAGGTTATTCAAGCATGCACTGCGTTTGCTAACTCTTAGCATTAGTTTTCTCTCAACTCAAGTCCGTCGTGGTTTGGCACAAAGGCCTTCGCCTATCGATCCTGTTCAACCGAGTACTTGTACGAGCTTTTGAAAATATTATACTTATTGTATGGAACATCTCAAGACACAACGAGAGAGAGCGTACACTTCGTTTGTTTCAAAATGAGCTTTCAAAACTGAGAAAATCGAAATGAAGTCCAAGGACGTAAAGTCGTGCTCTGATACCAATCTGTCACGCCCCGCTCCCGCAGGAGCGATCGTCCTCGCTAAGGCGTGATGCCGCACGGGCCTAGGTTACGCCCGTGCAAGGCTAAGTCCAGAAGCGGTCGATTCGAGATAGGCTACAGAGTCGTACAGAGTGTTCCCATTTGTAGCGGAAAGTAAATGAACACAAGTTGAAGCGAATTTGAACTCTTTATTGATTTCCAAGAAGTTTACAAGCGGCGCTAGGCCGAGTTTATAAGTCTCTCAAGCTCTCTCTCTCTGAAACATAAAAGGCGTGCCAAGTGGCTTACATGATGGAATGATTCATGGCGATGTTCTGATACATTATATCATGTATATGGTGCTTCAGCTCTTTGTAACGCTCTAAGGCTCCAGAGTTGGCTCCGCGCCTTAGCACGTTCGAAGGAAGCTCCGTACCCAATGACGACTCCTGCGTCCTGCAAGCAAACTGTGGGGTTATCAGTACATTGTTATGCACTGGTGGAGAGGCTAGCTCGCCCACAATGCTATCATTACCAAATACGTTCTATTTACTTTTGTGCACCGTCTATCATTTATTTTCTTTCTAATCTTGCCTTAGGATCAGTTTCATGGCATATTTTATGACCTATCTCGTGTTACCGATTTCGATGTGTTGCATGAAAATACATGCACGACTTACCCATACTTACCGTCCGGCCTTTCCTGTCCAAAGTAAACCAAGTTAGTCAATAATTTATATAAACTTTAAATGCCAAGGGCGTGTCCTTGTCTCAGATTCTAGCGCATCGTAGACGTGTTTTCTAACTCATTTGCATGAAGTACTCTTTATCATTTGGTGTGTTACATTTCAAGCCTGTTCAGAAGGTACTTCATTTAGTTAACTTAGACTACTTTGTTTCAATGCAAGGACTTACACGTGGATTACCACCAGCAAAGCCCACTTAATCTATATGCACCGGTCGCTGACACCACAAGCCATTTTGGACCCTTTCTCCCTTGGTATTTCTCAACTTAGCGTAGGGTGCTGGCTGGCACACCCCGTTAGTTTCTTGAAATACCCCACACTTACGTCTTCTGGGTGGCCAAGCCCGCACCCAAGCAGCCCGTAAGCCCCTTTGATTTCGCCTAGGCCGGCCACGATCCTCCCTTTGATCATGCTGCGGAATCCCTTATGTCTTCCACCTCCCGTATACGAGGGGATTGTCCACGACCATTTCGTATTGTTTGTCATTTTAACTTAACGACTGTCTCTGAGCCGTAGGCTAACCCTTAGCCATAATACGTTATCGACCAGGTTGGCGTCCGTGCAGCGCGGGTAGCGAGCCCCATTGTACGTGTCCGTCATACCTGTCGCTAACCATTCCTTTCTTTCTTATCTTTTATTCAATCTTTCTTTTCTTTCTTTCTCTTGTCCGTTAGTTCATTGATTCATTCACACATTCATTCATTCGTTCGTTGATTCATTCATTCACTTATTCATTCATTCTTTCATTCATACATTATGCAACTCCCCGTGCGGGAGTCGCCTTGGCGACCCATCGGTCGCGAAGTCTTCCAATGTTGCTATACTCTACTCGGAACGACTATGTTGATAGTCTTCCGTTTCATTGTTGTAAACCATTCATTGTTTCATTGTTTAACGCATAGGGAACTCGAAAGGTAAGCCCGTGCCTTAGTACGAGCGCGGAGTGCAGTACGAGAGTTCTCACATTTTTTATGTTCTTTTCCATATTCTATACAAGCATACAAGATGAGATTATTCCCTTAGCTAGGTGAGTTGAGTCATTTATTAGCATGCGCGGTGTTATCGTCTAGCGATTCTACCAAATGTGTCCGTATTGTTATGTGTCTAGGCTAAGCAAAGACGGGTTCATCGGAGCCACCCACCTTAGCGATGTTCGCATCGGCCGAGCGATACTCCGAGCGCGCCTTTGAAAGTCTAAGTCTGGATTCCTCTTCGATGGGACAATGTAAGTCTTGCATCGATTCTTCATCAGGTCGATGCCAACTTTTCGGGTCGATGGCTCGTTTGAGTCGTTGCACTTGCCATTTGAATCGACGTTCCGCTAGGGCGGAACGGGTCATTACAGTGATGTTGTGTATATCTTTGGGCTTGTGTTGGATCTTGAACTTATTTTCTATTTTCATCCATCATATTTCCTTTCCATGCTATCTACCTTAGTTTTATCTTGTGATTGAGACTGTATTTGCTATGTCACCTCCATTCGGAGTGTATATACTGTACAGGTACCTTTATTCTGTTTAGTTGTAGTATTTACAGACGTTATATACATCGTTCTACCACCGATTCTGCAGCGTAGGCTGGACGTAACCACGTGCTCGTGCCCCTAATCAGGGTGCGGGTCGTGACACATTTTTGTGGTGGCCCACGCAGGTCTGTGTTGCAGTTAGTGCGATCTCGTAATGGTGCTCGACTTAGAGTACTAATTACGAGCCTTCGATTAGGACGTAGGCATACTAGTTTTTAATAATAGGCATATATGTTTTTTTCTTAATTAAATAAGTACAAATGTAAGCATAGTTATGTGCAAGATGTGTTGGTACAGTTTGGTTCTGTTACTTTTAAATGGTTGCTTATATAAATTATATATTTATTTATGGTTAGGCATATGTTCCAAAAAAAAAAAGAAGAAGTTAAAGTATGTTAGTAAGTGCTGGAGGCATATAATTGAATTTGCATATATATATATATATATATATATATATATATATATATATATATATATATATATATATAATTATACACATGATATTTTACAAAGGAACTGTAAGAAAAGAAACATGTACGTGTAACTATGCATGGGAAGGAAAGCCTTTTCTATATATTTTATGCAAGCAATTTTATGCAAGCAATTCTCACATGCATTCTTGAACAAACTAAAGTGATGGCGTAAGTACATATATCCCCTTCCACTCTAAATAAATTTCATAAATACCTACTAAACTTTAACTTACATAAATTTTTATAACTTTGTGCACGTTCGTCAGATCGAGACGAAACTTGTGCCAACAGGACCGTATCATTTTTCTGGTCATGTATGCCAAGTTTGGTCCGATTCTGAGACAGTTGATCGGATCGTCGTTTTGCGGGCCCCACGATCCGATTCAACGGGCGATTTTATGCACGGCCCACCGAAATCCAAAATTGGATATACCATTGGGTTCGTATCATCAAAACAAATTCATAGACATGTAGTTTGACGATTTTAGAGACCATTGACCTTGGCACACTTTTCGGTGCAAAGCGGATCCAACGACGAACACCGTTTTGCTCCTGTGTCCTGAATTGGACTTAAGGACGGACAATCCTAGCTAATTTGACTATTCTGAGAACATTGGTAATGTTTGTTTCAGCTTTCGGAGATAGTTGTGATGATTTGGACTTTATGGCTTAGCAGTTGACTACATTTTGTTGGATCTGCGTGCAACCTCCAGGCAAGTATACCTTGCCTTCCTCTACAGTTTATTTACATGCATATTTCCATTATTATATAGTTTTACTAGTTGATTATTGACATGTGATTGGTACATCGTGCATGCTAGTATGTATATAGTCCTTGTTTATAGTTAGCTTTGTAGTTCATATTGGATATATATGTATATAGTTCTTGTTCATAGTTAATTTTGTAGTTCATAGTGGATTCGTTCTCTCGTGTATCTTGATTGGGGTCGTGTCCTGTCATCACCTGTACTTGGACTGAGTCGCATCGTGTCATAGGATGAATAAGTCATAACGGAACTGATGTACCTTGAATTCCTGAAGCTAACCTGCGAGTCCACACTAGGGGCGAGGGTTAGTAGTTATCTGTATCTTGATTCCTGAAGCTAACCTGCGAGTCCACAATAGGGACGAGGGTTAGTAGATATCTGTCCGCACCTGCGAGTCCACATTAGGGGCGAGGGTGATTTCTTGAAGCTAACCTGCGAGTCCACACTAGGGGCGAGGGTTAGTAGTTATCTGTTTCGCACCTGCGAGTCCACACTAGAGGCGAGGGTGATCCTTGAAGCTAACCTGCGAGTCCACACTAGGGGCGAGGGTTAGTAGTTGTTTCAAACCTGCGAGTCCACACTAGGGGCGAGGGTTTGAGTATCCATTGACATCGTGTTCTCTTGTTCTCCTCCAGCAGTTCGTTTATGCGTAGTGGTTCTTCCAGTCGTGTATAGTCGTATTTTCGTGTTGATTGAATTTTTCCCATTTATTTCTTGTATTTTCTTTATTGCATGATAAACTGCTAGATAGGCATATTTTTATGTATCTTGCTATGTCCCCTGAGGACCTGATGATCTCTTCAGGTTTAGCGATTGCATGGAGTTAGCTAGTAGTTTTGGATGGCAGATGTGATGATACGCTTGCGGGATTCAGGTATCGTTATTGTGTTTATTATCCGCTCGTGCTTTCATACCTTATCATGAGATATCCTATTTCTTGATTCAGTTTTAGACTCTTGTTATATTCCCTGGAGTCTCATCGAACATATATGCTAGTGAGCTGCAGACCACGACCCATAGTGTTCATTCATGTTTCGTGCACTTAATATGGATTTGAGATATAGATTTATTTTGCCATGATTTGGCAGTATACCATAGCCTTGACAGCGTTTACGTATTCGAGTTGGGCTGGAGTCCGCTTGATGCGTAGCTGGCTTGCTCACGAGCTCGCGTCCGAAAAGCGGGTGCGGGTCGTGACAACGACTAACACGGCACGTTGGTGGGTGAATTTTTTTGGTTGTGAAAATTCTTCTAGGAAAAAAGCAAAGGAGCTTCTCCTTATATAGGAGGTGGAGACTCCTAATTAGACAAGGATTATAGTTTAAACCCCCACTAGATAATTCACGATTAAATTTAAATCGAGTTAAAACCAATTCGATCAATCCAAATCCAATTTAAATCTAGATAAATTTCATCTTTAAATTAAACTATTTAAATCAAATCAGTAAAATCTAATCACAATTTAAATTACCACAAATAAATTTAAAATATATTTTTATAAATTAAAATAATAAATAATTTTAAAAATAAAATATAAATGAATTTATTTTCATGTACCTCGCATGCAAATAGTATATGTACATAAAACATTATTTTCTAGTATAGTACATATTATTATAAAGAAAAATATCAATTTCTTAAATCATTACCTCTACTTGTATAAATAAAAGCCTTTTTATAATAATAAAATTAAATATAAAGTTTGACTAAATTTGGCGGGACAAATTTTATGTACAAAAATATTTACTTTATATGTACTTCGAAAACAATTTTTTTTATTAAAAATCTATAATATTTTTTTAAATAAAATTAATTACCTCGTATTTATGTATTTACACTCGAAGTAGAAATACCAAAATAAAACAAATATAAAAAAAACTATAGTGAAATTTTTAGGCGGATTACACAAAACTATACAAATTTTGCGTCTTAACACTTGTAATAAAAGAAATGTCATCTTAAAATTACCAAACAATCATATGCCATGAATGTATCTTTTTTAATACACCTTCTCATTTCCTAATCTTATATTTAAATTTTCATTCAAATCTAATCTCCAAAAAATTTAAACAAGCACTTTCACATTAAAATCAGTATGGTTCAGAAACGCGACGGAGAACAAGGGAGAGATTCAGTGAAGGATGCCAAGTATATCGTAAGAGTAGGACTGCCAGAATCATGGTAGTAGGATTGCCAAAATTCTGGCAGTCCTAAGACAAAAAATCATGGCAGTCTTAAGACAGAAGATCGTATCTCAGGACTGTTAGGATTCTGACAGTTCTTCGTCGTCCCCAACCCGATTGTACCGATTTCTAAAACTTCGAAACCCTAAAAATGATGTTCAAAACCACCAATAATGGTGTTAGAAAAAAATTAATCCCCAACACACTCTAATTGAAATCTAAAAAGCAAAAAGAAAAAATTTAAAAATTGTTGTGAAAAAAAATCTAGAAAAATATGTATTGAAATGAAGAGAGGAATACTTGTCTTATTTTATTAGTGTTGGAAGAGGAAGATGAAGTTGTATTGGAAGAAAAGGAAGAGAGAAAACAAGTTTGTGTGTTTGAAATGGTGATGTCCTCTAACAAAATGATGTGATATCCTCCAAACACTTTTATAACTTAACTTAAGAGTGATGTCTCTTTCATATGATAGTTCCTATCACGATTAGACCAGTCAATGGATAGTCGAAAATTCGAATCCGATCCGATTCCGTATCCGAACTTTCGGATATCGGATTCGGATATCCGAATATTTTTCGAATATTATCTCTTTTCAGATACAAATTCGGATATTAAGTTATTCGAATCCGTTAATATTTGATCCGACTTTAAATTGCAAATTTCAGATGTCGAATTCGGATATTGGATTCGGATATCCGAAATTTTATATATATTATAGTACAGTGTATATGTAATATATATTAATTAATAGAGAAAATCAAAGAATTTTATTCTCAACTGACATTTACATAAATCAATTATAATATAATTTATATATAATAGTAATATATATTAATTACAATTTACGACAGAAGAAATGACTTAAATATGTGGAGCAATTGAACTTGGTTTTCGGATATTCGGATAATAACTAAAAATTTAATATTTCAGACTTCGGATATTCGAATAATAGCATTCGAATTTTTTTAGCTAATCGGATCGGATATTATCGGATATCCGTTAAATTAGACGGATACGAATTCGAAGTGTCAAAAGAGATATCCGTTCGTATATCGGATCGGATTCGGATATTACAAAAAAAAATCGGATACGGATACGGATATTGTCATGTCCGTACCGATAAGCATGCGTTGATACCCCTAATCACGATGGTGCCCTTAGTAATTTTTCCTATTTATCGGTATTCAGCTTTACCCCTAATACGTATGACATTTCTATAATTCGATCCCATGAATCGTTCCTTGTTGAAGGGAGGGAGGAGCAAGGTTGGGTTCTTGTTCGGGTAAACTAAGCTGGTCTCGAGTAAGTTTTGAGTTTCAATGAGCCAATTTCAATTGAATTTAAGAAATTTGATAATAGCTTAATATATAAATAAATGTCTTTTTTTTGTTGACATGTACATCAAAAACATAAGATCTGAGACAATTAACTTTGTTGAATAACCATTATATTCTGGATAAAAGGGGGAAAAAGAAACAAAAGAACAAATTTGTATTAATAAAAAGAAGAGACTTTTATTTATTCTATATAAAAGGGGAAAAAGAAACCACTAGTTTTTTATTTCTCGCATTTAACCTTTTAGTACTGGATTAAATTGTATTATCTGCTTCTTGGATCTGATATTGAATAAATTAAATTTTTCTAAGAGAGGTTAAATTTTATAGTCATGGTAAACATTTATAATAAAATTTTGAATGCTTAGTATCAATAAATAGTAGTTATTTCAATTTGCTCAAACATCTCACCAAATAACACCCGAGTAACAAAATCATTACAAAGTTGTTGAACCTCATACTAATCAATATTATAAGCTTAAGAGTCATTTCACACACATACATTCACATCTTAATTATTCCATATGAACCCAATCATACAATGTCCATGACATTAAGATGGAAAAGTGTGATATTGTTTGGGATTTAGTTTTGGAATCCTAGTCTTGCAAATGGAGTTTTATTAAACATACTTTTCATAAACTAGACTGAGATTAATAAAAATTTGCAATTGGGATTTGATTTTCTAAACCAAAAAATGTTTGGACACTAATCAAAACTATACAAATTTTGTGTCTGAAAACTTGTAATAAAAAATGTCATGTTAAAATTATCAAACAATCGTATGCTATAAAAAAAATTTTAATACACCATCTCATTTCCTAATCTTATATTTAAATTTTCATTCAAGTCTAATCTCTAAAACTTAAACAAGCACTTTCACATTAAAATCAGTATGGTTCACGGAGAACATTATATGGGAAGAGAGTGAGAGAATCAGTGAAGGATACCAAGTATATTGTAAGAGTATTCCCAAAGTACTCAGAAATCAAACAGTTAAAAATCACAACCCCCAGATCAAGTCAAAACTTTACCATAAAAGCAAACAACAGCAACAACAATGTGGTTCAAAAGAAGACATTTCTGTCTGTTTAGCCAATATGAGAGAGGAGTGCCCCAAGCCTCACCTGCTATTTTGCAGGACACGAATACAAGACGATAAGGACGCAACGACTATTTTAGTGTGTTCTAGTATATTTTGGTATATATCACATCGACTATTTTAGTGTGTTCTAGTATATTTTGGTATACATATTCAATACCGTATCCATTTGGAGTGTATTCAATGTGTCCATTTGGAATTATATTCAATACGTGTCCAACACGACAGAGACACATTTTCGGAGTGTTCCTAGCTCACCTGCATTATGATTAACCTGTTGAAGGTCATGAGAAAGAAGCCTTCACATACTAGCCTGGAACAAGTGCACAAGAGTGGGCAAATGTGAGCTGAATAACATTTATCATCTTCATCAAACTGAATTGCAGGAGGATATCATATAGCTTTGTCACTGTGGTGTTGCACTATAAAGCGCAAACAAATAATTCCCTCCACAGGAACATTCACGAAAGAATCAAGATAACCCAAAGTTCATATTTCGGCGGCCTCCCTTATGAAAAGTTAGAAAGTAGATACTAACTGAACCTGCTATCAGTAAATACGATGATCATTCGTGAGCTAGAAAGCAGATAAAGAGGCAGAAAGCGCGGATACATACCGCTTAGCAACATACTGACATTATACACGGACCTGCTATTAGCTGAACCTGTGACGCTGTATATACTACTAATCATTCACGGTCAGTCAGAAACTCTCTCGCACCAGAAAGCCAACTACTATCAAGCCATGATACAGCACTCTCTTTTCCAGTACCGTCGGATCTTTCTACTGTCTTTATACACAAGTAACGAGTAAAATGTGCAAAAAAAGACGAGTCTGTCCGGTGATTTCTGCACTTCAAACCCAGTCGTTGCCCTTGAGAATGTTGTACTTGCAAAGAGGGCAGGTAGCGTTGATGCGAAGCCATTTCACAATGCATGTGGCGTGGAAATGATGGTTGCATGGCAGCGAATGTAGCTCCACTCCATCTTCGTAAGATGTGAGGCAAATACAACATTCCTGAAAATAGTGAATCAACAGAAGTGTAAGCCAAATCCCATTGCTCAAATATGAGAGGAAATTTCAACCATAAATGATCAGACAGTGCACTCAAATATTGTTTCAATTTTTTTTTTTTACACCCAGTTATGCAACCTTCTCAAGTGCAGCATGCCAGGGCTACAACTCTATATACTTCTGATAATTGATAAAGATGTGCCTGTCTTGTGTAACCATGTAAAAATGTCACAAACTCATAACCTTTATTATCCGCATTCGTAGTTTAGCTGATATCATCAGCCTAAATATCAGTTCGTTCACTAACCAAAACAGATATCGGCTAAATCCATGAATATATCGGGCCTGTATCGGGAGACATAGTAGGGCCTGTATCAGGAGGTAGTCTTGGGGAGACACAGAGTTCACAAATTTTAGTAACGTGCTAATTTAAGAACATTGATATTACTTCATGCGGTAGCAATGTTTAAAACTCTTCGCTTCAATTTACATCTTCCTTTCATATGTTTCTCTAGTAGGAGAAATGATTTCTCCAACCTATCCAATAGCGTACAACAATAAGAAAAAGCAATGATCCAAAACATTCAGTACATATTTAGAATTCTTTAAGCAGCAATAACCGACCTAAAATATAGATAATTATATTATTAATGATCAAAGGTCCAACAACTTGTCTTAGAACACTGACTCAAACACCAGAAGACATACATGATAAGGAGAGTATTTATGGCATTAACATACCAGACGAATCGTATACTTAAGCCATTTATAAGCCATATGAACTATATACAGGTCAAAAGAGCACTGATCCAGAATTTCTCTTTAGAAAGGTTTAGCTCCATTGGAAGTCTGAAAACAGATTACCAGGATATGTATTCTTCAGAAATATCATCTATATCAAAGCTTGAACGCATGCTCACCTAGGTTGCATAGACACCAAGGATTCTCATACGGACACAATACACCATCTGTTAAAATTTAGGATACGAGTACAACATGGATACAATAGTATACACAAATTATATGCATATTGCATTCATTTCCAATCTCAATGACAACTATATTTATGCATGTTTTTGACAGTAACTAGGTTCTATATAGTTCTAGCAAGGACCTACTTCAAGAGAAATGCTACTTTATAACATCTCAATCATACGTCCTCCCTATGGAACCTAGACACGTGAAGACCAAATTCGGCTATAAGGACAAGGATACAGTCCCTGGAAGGAGTATCCGTGCAAACTTAGATGCTCACTTATCACCACGAAACACCCAAAGAACATAAATCAAAAAGGTTTCTCCTCTACATTTAGCTATAGTGCACGGACATGCCTGCAGAAAACCATATCGATGCCCGACATGTATCCAACACAATACTTCCTCAACAAGAGCGCAAGACATGATCAGACAACCCTAGGTTGCACTGTTTCAAAGAGTTCCAAAACATAACTGAAAATGATTTGGCATGGTTACTCTTCTGACACATTATTGAGATACAAAATAAATAACATTTCTTTTACAGGTGGTCCTTTCTAGGACATTTTGGAAAACCTAATTACTACCTGAAACACACACACACATACAGATAACTCTCGAGCAGATCCCATTTGTGACTCACACGTTCCTCTGCACTTGTTTCTCTCTTAAAAGAATTAGTAAATTAGTTGGATATGATTCATGCCATTTTCAGAATTCAACTTGAACGTAATTGAAGTCCTTATTCTGGTAAACTTGCTAGCCTTTGTGCTGTATTTTGCCCCCAAAAAATCGGAATATAGACTTTCTTGTAATTCTACTTGTTCTTCCTGAGTTCTTTTTGTACATATTGAACGATATTAAGTACTTTTGACATCTTTTCCCAAACAATCAAAACCATACAGAAAATTAACCAACAAGATTTAAGTAAAGGCAATCACAATTTCTATGTGAATCTTGATCATCTCTCAAACACAAACCATAATATATAATGCTACAGACAAAAAACTTGTTTTTTTTTATTCACGAGCATAGCATCTCTACAAGTTAAATCTTCCCTATTACGTAATTGTCATAATTGATGCCAAAGGAGAGTATGTGTGTATCTATGGCGTTCAAAAGGGTGGCCTAGGTAGAGACCCGGTGCCACCCCACCGAGCCCGAGTGGTCTAAACTAGGTGGTTGGACTGCATTCGAACCGCCGGTAGCTGACTAGGTGATGGTCACTTAAGCCACAACATATTTTGTATAAAGTAAGTCAAAGCTGACTCTATTGCCTCCACGTCTATCATTCTCCAATGTTGTTGATATCACATATTCCACTTCCACTGCCATCGGTGACAATTGAACCTAATTCAAACTAACCAGTAACTTAAAAGGGTCTGATCCAGTTAGGTTATTGTTTAAATACAACCAAAACCCACCGTAAGAAAGGTAGCAGCACTAGGTAGGACCGGCAAAAATACTACGCAGGAACAACTATTGGTTCTTTTCTTCTTTCTCTTCTTCCAGGCCCGACCATTTGGCAGGGCCAGACAACAGCACCAGAATCCGCTGACCACCCAGCATCAAGTACTCTTAAGAAACTTGTTTGTCCTTAAATAATATGATATAATATGATATAATAAATTATATAATAGGTAGGGATTGAACTCTGCTTTAAATATTTTATGAACCAAATTTCAAGTTACCATGATGAAGTGAACGAATGCATTATCTACATATATTTTCCCTTATATCAGAGTATATAAATATTATGGATAAAAGCATATGCTGCCAAGTCATAACTAACAACAAATTATTTCAGCTTTTATTTTTAAAAGGAAAATTGGATCTCACCACACCTAACTTTCTGACAAGGAAAAAAAATTTGGTGAAGGGAGACATTCTTCCCTTGGTAAATCCCTTAGGTGACTAAAGGTTTAATTCTTAAATGTAAATGAGTGTATATAAAAAGAATAATGAGAAATTACCGCGTCCTCTCGTAAAAGAACACGTTCATCCGAGGAACTTCCAATGTTGTTAGGCATAGGAATCATAACCCCTTCTTCCACAGATATCTTTTCTACATTGTCACAAGGTTCAACATATCTGTATCTTGGAAGCATGCTGATATCTGCATCTGATGCACCTTCCTATACATTCATGACAAAAGCATAAATGATAGTTATTGTGGACGTCAAGAAAGCCCCTTTCTCTTGGAAATTGCAAAGGATTTTGTTCTTACCTGGCCAGCAATAGCATAAAGAATTGCAATAATGCAAGGCAAGCAACAACAGAGTGCAATCCCAATTACGCAGGCCAAGGCCACACAAAAGATAGCGAAGAATACATCAAATGCCAGAAAAATGACTGTCAGCCTGTCAAGAGTCACCATGATAAACAAGATATAGATGGGCCAAGAATTGTTGATTCTACATAACAAGAGATACTAACAAAACATAAACAGGTAACATATGCATGAATGTCATGTAGGTCAGTCTCTGAGAATATCCTTGGATTAATGATTAAAAAAGTTGTTGTATTGCGGTTATTGCCATAATGATGAGAACTGCTGAAGAATGGATATCGTCATTCATATATCTTGGAGCTAAGATATGTAGATGTTTATATATAACATAAAATTTACAAAAAAATATGTTAGTTTGTCAGTTCATCATCTTTTTGTAATGTACCTTAACATGGCTCTTTTGCTACCTGAATAGTTTTGGGAATTTTGGCCTAGTATGGTTCCATTTTAAACAGAGCTTTTCCGTTTTTCCTGGCACTTTGGCAAAAGGCAGATGGGCCGCACCTCGTTTGGTTTCCAGTGTTTTCCGTTCTCGCCAAACACTCGGCGGAGCCGCAGAGCATCAATTAGCATTTGTAGTTTAAGAGTTTTTCCTATTTCCATTTCAAATGGGAAATCTAGCCCTTAATTCAACTTTTCAACTGGTTCTCTGGGTTACCTGACTCCTTGGAAATTTTTGTTGTCTTCCTAGTCCAATCAAAATTTTAAGCCCCTTAATTTTCCTAGTGCAAACTGAAGCACCAGTGAGGGTTTTCCTGCCTGACAAAAGATTTTAAGCAGTATGGACACCCATCCTATTGCCTAGACTGCATGCGATTCACACCAATAAATTAAACTGAGGCACAGTTAGAAGCCAAGAGACAGTTGGAGGCATAAATTATTGATGATCATACCAGTATAGCCTAGGAGCATCTTGAAGAAGAGTTTCACCACCAGATATCACCCAATAGAAGCCAATAATCCACCAGACGAAAGATGCCATTGTATTAAGAGATTCACATCGTTTGGTAAAACTGAAAGGTTAAACCAATGCTTGTCTTAGAAAAGGGGCATATAAAATTAAAAACAGCAGTTCAATAATGATAGCTCTAATAAACTCAACAATCAAAATAATCAGCTGATAGAAAAATAAAAACAAAAACATGAAATTGGCCCAACTTGCTAAGTAAAAGGAAACACAAGATTTTAGTAAATCAGTTAAGAGAATCACAAACTCATGAAGAGATTACATCCTAACATGTCCTGCGATAAACCAAAATTGATGAAATACCACATGAATGCCTACATGATTCATAACGGATTCCATACATACAGGTGAACAAACAGAGAATTTTGTTAACAGTTTTTTTCACAAAGCATCACATATAAAGGGAAAGAATTTGAGGCCCAGGCCTGGGAAGAATGATACGGTTTCCAGCACATAAAACTAATGCTATTTAGTTTATGTAGATTCATGACCGACACAAGATGCAACACCAGTAGATACTCCAGGGACAATAAACAGAAAGACTCGAACAAAATAAAGATTCTATTGAAATTAAATTGGATATGTATGTCACTATGTGCACATGCAGCGTTATATGAAAAAAAATAGTAGGTGGCTACAAACTATCTCAGGAACCAACTCCTTGGACCTTGCAATATTAGGTAACAAAATGCTCAATGTGTGTAATACCGAAGAGCTTGCCAGGAGTAAAACATGATTCATAACATATTCCATATATACAGGTGCACAATCAGAGATTTTATAAACAGTTTTAACACAAAGCATCACATATAAAGCGAAAGAATTTGAGGCCCAAGCATGGGAAGTAATACGATTTCCAGCACATACAACTAAGACAATTTAGTTTATGTAGATTCATGACTGACACAAGATGCAACACCGGTAGATATTCCAGGGACATTCACCAGAAAGACTCGTACAAAATAAAGATTCTATTGAAACTAAATTGGATATGTATGTCAGCATGTACATGCAGTGTTATATGAAAAAAAAAATAGTAGGTGGCTACAAACTATCTCAGGAACTGACTCCTTGGACCTTGCAATATTAGGCGAGAAAAATGCTCAATGAGTGTAATACGGAGGAGCTTGCCAGGAGTAAAACCAACACTGAGGCATTCAGATGTCTACTTGACTAGGGAATGTAGAGTTTGAATAGTAACAGTGCAAGGGGGTGGTATATGTCTCGTGGTGAGGAATTCACAGAACACAGAAGGGATGGCAACCAAGTGCTGTTATCAGTTGCCACTTACTAGAATATATAGCAACATGACAGGAATGTGATGGTAGGGGCAGCGTAGCAGAAAAGACATAGCAGGTCGCTAAAAGGCATAGAAAGTGTTGAGATGAGACACAAAAAGGATATACGCTAGTTACCATGACAATAAAAACTAACATGAATGAAGAAGCAAGATCTTTAAAACATTGGTCCAGCCTTCCAAGGAAGCTAACAGCTATAAACAGGATTATAGCCCACCAATAGCATCTTACAACATATTTCTAAATGACAAACCAGTAGTAAGGTGGACCAGTTAATGAAGCTGACTAGCAGTGAAGGAGGTTTAGTGATGAATTAGTGTAAATATAAGGTAGGAAGAAAAAAAATGGAGATGTGGGACAAAGCCACAAGCAAATAACACAAAGCCATAAACAACCCATACGATGGTCCAATATATTGACCATTGTGCTAAGCCTATGCTGATCAAGGATCAATGTAAAATTACATACCATTTAGCCATTCGTACACAATATAGACACACGACTTGTCTCAAAAGACATAAGACACATAACATTGGTAAAGTATGCACAAACATCGGCTACAAAAACACGTTTCCAACATGGTACTCAAAGGCGCGCCTCGTACCTCGCTAGGCGAGGTGTCTTTCTCCGGACACACCCAAGGCGCATCTTTCAGAGAGGCACAACCAATAAAAGACGCACCTTGTGTGTTTAAAAAAAATTACAAAAAACTTTGACGCATGGAGATAACCCTTACCTCATACAAGTGGGAAGGAGGCAGTCTTTTTTATGGTTGCCAAAGTTGGCTACAGTTGAACTGGAAAAACTAAAATTTACTAAAAACATGATAGGAAGAATACAAATTATTGTTAGTTGTTGACTGCTACTGCTGCTCTGCTAGTTTACTTGGTTATGTTTTAACATGTTCTTGTTGGTTTTAATATGTTATTTGATTTTATTTCTTACATTACTAATTTATTTATGTATATTATTATTATTATTATTATTATTATTATTATTATTATTATTATTTTGCGCCTCGCCTTGTTTCGCTCGGACGCGCGCCTTAAGTGCGCCTTGCGCCTTTGACTAGCTTGGTTTCCAAAGAAACTGAAACTCTCAAACTAAAAAATATATTCTAAAGTAGTACACCTGCCTGATGCTCCACTGTTCATATACCACATTATATACACGGCATTTCTACACAAAAAACAATGTGCACTATCGATTAAGTATAAATGATTTTTTAAATTTTTGATGTCCTTCCCTGACAAACATAAGTAATTCAATACTTAGACTGTTGAGTGCGGAGTGCCAAGTGATACCAAACATCATCTCTTGAGAAATGAATCTCCCCCCGTGTTTCATTAATTATATCCCGTATTTGACTCCCTAACAGCCAGTATACTGGAAAATTCATCATTACAATTTTAAATTGCTTTAAATGGATGATAAGATTTCTCCAGGTATTTCGTCACAATTTCTTAAAGAATCACAAGTTATGGATCAAAGTGAACCCAGATTAGAACATCAATATCCTTATTGAATTCTACACTTATCATACACTCCTATATTACGCAGGAACCTCCTAATGGAATCAAAGGCAGTGATAACTTAATTAATGTCCAAGCATTTTGCAGGTATACGCAGGTGGATGCAATTCTTCAAGCTTATTCATTCCTAACCCATATAAGTAACATAATCTCCGAGAAATCGAAGAGGAAAACCTATCAACTAGTCTATTTAGCACATGAGACTGCAAACCAATACAGAAATTATTTTCAAAGATTTAAAAACAGTTGTGGCCGAAAACCTAACCCTAGCTTGATCAAAAATTAAGAAACCGCTACCTGGACCGGCGACTCGACCTTCCCCTCCCATCATCCCCGTCCTCCTCGCTCTCCTCCGCGCCACCACCGGCGCCGGCCCCATCCAAACCCGCTCTCTCCCCTCCCACCACCGCCGCCGCCGTGTTCCTCCTCCTGTACTCCGTCCACACCAGCACGACATGGACCACGCACTGGACCGAGTATCCCGCCACCCAGACCCTGACCGGGACCGCCGGCTCCTCGTCCACCGTCAGGAGCAGTAGCACGGCCGAGACGACCGCGAAGGCGAGGTTCCAGGCGATGTCGAGCGCCACGACGGGGCGCGAGTAGGCCCAGTCGGCCCGCCTCTCCTCGAGCTGCAGCGCGGCCGTCTCGCGGACCAGCGCCGACGCTCCGCCGCCCCGCCGGCCGGTCGCGCGGGCCAGCAGCGCCGCCACCCGGCTCTCCCGGCCGGACGTGGCGACGGGGCGGAGGAGGGGCTGGGACGTGGACGAGTCTTCCTCCATGCGAACGGGAACGAGCTTCTGGAAGGAGAAATAAAAATAAAAAAATAATTGTTAGGGTTTTGTTATTTTGTGTTTATTTAAAGGAAGGGCCTTCAGGTGTGGGGAAGGAAGGGGGAATGGTAGATCATGGAAAGGAAAAAAAAGGCTAAGTGGGGAAGAGTTTGGAATTGGTGTGGTGGTTGGCTTGTTGGTGTGTGTAAATATATATTTATTTATTTTTGTAATATAGATTATTGGACAATAATTTATATTATTATTATCGGAAATTTTCACCTAAAGCATTTAAACTATATTAAATTGTATAAAAAGCACCACTTTTTGAAAAATTCCAAACAGAGCATCAGCACGCCCTTCGGATTTTTATTTGTTTCAAAGCTTGCATGGATGGTTTTCTAAGCGGTTGTTTACATGTTATTAGCATTGATGCTACTTTTCTTACATCTAGATATCAAGGTAACTTATTTGTTGCATGTGCTCATGATCCAAACTACCAATTATATCCCATTGCTTATTGTGTTGCTGAAAAAGAAAATACTGATTCATGGACATGGTTTTTAAACTGTTTGAAAATGTCTTTTGAAAGTTTTTTTGAACGATGGGATAGTATTTCATTTATATCAGATAAGCAGAAAGGATTAATTCGTGGAATGCGAGAAATTTTTCCAAACTCTCCCCATTTTTTTTGCATCCAACACTTCAAGCAAAATATGAAAGGTCATTTTCCAGGTTCGGGTTCGCGAAAATATCTAGAATGGTTAGATAAACTTGCCCGATCTTACAATGAGGTTGATGCGAATGAGTGGTTCGAAAGAATAAAATCAGCAGATATAAATGTTTTCAATTGGCTTGTAGGTTCAAATGATGAAAATCGTATTTTCTCGCACTGGATCACTGCTTATGCACCATGTCCACGATTAGATATCAACACATCAAATATTGCTGAATGTTTTAATGGTTGGATAAAAAGTTTGCGTGATAAGCCGATAACAACTTTGCTCGATGGCATTAGAGCTAAAATTATAACATTGCATGACAAGCATCGAACAAATGCTGAAAATATGCATACAGACTTTTGTCCAAGAATGCTTAAAACTATGACACGTATCATGAGAGAGGCACACCATTTACAGTTGTTGCGTTTTGATAATTTATTATTCGAAATATTTGATCATGCAACAAGTAGATGCTATGTGGTTCAGCTAGACCGCAAATGTTGCACATGTGGTCGGTGGCAACATACTCTACTACCATGTGTACATGCTTGTTATGCCTGTCATTCATCTAACTTTACAGTGGAAAGTTTTTATCCTGTTGAATTTTCAGTTACAACACTTAGAAGTGTATATTTGCCACGTATGGAACCAATTCCATCCCCCTACACTCCTCAAAGTGAATTGGTAAGAGGTCAAATCGGAGTACCACTTGTTGGACGCAGAGCTGGAAGACCGAAGAAGAACCGTATTATGACGCGAGAGCTGGCGACAAGGGATCTCCATTGCACGATTTGTGGCGGGATAGGACACAACAAAAGAACATGCACAAATCAACCGATGCAGTAATTATTGTAACTTGAGTGATTGTATTTGTAGTATTTTTTTATTATTTTTAGTGTTTATTGTAATTTGCCTAATAATGATATAGTTTGAAGTGTAGGTTTAATTTAATTTTTTTTCAAATTTCTTAGTCGTTTCAGTTTTGTCCAATCTGTATATGTCATTTAACTGAATCCATGTTGGCTGCAATCTGTATATGTCATCAATATGGTTCACATGATCACAGAAATGAAATGAAATAAACATCAACTCCCTTCATACATAATTTATTATTTGAAATAACATCAACTCCCTTCATACATGATTTCTCAAAGAAATGAAATAAACTACCTGCCTCTATCATCCCTTCTATAGTCTCTGCGGTCTACTTGCCTTAGACCTAGCCTTCTTCTTCTTTCCTCAGTGACCTCCGGTGGCTCCTCCACTTGTGAAGGTAGCACTGATGGGGTCGAATAAAATTGGCTACTTGGATCAAGATGGCTTGGACCAAACAATGAATACCCCGTCGTCTCCTTGTAATAATTCCAATCAAAGGCATGGGAAGTGTCCTGCGGCGTGCCCTCGTAACTCTGGGATGCTCCATAATAACTCTGGGATGTCCCCTCATAACTATCCGAGGTATCAGCATGAGGACGTGAGGGGCCTGCATAAGGATCTAAGGTACCAGCGTAAGGATATGAGGGGCCTGCATAAGGATCTGAGGGACCAGCGTAAGGATGTGAGGGGCCCTCGGCATCATCTGCAGAACGTGCACGTGACTTAGTCGTACGGGGATGTGCGTATCTTTGCCTGACAATACCTACGGGGTGATCGGCCGGGACATCCAACGGTACAAAATCGGGTTCGAGGGGCTGTCGTAGATATTCTAAAGTATCCCCAAACATCCCAGTTGGATCGGCACCGGAGACTTGTGACATCTGGGTCATGCAGACGTCCACCTAAATATTTTAATACATACTGAATTAATGTTGGAAAGTTAACCAAAATTACCATGATATTATATGTAGAAATATAGACTAATACCGCTAATTCTACACGTCCCCTATGCTCACGCAGGCTCCGATCATCTATAGCTCGTGCTTCGAACCGTGGCTCTTCAAATTGATATCTTCGATTTTGCATTAACGGACGACCATACCAACGTACAAAATCTTCGTTACCTGGCACTATAAGATATCAACAAAGTATGAGGGCATGAAAAGAACACATTATAATTTATTTCAAATATAAATTAAGTATTCTACAACTAACCATCCGCAATCGATGTCATAAGTTCAGACATGTGTTCTACGCCATGCGTGCTAAATCTGGAATGCCAACCGACAAGAAAGTGGGCCGTCCGGTCTTCTATATTAGCTTTGGAAATGCTAGAAGGTAGAGGATCAAGAGGTATCAACTGTTTCAGTCCAAACTGTCGCATTACACGATCAGCCGGATGAAACATAATATTTCCGTTGAAATTAATATAATATCGATGGAGACTCAAGCCCCTTGTACTGTTTATTACATCTTCTGGTACACTTTGGGGTTGCCAGAATACCTACGTAACGTTGAATAAGTAAATTGAGACATGCACGAAAATATAATTTAAGAACTTTAGTAAATATGGGAGGTTATTAATATACTAACATCAAACGCGGTTAATATGTCAAATTGATTCCGGTAAATAGAGACAGCTTTGTGGACGACATGCTGGTAATCTATATTTTCAGTGTTCCACTTTAGGCCTGCTGGATATACTCGTTGATCACTATATATGGTAAGTGGCCTACCAATAGCAAAGTGCTCGAAACTCCAGAACTAAAATTTTTTTTGCATGAAAGTATCAAGTGTTAGACATCCAAAATTATTTTTAGCTGTTCATAAAAATGTTTTAGCGGCAATATAAATATACCTGTATAAGTGTTAGACATCCAGAAATATTTTTGGCTGTTTTTCCTCCTGAAACCTTAGTCACGAATGATGTCATCGAGTGATATAAATGTGCTAATACTGCTACACCCCATGCATGCTTTGTGCGCGTACCCAAATCTTGAAAAAATGGTAGCAGTCGGACGTTTATCATATTTCCCGTTGCGTCGGAAAATAATAATGCACCGCAGAGACATAACAAATAAGCTCTTGTACAGTAAATCACCTGAAAAATAACAATAATTAAATTCTTAATATTAACTAAATTAAAATTAATTTAATTTTTAGTGTACAAAATTACCCGTGAATCATCGACAACAACTGTCGTATCGCCGATGCGATCAAGATCCATGAAAGTAGACCGGAGCCACGTTAGTCTAACAGTGCTCCGACCTCCTATATCAGATGGTGGCTCCACACCGAGGTATGACCTAATGATATTAGAAACCTCAAGCCCCTCGTGAAAGTATATAGGATAACCCTCGATAGGTAACCCTAGAATCTGTGCTGTGTCAGCTAAAGTGATGGTCATCTCGCCAAAAGGTAGCTGAAATGTGTTGCGTGTTGGCCACCATCGTTCAACTAGGCTCAATATCAGGTCTCTGTCATGGCGTTTAATACGTATAGCGTCAATAGAGTCAAAACCGAACGACGCTACCAGGGTCTTTTGGGCTGCAGACAACTCCCATGATCCTCGCCACTCACCATGCTCACGTAATTTAACTTCAGGATAATCATAGCGCTGTAATATATATATATACACATTATTAGTACAATTTAATAAAATTAACAAGCAGAAATTTAATTACCTACAATTTAGTTTACCTCTCCCGAAAATACTAGTTTAGAAACGTGCGATTCTCGTTCATGTTTAATGACTGGAGTTGTCGGACCACCGGGTATTTTTCCATCATTTTGAGTAGCCATCTGCAATAATCATTACAATTTTGTTAAGTAATATAATTATTATCAACCTACAAAAATATTGTAAGGGACATAATCAAACATTAACTAACTTAAAAATAGCAAGTAAATAATTTTCAAAATTTAATTCATATTACCAGTTAACAAGACAGAACTATTTTTTCTTGTTTTGTTTCTACTCTTCCTTCTTTCGTTTGCTTTACCTCCTCTTCGGAAAAACTCATTTCTCTTGTTCTCCTTTTATGCACTCCACAATGCTGCTAAAGCAGCTACAATCCGGTCTCCAATGTTTCAACACAGTCTTCAATATCAAAAAAAAGCTGATACCAAATAAAGCTGCAACCAAATAAAGCTGCATTCAAATGGTAGCAAGCACAGTCTCCAATATAAAAAAAAAGGCTGTTTTCCTCTTTAGTGGCAGCGAATGCATGCATGCAGCGGGCGGGAGGCGTGTCAGGGAGACGGGCGCGGGAGCCAACGCCATGCAGGCGGGGAGCGTGTTAGTGAGACGGGCGCGGGAGCCAACGCAGCGGGCGCGAGGAAAACGAGGCGGGACCAAAGGGACTGGGCGCGGGAGCCAACGCCATGAAGCGTGTCAGTGAGACGGGCGCGGCAAGGAAAACGAGGCGGGAGGAAAACGCCCATCTGATGGGCGTTTTCGTTTTTATTAATTTTTTATACGAAACGCCCTTCGGATGGGCGTTTTCCTTTTTTTATATTTTTTTTTAATAATTTGCGTTTTTTCCGTTTACTCGTTAGACGGCCGTTAATACAAATTAATATTTAAATAAAAACGCCCTTCGGATGGGCGTTTTAATGCTCCACATGCTATTTTTAGAAACATTGTGCTGTACCTGTAATTTTATAAATTTTTAATGCTTTAGCTGAAAATTTTCGATTTATTATTATTATTATTATTATTATTATTATTATTTATTTTACATTCTATGGGAAATTTCAGAAACATAATGCATGTACGATTTCTTACAAGTGCTCTTTTTTTTCTTTTTTTTAAAATAAAATTAAGGCCAAAGCTCGAATCAATAACCTCTTCAATAATCTATATCAGTTCAAATTTACACCAATCGACATATGTGTGCTCCCAAACCATTCAACACCACTAGTGACTACAAATGCTTTAGTTTATTTGTAACTAGTAAGAGCACGTGCGCAGGGCCGGGCCTGGTCCAGGACGACCGGACAACAGTCCAGGACCCCATGAAATATAGGGACCAAAAAAAATTATATATATATATATATATATATATATATATATATATATATATATATATATATATATATATATATATATATATATATATAAAAGTAATCTTGTCTCTAAAATAGAACTAGTATGTAACATGATCTTTTTTTATTACAAAACAATTGTGGTGTAGTGGTTAGTACGATAAATTTGCTAGAGGTCCTATGTTCAATTCTTGGTAACATTGTTTAAAATTTATTTGTATTTTAAAAAATATATATTATATATGGGCTCCATTTTAAAAGTTTGTCGAGGACATCCATGAGCTCAGGGTCGACCTTGTGGACATGGTTAATAGGCTTTGGAATTAATAATGGATTTACCAATTGGGTTTAATACTAATAAATATTGAATAAATGAAAAGTATATATATATATATATATATATATATATATATATATATATATATATATATATATATATATATATATATATATATAGTGTCTCTGTTAATCATATATTATATTTGCATACGTTTGCATATTTATTACATACTAGTACACATATTTACATATGTTTATACATGTATATATAAATACGCTCACATATGTTTATACATGTATATATAAATACGCTCACATATAGATATATGGATACATAACTAACAATTTTAGGAAAACTGGGGGAGATGGGGTTTGCAGAAACAATTTTTGAAATTTTTTTGGAAGAAACTATTGTATTCGGTTGATATTGTTATTTTTGAAAGAAAAAATTGGAAGAAATTATTCATAATCCTAGGACCGTTACAATATATTGGAAAATAAATTATTGTATGGAGAAGATGAAATTTAGGGTTGCCATGAAATTATTGTATATAAAAAATTATCTAGTGGTTGAACAAAAATTACACGTATACAAAAATTATTTCCGCTGCCAATAATTTGCTTTGGACTGCCAATTTTTTTGACAGTCCTAGCAGCATGCAAGACTGCAAAAAATTTGGTAGTGTTATACTGCAGCAAGTCCAGTATAGGACTGCCAAATTTTTTGACAGTCCTGATAGTATCTAGGACTGCAAAAAAAAAATTGATGTCAAAAGAAAACCATCTGCAGTCCATTCCTTAATATCCTACTTGATAGTTATGTTTCCATTAGGGTCCAGGGAATCATAAGTTTTTGGAGAAGTAAAACAAAGAAACATTAGCATCTCCAACGCTATTGTGGCTTTGGAAAAAATGATCGCCACATAGGAATAACATGACCTTATTTCAAAAGTTGTTTTCTAATGCAAATGTGCATCTGGTTGTGAAGTTGAGCTGGCAGCGAGAATGTGAAGTCCATTGTCTAGAAGTAGACATCAGACTTCACAATGATTTTATTATTAAATAATAAAAATATCTTAAAAATCAAAAAATTTGTACATAGAATTTAAAATATTAATAAATAATATTTAGAGAAAATAGTTAAAAAATTAGGACGAGAGAAAAATAAGCAATTGTTTCTCGCATTTTTAAAAAAATAAAAAACGAAAACGCAATTGATAATTGTGTTTTGAATTTTTTTTTGAAAACGCAATTACTATTTGCTTTTTTACTTCTTTTAATGTTTTTTTTTATTGAAAACACAGTTACTATTTGTGTTTTTTGAATTTTAAATTTTGAACTCTTTTTTAAAAGTTTTTTGAAATTTAATTTTTTTTTAAACGGACGTACTATGCGTTTTGAGTTGTTTTTCACTACTAGATACTTTTTTTTCCTTCATTTTTTTAGTTTGTCGGTCGTTTGTCCCACGAGAAAGAAATGAGTAATGAAAAAAATAGCGTTGGAGAAAGACATTGTGTTTTGGTGATGAGGTTGCCACCTAAACAACAAGACATTGTCTTGTGGTGATGCCACATAAGAATCACATGTCAGAACAAGACAACAGCGTTGGAGATGCTCTTATAACAGAGTTGAGCGTTGAATGTGATGTCGAAAGAAAAAAGAGTTGCGGATGAGCTTGGGCATGGAGCCTGAGTGCAAGTCAACAAGGTTGCATAGAAGGTTTCAACACAATTCTGACGAAAAATTACTCGTAAGAGAACTGCTGAGAGTCATTTGCTCACAAAAAATTACTTGCAAGAGAACTGCTTAGAATCATCTGTTCAGATTATTTGGCAGTCCTAAACTACAACAAGTCCAGTTTAGAACTGTCAAAATTTTGGCAGTCCTACATGTTGCTATGACTATCAAATTTTTTGACAGTCCATCATCGTTTTCGTCGCGACTGTGGGTGAAATTTTGAAGTTCTTAATCCTAAAATGGGTTCAAAAATAAAAGTGAGTTATATACTAACATTTAGACTAGTTATGAGTAATTTTTCAAGTGACAAATTTGTAAATACACATTTTTTTTTTGGAATAGCGAGGATTGAAGTGCCATTAAAATTAGCCAAAAATAAGGTCACACAATAAACACTTTCACGCACAATTGTGGCCTCGTTTGATTCGCGGAATGGATGGGAAAGGAAATCAATTCCTTGTCATTTCTTTTCTTTTGGAAAACTTTAATTTCCATTGATTTTTTTTTATATTTGGCAATATCAAAAAATTTAGAAAGGAAAGTGAATATAGAAAATAATTCCTTGTTTGAACGGATAAAATCACATTTTTTTCTAATTTTTCTTCCATTAGAAATCACTTTCTTTTCATCCTCATTTTCTTTGATATAGCCATTTGCTACCTACGAGTTTTGACATACGCATCTCTTCAACCAAACCCTAACCCTAACCTCTGAAGAAGGAAGAAATGAAGAATCCCACTGCATCATCATCTTCCTCCCCCCTTTCCCATGCAGCAGCAAGATTATACTCTCTTGGTGGTAATGTAGAACGTCTCGTCAGAGAGCGCTGTCGCTCGGAGAAGCACCTCCGCATGGAAGAGGCACTCCATCTGTTCGACAAAATGACTGCTGCCAAGCACCCCATCCCCGACGTCTCCACCTACAACATCTTCTTCACCTCCATTACTCGTAAGAACAACCCACCAATATCCTCCTCCAACTTCTTCCCGACCATCTTCTCCTTGCTCAACAAGCTCAACCGTGTCGGCACCTCTCCCGACACCATCACCTATGGCATCTTCATCGACTTCTGCGGCCGGTCCAACAATGTAGACCTCGGCTTCGCCGTCTTCGCGTGCATGCTCAGACGAGGTTGGAGTCCCAACATTATCATCCTCAACTCTCTGCTCAGAGGACTCTGTGTCAGGAAGAGTTTCGGCGAAGCAGCCCAGTTGCTCGACAAAATGCCTCAGTTGGGTTTTGTGCCAGACGTCGTATCTTACACTACTGTCATAAAGGGTCACTGCGAGAGCGGAAACACGGACTTGGCAATCGATGTACTCAGGAAAATGGATACAAAACCCAATGTGGTCACTTACAATACAGTCATCAACGCTCGTTGCAGACAAGGAAATATGAGTAGCGCTTCTGAGCTGTTCGAGGAGATGGTCAGCATGGGAATCCAACCGGATGTCATTACGTACAATAGCATTATTAGAGGCCATTTGGTTCTTGGTCACTGGAAAGAGGCCAGCAGAATCTTTAAAGAGATGGTCGATAGAGGACTCACACCAGATGTTGTAATATTTAACACATTGATGGATTATCTTTGCAACCAGGGGAAAACGATCGAAGCACACAAGCTACTCAATTTGATGGTTGAAAGAGGTGAGAAACCCGATAAAATCATGTATAATGTACTACTGCACGGATACTGTCTCGAAGGCAGGTTCGAGAAGGTGGATGAGTTAATCAGTTCTATGTCTCGTGAGGGTCTAAGGCACGACGTCCGTATTTACACTGTTTTGATTGATGGGTACAGTAAGAACCAGAAGGTAGATGAGGCTATGGATGTGTTCAAGAAAATGCAACAAGAAGGAGTGCAACCGAACACTATTACTTACAGTATTTTATTAGATGGACTTTGTAAGATCGGAAAAGTGGAGGAGGCTGAAGATCTCTTCAGTCAAATGGTAACTCAAGGTCTGTCTCCTGATATTATCACCTATAACACTTTGATTGATGGACTTTGCAAAATCGAAAAAGTGGTGGAAGCTGAAGACCTCTTCCGTCAAATGGTAACTCAAGGTCTCTCTCCTAATATTATCACTTATAACACTTTGATTTCGGGACTTTTAAAATTAGGAAAATGGGAAGTAACTTCTAGATTGCTCGAGGAAATGAAGGATCAAGGGATTGAACTTAATGTTGTGACATTCACCACGATAATTGATGCTCTGTGTAAAGAAGGAATGGTCAGAAAAGCTTATAAATTATTAGATGTGATGATTCAAAGAGGTTTGGAGCCCGATGTAATAACATACAATACCTTAATGGATGGATACTGCCTGATACAAAAAACAAGTAAAGCATTTAAAGTTTTTGAGCTAATGCTCTCACAAGGTTATAAACCAGATACATTTACTTATCACATCTTGATCAATGGCTTTTGTAAGTGGGGAAAGGTTGATAGAGCTAGACACCTCTTTGATGAGATGCCTTGTAAGGGATTGCAACAAACACTTGCTACTTACAATATTATTTTAGATGGATTATACCGTGCTGGAAGAGTTGCTGACACAAAAGAAATACAAGATAAAATGATTGCTTCTGGAACTTCCCTAGAACTCCACAACTATCATATAATATTACGTGGACTTTGTAGAAATCACCACATTGATGAGGCCATGAATCTGTTGGACACCATATCATGTCAGAAGGAAAAACTGGAAGCTACGACCTTCAATATTTTAATTGAAGGAATGTTTCAAGTTGGTAAGGTTAATGCAGCAAAGGATCTCTTTAACTCTATTCTTGCAAATGACATAGTGTCACCAGATGTTGTAACATACACTATAATGATGAAAGGCCTTATTAAAGAAGGGTTGTTGGATGAATTTGATGAGTTGTTTTTGTCAGTGAAGAAAGATGGTTACTCTTCAGATTCTGTTATGCTTAATGCTATTGTTAAGGGCTTGTTGGAGAATGGTGAAGTAAACAGAGCTATGGGGTTTCTTTCAGAAATGGATAAAAGTAAATTTATCCTTGAGGCATCTACTGCGGCATCCATAGTGGATATAATCTCAAAGGATGGACATTGTCATCATTATATGAAAGTGCTTCCTAATTTTTCTCAACATTGTGCGAAGAGTATTGAGATTAATATCGGCTTTGTCGATATCATCATTGATACAAAAAATTTCTGAATAAACACCAAAATGGGTTTTATATAAAGTTTTTCACTTGGAAGGAATTGCATACCATCTGATCTCGACATGTCATCTAATGGGACTATTCAATATTCCCACAATTACTTGGTAAGATTTCTTGGTTAAACTTATTGCTTTACTATATTCAGCAATGCACTTATTCAATTGATTTAATTTGATGTTTCCGTTCAACTTACCTTATTGATTGGTTATATATTACATTGGATTGGTTACAAATAAGTGGCACACCTTTTTAGAGTTTCTTAACTTCTCAATTAAGTATATGGTTTGTTATTGCCCACGTCTACGTCAAAAATAGTTGTAAGTACCATATTATGATATTTGTATCATGCATTTAAACATAAGATCAAGCTCAAATGGAATATGTTTTCAAGATGTTGTTAGAGCAAGCTCTCTTGATTATTTCAAGGTTCGTATCAGTTTAGGGATCGTATGCTTCGATGTCATATGTTTTCCTCCTAGTTCACGAGTTGGGAGGGATGTTTCTTAGCTGCAAGCATGAAGGATCTGTTGTGGACATGATATCTGCCATTAGTACTATTCTCAGATGGCATTATTAGGTTTTTTTTTTTTTGGAGGTTACGTTTCAGCAGAATGTAACCCTGATGCCAATGCTTGACTGCAATGAAGTCCCCTTTAAATGTAGGATCCTGACTTACAATTCTACTAGTAATTTGTTAATTTTCATTCTAATGGTATAGCAAGAGTAATCCCAGGTCTGGTTTGAGTATTGAGAATTGGTGATCTTGATGGAGGTAGGCCAAGTCGAGCCAGTCTGCTGGTGGTTTAGGTCTCCTCGCCCGGTCGAGCCTATTTAAGGATTGTGGCATAAAGGGTATAATTACACCATATGTTGTATGTTGAAGCTGTGCGAGAGACAAAGAGTAAGAAAACCGAAAATGTCTCAGTTGTAAAGTTAGGAAGACTGTCTATCTTTGCCACCTAGTGCCTAGGATCATGGCCGGCCCTGAGCTCATGGGGGTCCGAGGCGAACTTTGAAAATGGAGTCCCTGTACAACGTAAAAAAAAAAAAACTAAAATAAAAATAAAAATAACAAAAAATATTGTTGCCACTATGGATTAAACTAAGAACCTATAGTGTGCAAGTCTAACATGATAACCACTACACCATAGCTATTTTGTGTTAATGGTGGCTCATGCTACATACTAGTTCTATTTTAGATACGTTCTTATTTGTGTCCTTTTAATCTTTGGGCCTTGGGCCGTCGTCCAGCCTGTCCTGGGCCAGGACTGCCCCTGCCTAGGATGCATCGATCAAACGCATGTAATGAGTTGAGCAATTGAGTCAAAAGGTTCCTGAATCCAACCGACATGGCATGCACCTACAAGGACGTGGTCAATGATGCGATTGGACGACTCAGAGATTGACCACATCCACCTGGCACAACTAGCACTCACCATTGCACCTGCTTTTGGTTGTTCTTACTTTTCATCTTCATATCATGGCCATGGCCATTGCTTCACTTGGTGAGAGCAATTTGGGTGCAAGTTTGTGAGGGGAAGTCCAAAAGTTGTTCGGTTGGGGTGAGTGATGAGATTGATTTTGAAATGGAGGAAGGGCCCAATTTGTTTCCTAGATCTTCCCTCCTGCAACAACAATGGAGCCTTCATTTCAAGATTAAATTTTGGTTTGGGATCGGCGGAACTGTAATCCTTCTATAAAAGAAAATTCTTTATGATACAACAGTCTTAACCAAATTGACTGGTTTTGCATTACTTGCTCTCTCTCTCTCTCTCTCTCTCTCTCTCTCTACACACACACACACACAAGCCTGGTCAACGTCGACAAGCAAGATAGCAGCACATAGCATAGCACCACTCGTCAAACTGTACTTCTCCATACTCGTGTGCACCCTTAAGAAACGTGATAGGGAAAAGGATCATTTCAAGACCCAAGAAAACTCACATTATATATATATATATATATATATATATATATATATATATATATATGCAAATGACCTCTAGCCTAGTGGTTAAGAGAGATGCATGCGGCCCGAGTGGTCAGGAGTTCGAATCCCAGTGGGAGCGATTCCAGAAATAATTTACCAGTTCCAAAAATAAAATAATATATATATATATATATATATATATATATATATATATATATATATATTGCCCCCTAAAAGTTGGTAGGGTTGGTTAAAGCCCACCTCTTCTTTTATAAGAGGTCGTGTGTTTGAATCTTCCTAGCTATATGTAATCTTTGACTTACCTGGAGGGTGTGAAGTCGAGCCTTTATATTTTTCTCCAGGTAGGCACATATAAGCACATGTAGGGTATGTAGGAGTCCAGCTGGGGACACATTTTCACTCTTGTTTTTGGGCAAACATCACAAGTCCTCGCTTCTTCCTGCACAGCCCTCTTCATACCCTTCCAATAACATGCCTCTTAAGTCTGCGGAGTATCTTTTCTGTTCCAGAATGTCCTCCTTGTAGCATATCGTGGTGTTCCTTCAACATAACCATGGCAAAGTCAGAGTAGGGGTCTATGAGAAGCCTGTTCTTGTAATATAATACCCCATCTTTCATGGTACATTTATTGGTATCTAGTAGTCCTTTCTCCCACTTCTGCAACTTTGTTTTATAGAAGTTAGAGCCTTACATTTGTTCTTTGAATTGTTTATCCAACCTGCAGTCACCACTGAAATTGCAGACAGTGAAACATTTCCTCTTCTAGACAAGCTATCCACACCCTTTTTGTGTTCCACCCTATAGTTGTATTCCACCCTATAGTTGCACCCATTTGTACTGTGCTTCAGTGTATATCTTTTGTTCAAGCAAGTACTTCAGTGACTTGTGGTCTGTCTTGATGATGAAATTCCTTCCCCACATATATTCGTTCCATTTTTTGACTGCTAGCAGTATAGGTAGAATTTCTTTTTCATAAGTAGATAGCAATTTAGCTCTACCATTCAGTTGTTGACTGACGTAAGCTATAGGTCTTCCACCCTGCATCAAGACTGCACCTATTCCCTCACTAGAAGCATCACATTCTAACACAAATTCCTGTGTTAAGTCATGCATACTAAGGGCCTGTTTAGAAGCCCGGGACTACACTGAAAGTTGGTTGATATAAGGACTTTCGTTGAAAGTCGAGGTTGAAACTAGGGTGTTCGTGTTTGGTTGCACACTGCAACTGCGTTGCAGTATCGCATCCCTGACAGCGAACAGTGGGTTGTCCCCCCTCACTTCACTCCTTCTCACCTACACCTTTGAAGAGGCGTAACTCTTCGGAACTGGGCTTTTTTGCTGCACACTTGCAACGCTGCAACTCTCTTCTGTTTGTTGGTAGTCTCTGGTCACCTTCTCCTTCTCTCGCCAAGGTGAGCATGTTCTTCTTTTCTCCAGCAATGAAAATTGTGGAGGTTCCTGCTGAAATGACCATAAAATGGGGTTTTGGGGTAATATAGGAATTTCTTTGAAGCTAATTAGTAGATATGTGGTAATTTATGTTAGAAAATTGGCATAAATTTGTAGATCATGTGCTATATATGAATTATTTTAGTAGATCTGTGATAAATTGCATGAGTTTTGATTTATTGTAGGGTTTTAAACTAGATCTTGAAATTACCTGACTTTTATTGTATTTTCTTTAGATTTCTAGATCTACGATGAGTAAAAACCCAAACATAATATTAGTTGCACTTTTTTTTGTTTCGGATTTTGGATTTGTAGATCTGTGTAGCATAGGTTTGTGGATTTATGATTTGGGATTTTGGATTTGTGGATTTCAGATTTCTAGCTCTGTGAAGTCATCTATATTACATGATTTTTTCCTGGCATGTTTGTTCTTGCTAAAAATAATCTGCAGATGTTTGGAATTTATTTTTCCTTGCTACCAGAAAGACAACCGACAATAGACAAATTACAATGCATGTGTTTTTGAAATCTTTATAATGTTTAAGATCATTGCCTTGTCCTATATTATGTAAATTCGATCATTACATGTATAGATCTTTATTTTCCTATATTATTTAAATTCGACAAATTACAATATATCTTTATTTTCCATGGTCGTCTTACATTACTTGAATCGATCATTGCCTTGTCCTATATTATGTAAATTCGATGAAGAATGAAGTATTTTGTAAACTGAAATGTGGCCAATATGGTGTTACATAGACTTATCTATTTATGCATGTAATGACAATGCTTTTCTACTATTTCTTTGCAGGAGTTGGCTTTGTATGAAGATTACAAGGTGTTACCTCGATTGGAAGCTAATGTTGGTGGCCTCCCCCACCAATTTGGTGATGGATGGAGGTAGTCAACTTTTAGCTTAATTTTAGACTATGATGAGGAAGGTGCAACTTTTGAGTCTAAAACATAGACCCGTCATTATGGGTGCCCCTCGATTAGAAGCTAAGTTGATGGCCTCCCCCACCAATTTGGTAATGGATGGAGGTAGCCAACTTTTAGCTAAATTTTAGACTATGATGAGGAAGGTGTTACCTTTGAGTCTAAAATTAATCTAGAAATTGGCAATGATGAGTGTGATGGTGAATCCTTTGAGCCAATTTTTATATTATCATTTTCTGAATGATATACTGGGTCATGATACATTCGGGCTATGATGAGAAAATATCACTTTTAGCACTTTTGTTGGTTCAGTTTGTTGTATGATACATTGCATTTGGTTCAGTCTTCTGAGCCCTTTGTAGGAAGGTGATAGACTGGACTGTGATGAGAAAATATATTTGCTCAATGATGCATTCTTCATTTTGAGTATCAGTTTTTAATGATACACGGGCTATGTTGGTTCAGTCTTCTGAGACCTTTGTAGGTAGGTGATAGACTGGGCTGTGTATCAGTCTTAATGATACATTCTTCATTTTTAATATTACTTTTTTTTTAAGTATCAGTCTTAATGATACACTGGGCTATGTATGCTACACTGCAGTTTTTTGAGTTTCAGTTTAGGAAGGTCATACACTGGGCTATGATGAGATAGTATATGTGCTCAATGATACATTCTTCATATTTGAGTATCAGTTTTGTGGCTATATTGGTTCAGTTTTCTGACTATTTGCTCAATGGTACATTCTACATTCTTCATTTTTTTAGTATCAGTTATTTGAAGAAGCTTCTTTTTGGGGAATATTTTATTTCGTACACATTGGGGTTGGAAATATTTTTCAAGAAGCATTTGCTAAACTATGAGCCCATACATTACCTAATCACATTTTGAGCCCTTTGTAGGTTTATTTTCTTTGCTTTATAATCTTCTTTATGTGAATATTATATGTATTGAGTTATGTTTTTTTAATTGTTATTAGCTCCTAATTTTTACTATGGCAGTTATTGGGTTAATTCTTTTACGTTGTCCATTTTAGTTCATGAAAAGGAATGGAATATATTGAGGATTATGGCGATGAGGAGATTTCACTGTGACCGAAAGATTCAAATGTGGTCTTCAATGTTATATGGCCTGGATATCTAGCTTCTCCAAATTACTCCTATCATGTACACAGATTAATGAAATGGTATGTGACTTTGCATTATATTGATGGTTGCGGTTGTGTTTGCAACCATCATGATTGAACCATATGCTGAAATTGTTTTTGGTGCTATTTGATTAGTGTGTGTAGTTTGTCAGGGATTGTAATATCTGTGAACTCTAGTCAATTGGTGTGTGTAGTTTGTCAGGGATTGTAATGCGTCCCCGTGGCCGTAGTCCGTTGGGAACGGTGGAGCACCCTAACGCAGTGGCGCGGGTTCGAGCCCCCTTGGAGGCATGCCTCCAAGCACCATTAAGAAGTGGACACCCTAAAAAAAAGAAAGAAAGAATATGCACTATTACTGGGCCTAATCATCCCAATATCCAACATCTCTTTAACCTGCCTTTCTATTTCATTCTTGTGCACATAAGGGTGCCTCTAAGGTCTACTGCAAACTGGCAATGACCATGGTATTAGAGGAATCTTGTGGTCATAAAGTCTTTTTGGAGGCAGTCATGTGGGCAAATGTTCAAATTCTTGCAGTAACTTTGTCCAATTCAGGACTCTCATCTGGCCAATTCAGGACTCTCATCTGGAGTTTGGAGTTCAGCTGTAGTAGAACATAGATATATAATAAGCAAGAAGAGAGTAGGATGCCTACTAGATATTTAGGAACACTGTGTCTGCATTCAAGATTGGGTTCGTGCGGAAAAATGAACTCAAAACTTAATAGATGAAACTGTTGACATCAGTGAACACTGGACTTTCAGTCTCTTTTGACGACGCTACTAGAGTTGCGCATAAAACTTGGACGAAACACGGACGACGAAGGCACAAAAGAAAAAAAAATAGTTGTAATATCAACATTGAACTTTTTTTTTTTTTTTTTGCGATTCAATTTTTTTTGTTAGTTAATGTTATGGCATATTTAAATTATATTGGCATTAATAAAAATTTATCAACTTTTTTCTTCTCAAATTTTGGTTAGTTATAAATATATGTTATAGCATATTTAAATTATAATAACATTAATAAATCTTTTTTCCAATTTTTTCTTCTTAAATTTCTATTTTTTTCTTCTCATTTTTAAAAAAAAATATATACGGGCCGGACCAGACCCAACCCTGAACTAGCCCTGTCTAAGCCGGTCGACCCCGCTTGCCCCTGATGGGTCCGGGCTGGGTTTCTTTTTTTTCTTCTCCGGGATGGCCCGACCCGAATTCGGTCAAATCTGGTCCACCCGGACCACGGGCCGGCCTGGACTAGTCCATTACACACCTTGACATCGATTGTTCGTGTCTCATGTGTACATCTAGCTTAACCTCTTCAATAAGTGGACATAGTGATGATCAATGTAAGTTGTAAGATGGTTCAATCTATCATGAGAGGAATGTGATTGAAGTGTGATACTTTCAAAGACGGTGACAAGTGAAAACTTTCACCCCTAGAAAGATTATGGCGAATTTTAAGGGCACTTCACCCTTTACTCAGGGTTAGCCCAATTTTTTATATTTACAAGTTTTCCACTTAAAAAATTACTCAAGGCTAGCCCAAATATAGGTATATAATTCAATTTTATTTTGTTTCTCTTGTCTTCTTTCTCACTTCTCTTTCTCTCCAAACCTTAGAAAGTTCCTAACTTTTCCTCCTAAAAGATCAAATGTCCGTGGATTGTAATCAAAACCCTAAAATCCAGCTCCTGGCAAAAAACTAACCCCAATGCACTCAAGGAAAAAAAAAAATGATCAGATTCCAGATCCGTAGCATTTTCAACTAATTTAATCTAATCATCGGATTGTCAAAAGAGATTTTTTTTTTTTTTTACCAAATGTCATCGAGTATAAGAAGAAACCCGAAAACCCCAAAATCCATCAAAAAGAAATGATCAAATGCTCATTGTTCATAAGCATAGGTATCTAGTCTAGACCAAAAACCCAATATACATCCCTAACATCGGAATCTACTCAAAAAAATTGGTATGTAGGACTGCCAAATTTTTTGGTAGTCCTAAACTACAGCAAGTCCAGTTTAGGACTGCCAAATTTTTTGACAGTCCTATATGCTGCTAGGACGGCTAAATTTTTTTGCAGTCCTAAAATGGACTTGCTGTAGTTTAGGACAGCCAAATTTTTTGGCAGTCCTACATGCTGCTAGGACTGCCATAATTTTTGGCAGTCCTAAATTGGACTTTGTCGTACTGCAAGTCCATTTTAGGATTTCCAAAAATTTTGGCAGTCCTAAACTGCAGCAAGTCCAGTTTTGGACTGCCAAATTTTTTCGCAGTACTACATGCTGCCAAGACTGCCTAAATTTTTGGCAGTCCAAGATAATTTTCATGCCGTGAACTACGTTAGTAATAACTTCTTCCAAAATTAGAAAAAAATTTGTTCTGTATACAATAATGTTTGACAGTCCTAAACTCCATCTTCTTCATCCAATATTTTTTTCCAAAATATTTTAACAATCCTATGGTTAGGAATAATTTCTTTCAAAATTTGGGAACAAGATTGGGAAGGAATCTAGAGTTTTGCTGGAGATGGAGGTGGTGGAGAAGAAGAAGAAGTGGGGGTTTGAGGATTTCTTCCAAAAATAGGGAACATGATTGGGGGAGATGGAGAAATGGGGGAAGTGGAGAAGAAGAATGGAGGGGGGGGGGGGGGGGGGGGGGGGGTTTTCAGAGGTATTTGGGAGGAGAGAGAGAGAGAGAGAGAGAGAGAGAGAGAGAGAGGTTGAAATAAAGGAAGAAAATTGGATTTTTTTTTTTTTTGGTGGGGGGCGGTCTGGGGTTGGGGCCAGCCCTAGATAAAAAATGGGTTGTTTTGAGTAATTTTTTCTCAAACCTGGACTAGCCTCAATCCAGGACTAGCCCCGAGTAAGAAGTGAAGTGCCCTAAAAATTACCCACGATTATCTCTCCAAAGAACTACAATAATGTGGATAACTTCAACTTATGGGCACAACCAAATTTGTTATGCATGTTAGCTGGAGCAACTGTTTTAGTAAGATTTTATTTCACCATTCCTACTTTGCACCAAGAACTGCTTATGCATAATTATAATAATATAGGTAAATTAAAAATCATGAATATAAATGTTTGTAAACATTTTCTAATTCTTTATGATCCAACAAATACAACATCATGAAGCCATTAGGAATTAACATTAATGTCTAAAGAAATATGCTCTCCCATAAAAAAAATACATGTTAACTTTTACTTTTTTCAAGAATTTTCTTCACAGTTGCGATGTTAAAAGATCAAGAATAAATGGAGAATTTGGAGGTAGGTAAATTTTAAGGTAACAAAATAAGGTAGACAAATATGATAATTAATTCATTTTAAATGAGATATGAACAAAATAGGATTTTGGAAACAAAAAAACATTGGTGAAGGACTATTAGACAAGTTACAAGTAGTCCGACGAAATGCATTGCAGTACGAATTACCGGGGGTTATGACATCTCTTTCTGTGATATTTAGATACTCCCGTGTGTAGACCTCTACACCTCTACTATGATATTCAGATAAGTTTTTCAAATAACCCATAAATAGTAATTTACTCTGAATGTCATTGAGGATATGGCCCTATGATGGTCCATAAGTATGACTAATCTCAAATGACATATGGCAGTAGTTGTGGCCTAGCCCAACAAAATAGAGTGCCCCGATGTCATTGTGGCACTCCATCTGTTCGACAAATTGACTGCTGCCAAGCACCCCATCCCCGACGTCTCCACCTACAATCTTCACCTCCATTACTCATAGTACCGACAAGAAGAAGAAGAAGAAGAACCCGCCAATATCCTCCTCCAACTTCTTTCCGACCATCTTCTCCTTGCTCAACAAGCTCAACCGTTCACGACCATCTTACATCTTCGTCTAGACTCTTTATAGTAGAACTTGGAGGATACTCGTTGGTTGCATGAACTTAAACTACAATCTAAAAGGCATGTCTACCTATAGAGCTGGCAGCTATGACCAATTTACTAAGTGAATAAAATAAAGAGTAATGTTATTCGCACCTCCAAATTGTTCCTCCAAATCATCACTCCTTATGTTGCAGTTGACATATAATGTTAAATAGCATTATGTGGCATCTAACATACGTCAGCTGACATGTCAAATTTTAACCCCAAAAATTAATCATCTAATTTTTTTAATATTAATATTAGTATTAATATTAATATTAATTTTAATTTTAAAATTTGTTATGTGAGCTGGAAGAATGATTTAGAGAGAATTTGGAGGTGCCAAAAACATTATTTGGAAAAGAATATGGCCAGACAATAAGCACGTTCACGCTCAACTGAAGGTTTCCATTTGCTACCTTTGATTTTTGACATACACATCTCTTCAACCAAACCCTAACCCTAACCTCTGAGGAAGGAAGAAATGAAGAATCCCACTGCATCATCATCTTCCTCCCCCCTTTCCCATGCAGCAGCAAGATTATACTCTCTTGGTGGTAATGTAGAACGTCTCGTCAGAGAGCGCTGTCGCTCGGAGAAGCACCTCCGCATGGAAGAGGCACTCCATCTGTTCGACAAAATGACTGCTGCCAAGCACCCCATCCCCGACGTCTCCACCTACAACATATTCTTCACCTCCATTACTCGTAAGAACAACCCACCAATATCCTCCTCCAACTTCTTCCCGACCATCTTCTCCTTGCTCAACAAGCTCAACCGCGCCGGCACCTCGCCTGACACCATCACCTATGCCATCTTCATCGACTTCTGCGGCCGATCCAACAATGTAGACCTCGGCTTTGCCGTCTTCGCGTGCATGCTCAGACGAGGTTGGAGTCCCAACATTATCATCCTCAACTCTCTGCTCAGAGGACTCTGTGTCAGGAAGAGTTTCGGCGAAGCAGCCCAGTTGCTCGACAAAATGCCTCAGTTGGGTTTTGTGCCGGACGTCGTATCTTACAATACTGTCATAAAGGGTCACTGCGAGAGCGGAAACACGGACTTGGCAACCGATTTACTCAGGAAAATGGATACCAAACCCAATTTGGTCACTTACAATACAGTCATCAACGCTCGTTGCAGACAAGGAAATATGAGTAGCGCTTCTGAGCTGTTCGAGGAGATGGTCAGCATGGGAATCCAACCGGATGTCATTACGTACAGTAGCATTATTAGAGGCCATTTGGTTCTTGGTCACTGGAAAGAAGCTAGCAGAATCTTTAAAGAGATGGTCGAAAGGGGACTCACACCAGATGTTGTAATATTTAACACATTGATGGATTATCTTTGCAAGCAGGGGAAAACGATCGAATCACATAAGCTACTCAATTTGATGGTTGAAAGAGGTGAGAAACCCGATAAAATCATGTATAATGTACTACTGCACGGATACTGTCTCGAAGGCAGGTTCGAGAAGGTGGATGAGTTACTCAGTTCTATGTCTCGTGAGGGTCTAAGGCACGACGTCCGTAGTTACAATGTTTTGATTGATGGGTACAGTAAGAACCAGAAGGTAGATGAGGCTATGGATGTGTTCAAGAAAATGCGACAAGAAGGAGTGCAGCCGAACACTATTACTTACAGTATTTTATTAGATGGACTTTGCAAGATCGGAAAAGTGGAGGAAGCTGAAGATCTCTTCAGTCAAATGGTAACTCAAGGTCTGTCTCCTAATATTATCACCTATAACACTTTGATTGATGGACTTTGCAAAATCGAAAAAGTGGTGGAAGCTGAAGACCTCTTCCGTCAAATGGTAACTCTAGGTCTTTCTCCTAATATTATCAATTATAACACTTTGATTTCGGGACATCTAAAATTAGGAAAATGGGAAGCAACTTCTAGGTTGCTCGAGGAAATGAAGGATCAAGGGATTGAACTTGATGTTGTGACATTCACCACGATAATGGATGCTCTGTGTAAAGAAGGAATGGTCGGAAAAGGTTATAAATTATTAGATGTGATGATTCAAAGAGGTTTGGAGCCCGGTGTAGTAACATACAGTACATTAATGGATGGATATTGCCTGATTCAAGAAACAAGTAAAGCATTTAAAGTTTTTGAGCTAATGCTCTCACGAGGTCATAAACCAAGTACTGTTACTTACAACATCTTGATCAATGGCTTTTGTATGTGGGGAAAGGTTGATAGAGCTAGACACCTCTTTGATGAGATGCCTTGTAAGGGATTGCAACAAACACTTGCTACTTACAATATTATTTTAGATGGATTATACCGTGCTGGAAGAGTTGCTGACGCAAAAGAAATACAAGATAAAATGATTGCTTCTGGAACTTCCCTAGAACTCCACACCTATCATATAATATTACGTGGACTTTGTAGAAATCACCACATTGATGAGGCCATGAATCTGTTGGACACCATATCATGTCAGAAGGAAAAACTGGAAGCTACGACCTTCAATATTTTAATTGAAGGAATGTTTCAAGTTGGTAAAGTTAATGCAGCAAAGGATCTCTTTAACTCTATTCTTGCAAATGATGTAGTGTCACCAGATGTTGCAACATACACTATAATGATGAAAGGCCTTATTAAAGAAGGGTTGTTGGATGAATTTGATGAGTTGTTTTTGTCAGTGAAGAAAGATGGTTACTCTTCAGATTCTGTTATGCTTAATGCTATTGTTAAGGGCTTGTTGGAGAATGGTGAAGTAAACAGAGCTATGGGGTTTCTTTCAGAAATGGATAAAAGTAAATTTATCCTTGAGGCATCTACTGCGGCATCCATAGTGGATCTAATCTCAAAGGATGGACATTGTCATCATTATATGAAAGTGCTTCCTAATTTTTCTCAACATTGTGCGAAGAGTATTGAGATTAATATCGGCTCGTCGATATCATCATTGATACAAAAAATTTCTGAATAAACACCAAAATGGGGTTTATATAAAGTTTTTCACTTGGAAGGAATTGCATACCATCTGATCTCGACATGTCATCTAATGGGACTATTCAATATTCCCACAATTACTTTGTAAGATTTCTTGGTTAAACTTATTGCTTTACTATATTCAGCAATGCACTTATTCAATTGATTTAATTTGATGTTTCCGTTCAACTTACCTTATTGATTGGTTATATATTACATTGGATTGGTTACAAATAAGTGGCACACCTTTTTAGAGTTTCTTAACTTCTCAATTAAGTATATGGTTTGTTATTGCCCACGTCTACGTCAAAAATAGTTGTAAGTACCATATATGATATTTGTATCATGCATTTAAACATAAGATCAAGCTCAAATGGAATATGTTTTCAAGATGTTGTTAGAGCAAGCTCTCTTGATTATTTCAAGGTTCGTATCAGTTTAGGGATCGTATGCTTCGATGTCTATGTTTTCCTCCTAGTTCAAGAGTTGGGAGGGATGTTTCTTAGCTGCAAGCATGAAGGATCTGTTGTGGACATGATATCTGCCATTAGTACTATTCTCGGGATGGCATTATTAGGTTTTTTTTTTTGGAGGTTACGTTTCAGCAGAATGTAACCCTGATGCCAATGCTTGACTGCAATGAAGTCCCCTTTAAATGTAGGATCCTGACTTACAATTCTACTAGTAATTTGTTAATTTTCATTCTAATGGTATAGCAAGAGTAATCCCAGGTCTGGTTTGAGTATTGAGAATTGGTGATCTTGATGGAGGTAGGCCAAGTCGAGCCAGTCTGCTGGTTGTTTAGGTCTCCTCGCCCGGTCGAGCCTATTTAAGGATTGTGGCATAAAGGGTATAATTACACCATATGTTGTATGTTGAAGCTGTGCGAGAGACAAAGAGTAAGAAAACCGAAAATGTCTCAGTTGTAGACCAAGTTAGGAAGACTGTCTATCTTTGCCACCTAGTGCCTAGGATCATGGCCGGCCCTGAGCTCATGGGGGTCCGAGGCGAACTTTGAAAATTGAGTCCCTGTACAACGTAAAAAAAAAGAAACTAAAATAAAAATAAAAATAACAAAAAATATTATTGCCACTATGGATTAAACTAAGAACCTTTAGTGTGCAAGTCTAACATGATAACCACTACACCATAGCTATTTTTTGTTAATGGTGGCTCATGCTACATACTAGTTCTATTTTAGATACGTTCTTATTTGTGTCCCTTTAATCTTTGGGCCTTGGGCCGTCGCCCAGCCTGTCCTGGGCCAGGGCTGCCCCTGCCTAGGATGCATCGATCAAACGCATGTAATGAGTTGAGCAATTTGAGTCAAAAGGTTCCTGAATCCAACCGACATGGCATGCACCTACAAGGACGTGGTCAATGATGCAATTGGACGACTCAGAGATTGACCACATCCACCTGGCACAACTAGCACTCACCATTGCACCTGCTTTTGGTTGTTCTTACTTTTCATCTTCATATCATGGGCATGGCCATTGCTTCACTTGGTGAGAGCAATTTGGGTGCAAGTTTGTGAGGGGAAGTCCAAAAGTTGTTCGGTTGGGGTGAGTGATGAGATTGATTTTGAAATGGAGGAAGGGCCCAATTTGTTTCCTAGATCTTCCCTCCTGCAACAACAATGGAGCCTTCATTTCAAGATTAAATTTTGGTTTGGGATCGGCGGAACCGTAATCCTTCTATAAAAGAAAATTCTTTATGATACAACAGTCTTAACCAAATTGACTGGTTTTGCATTACTTGCTCTCTCTCTCTCTCTCTACACACACATGCACACAAGCCTGGCCAACGTCGACAAGCAAGATAGCAGCACATAGCATAGCACCACTCGTCAAACTGTACTTCTCCATACTCTTGTGTGCACCCTTAAGAAACGTGATAGGGAAAAGGATCATTTCAAGACCCAAGAAAACTCACATTATATATATATATATATATATATATATATATATATATATATATATATATATTGCCCCCTAAAAGTTGGTAGGGTTGGTTAAAGCCCACCTCTTCTTTTACAAGAGGTCGTGTGTTTGAATCTTCCTAGCTATATGTAATCTTTGACTTACCTGGAGGGTGTGAAGTCGAGCCTTTATATTTTTCTCCAGGTAGGCACATATAAGCACATGTAGGCACATGTAGGGTATGTAGGAGTCCAGCTGGGGACACATTTTCACTCTTGTTTTTTGGGCAAACATCACAAGTCCTCACTTCTTCCTGCACAGCCCTCTTCATACCCTTCCAATAACATGCCTCTTAAGTCTGTGGAGTATCTTTTCTGTTCCAGAATGTCCTCCTTGTAGCATATCGTGTTGTTCCTTCAACATAACCATGGCAAAGTCAGAGTAGGGGTCTATGAGAAGCCTGTTCTTGTAATATAATACCCCATCTTTCATGGTACCTTTATTGGTATCTAGTAGTCCTTTCTCCCACTTCTGCAACTTTGTTTTATAGAAGAAAGAGTCTTACATTTGTTCTTTGAATTGTTTATCCAACCTGCAGTCACCACTGAAATTGCAGACAGTGAAGCATTTCCTCTTCTAGACAAGCTATCCACACCCTTTTTGTATTCCACCCTATAGTTGCACCCATTTGTACTGTGCTTCAGTGTATATCTTTTGTTCCAGCAAGTACTTCAGTGACTCGTGGTCTGTCTTGATGATGAAATTCCTTCCCCACATATATTCGTTCCATTTTTTGACTGCTAGCAGTATAGGTAGAATTTCTTTTTCATAAGTAGATAGCAATTTAGCTCTACCATTCAGTTGTTGACTGACATAAGCTATAGGTCTTCCACCCTGCATCAAGACTGCACCTATTCCCTCACTAGAAGCATCACATTCTAACACAAATTCCTGTGTTAAGTCATGCATACTAAGGGCCTGTTTAGAAGCCCGGGACTACACTGAAAGTTGGTTGATATAAGGACTTTCGTTGAAAGTCGAGGTTGAAACTAGGGTGTTCGTGTTTGGTTGCACACTGCAACTGCGTTGCAGTATCGCATCCCCGACAGCGAACAGTGGGTTGGCCCCCTTCACTTCACTCCTTCTCACCCGCACCTTTGAAGAGGCGTAACTCTTCGGAACTGGGCTTTTTTGCTGCACACTTGCAACGCTGCAACTCTCTTCTGTTTGTTGGTAGTCTCTGGTCACTTTCTCCTTCTCTCGCCAAGGTGAGCATGTTCTTCTCTTCTCCAGCAATGAAATTGTGGAGGTTCCTGCTGAAATGACCAGAAAATGGGGTTTTGGGGTAATATAGGAATTTCTTTGAAGCTAATTAGTATATATGTGGTAATTTATGTTAGAAAATTGGCATAAATTTGTAGATCATGTGCTATATATGAATTATTTTAGTAGATCTGTGATAAATTGCATGAGTTTTGATTTATTGTAGGGTTTTAAACTAGATCTAGAAAATACCTGACTTTTATTGTATTTTCTTTAGATTTCTAGATCTACGATGAGTAAAAACCGAAACATAATATTAATTGCACTTTTTTTTGTTTAGGATTTTGGATTTGTAGATCTGTGTAGCATAGGTTTGTGGATTTATGATTTTGGATTTTGGATTTGTGGATTTCAGATTTCTAGCTCTGTGAAGTCATCTATATTACATGATTTTTTCCTGTGCATGTTTGTTCTTGCTAAAAATAATCTGCAGATGTTTGGAATTTATTTTTCCTTGCTACCAGAAAGATAACCGACAATAGACAAATTACAATGCATGTGTTTTTGAAATCTTTATAATGTTTAAGATCATTGCCTTGTCCTATATTATGTAAATTCGATCATTACATGTATAGATCTTTATTTTCCTATATTATTTAAATTCGACAAATTACAATATATCTTTATTTTCCATGGTCGTCTTACATTACTTGAATCGATCATTGCCTTGTCCTATATTATGTAAATTCAATGAAGAATGAAGTATTTTGTAAACTGAAATGTGGCCAAATATGGTGCTACGTAGACTTAGCTATTTATGCATGTAATGACAATGCTTTTCTACTATTTCTTTGCAGGAGTTGGCTTTGTATGAAGATTACAAGGTGTTACCTCGATTGGAAGCTAATGTTGGTGGCCTCCCCCACCAATTTGGTGATGGATGGAGGTAGTCAACTTTTAGCTTAATTTTAGACTATGACGAGGAAGGTGCAACTTTTGAGTCTAAAACATAGACCCGTCATTATGGGTGCCCCTCGATTAGAAGCTAAGTTGATGGCCTCCCCCACCAATTTGGTAATGGATGGAGGTAGCCAACTTTTAGCTAAATTTTAGACTATGATGAGGAAGGTGTTACCTTTGAGTCTAAAATTAATCTAGAAATTGGCAATGATGAGTATGATGGTGAATCCTTTGAGCCAATTTTTATATTATCATTTTCTGAATGATATATTGGGGCTATGATACATTCGGGCTATGATGAGAAAATATCACTTTTAGCACTTTTGTTGGTTCAGTTTGTTGTATGATACATTGCATTTGGTTCAGTCTTCTGAGCCCTTTGTAGGAAGGTGATAGACTGGACTATGATGAGAAAATATATTTGCTCAATGATGCATTCTTCATTTTGAGTATCAGTTTTTAATGATACACGGGCTATGTTGGTTCAGTCTTCTGAGACCTTTGTAGGTAGGTGATAGACTGGGCTGTATCAGTCTTAATGATACATTCTTCATTTTTAATATTACTTTTTTTTTAAGTATCAGTCTTAATGATACACTGGGCTATGTATGCTACACTGCAGTTTTTTGAGTTTCAGTTTAGGAAGGTCATACACTGGGCTATGATGAGAAAGTATATGTGCTCAATGATACATTCTTCATATTTGAGTATCAGTTTTGTGGCTATATTGGTTCAGTTTTCTGACTATTTGCTCAATGGTACATTCTACATTCTTCATTTTTTTTTAGTATCAGTTATTTGAAGAAGCTTCTTTTTGGGGAATAGTTTATTTCGTACACATTGGGGTTGGAAATATTTTTCAAGAAGCATTTGCTAAACTATGGGCCCATACATTACCTAATCACATTTTGAGCCCTTTGTAGGGTTAATTTTCTTTGCTTTATAATCTTCTTTATGTGAATATTATATGTATTGAGTTATGTTTTTTTAATTGTTATTAGCTCCTAATTTTTACTATGGCAGTTATTGGGTTAATTCTTTTACGTTGTCTATTTTAGTTCATGAAAAGGAATGGAATATATTGAGGATTTTGGCAATGAGGAGATTTCACTGTGACCGAAAGATTCAAATGTGGTCTTCAATGTTATATGGCCTGGATATCTAGCTTCTTCAAATTACTCTATCATGTACGCAGATTAATGAAATGGTATGTGACTTTGCATTATATTGATGGTTGCGGTTGTGTTTGCAACCATCATGATTGAACCATATGCTGAAGTTGTTTCTGGTGCTATTTTGATTAGTGTGTGTAGTTTGTCAGGGATTGTAATATCTGTGAACTCTAGTCAATTGGTGTGTGTAGTTTGTCAGGGATTGTAATATCTGTGAACTCTAGTCAATTGGTGTGTGTAGTTTGTCAGGGATTGTAATATGCGTCCCCGTGGCCGTAGCCCGTTGGGAACGGTGGAGCACCCTGACGCAGTGGCGCGGGTTCGAGCCCCCTTGGAGGCATGCCTCCAGGCAACATTAAGAAGTGGACACCCTCAAAAAGAAAAAGAAAAAGAAAAAGAATATGCACTATTACTGGGCCTAATCATCCCAATATCCAACATCTCTTTAACCTGCCTTTCTATTTCATTCTTGTGCACATAAGGGTGCCTCTAAGATCTGCTGCAAACTGGCAATGACCATGGTATTAGAGGAATCTTGTGGTCATAAAGTCTTTTTGGAGGCAGTCATGTGGGCAAATGTTCAAATTCTTGCAGTAACTTTGGCCAATTCAGGACTCTCATCTGGAGTTTGGAGTTCAGCTGTAGTAGAACATAGATATATAATAAGCAAGAAGAGAGTAGGATGCCTGCTAGATATTTAGGAACACCGTGTCTGCATTCAAGATTGGGTTCGTACGAAAAAATGAACTCAAAACTTAATAGACGAAACTGTTGACATCAGTGAACTGGACTTTCAGTCTCTTACTTTGGACGACGCTACTAGAGTTGCGCATAAAACTTGGACGAAAGACGGACGACGAAGGCACAAAAGAAAAAAAATAGTTGTAATATCAACATTCAACTTTTTTTTTTTTTTTTTTTTTTGCGATTCAATTTTTTTTGTTAGTTAATGTTATGGCATATTTAAATTATATTGGCATTAATAAAAATTTATCAACATTTTTCTTCTCAAATTTTTGGTTAGTTATAAATATATGTTATAGCATATTTAAATTATAATAACATTAATATATCTTTTTTCCAATTTTTCTTCTTAAATTTCTATTTTTTTTTCTTCTCATTTTTTAAAAAATATATACGGGCCGGACCAGACCAAACCCTGAACCAGCCCGGTCGACCCCGCTTGCCCCCGATGGGTCCGGGCTGGGTTTCTTTTTTTTCTTCTCCGGGATGGCCCGACCCGAATTCGGTCAAATTTGGTCCACCCGGACCACGGGCCGGCCCGGACCAGTCCATTACACACCTTGACATCGATTGTTCGAGTCTCATGTGTACATCTAGCTTAACCACTTCAATAAATGGACCTAGTGATGATCAATGTAAGTTGTAAGATGGTTCAATCTATCATGAGAGGAATGTGATTGAAGTGTGATGCTTTCAAAGACGGTGACAAGTGAAAACTTTCACCCCTAGAAAGATTATGGCGAATTTTAAGGGCACTTCACCCTTTACTCAGGGTTAGCCCAATTTTTTATATTTACAAGTTTCCCACTTAAAAAATTACTCAAGGCTAGCCCAAATGTAGGTATATAATTCAATTTTATTTTGTTTTCTCTTGTCTTCTTTCTCACTTCTCTTTCTTTCCAAACCTTAGAAAGTTCCTAACTTTTCCTCCTAACAATCAAGCTACCAGAAAAGAAAAGATCAAATGTCCGTGGATTGTAATCAAAACCCTAAAAATCCAGCTCCTGGCAAAAAACTAACCCCAATGCACTCAAGGATAAAAAATGATCAGATTCCATATCCGTAGCATTTTCAACTAATTTAATCTAATCATCGGATTGTCAAAAGAGATTTTTTTTTTTACCAAATGTCATTGAGTATAAGAAGAAACCCGAAAACCCCAAAATCCATCAATAAGAAATGATCAAATGCTCATTGTTCATAAGCATAGGTATCTAGTCTAGACCAAAAACCCAATATACATCCCTAACATCGGAATCTACTCAAAAAAATTGGTATGTAGGACTGCCAAATTTTTGGTAGTCCTAAACTATAGCAAGTCCAGTTTAGGACTGCCAAATTTTTTGACAGTCATATATGCTGCTAGGATTGCTAAATTTTTTTGCAGTCCTAAAATGGACTTGCTGTAGTTTAGGACAGCCAAATTTTTTGGCAGTCCTAAATTGGACTTGTCGTACTGCAAGTCCATTTTAGGAATTCTAAAATTTTTGGCAGTCCTAAACTGCAGCAAGTCCAGTTTTGGACTGCCAAATTTTTTGGCAGTCCTACATGCTGCCAAGACTGCCTAAATTTTTTGCAGTCCAAGATAATTTTCATGCCGTGGGCTACGTTAGTAATAACTTCTTCCAAATTAGAGAAAAATTTGTTCTGTATACAATAATGTTTGACAGTCCTAAACTCCATCTTCTTCATCCAATATTTTTTCCAAAATATTTTAACAATCCTATATGATTAGGAATAATTTCTTTCAAAATTTGGGAACAAGATTGGGAAGGAATGTAGAGTTTTGCTGGAGATGGAGAAGATAGAGGTGGTGGAGAAGAAGAAGAAGTGGGGGTTTGAGGATTTCTTCCAAAAATAGGGAACATGATTGGGGGAGGTGGAGAAGAAGAAGAAGGGGGGGGGGGGGGGGGGGGGGGGGGGGTGGTTTCAGAGGTATTTGGAAGAGAGAGAGTGTGACACCCGCATTTTGAATTATTAGACTATTTGTAATTTTGGATAATTATGAATTTTGTCACAATATTTATATATATTTTTTTATTAGAATAGATTATTATTATATTTACTATGATAATATAGCGGGTTCGAAATTATTTTCAAAAATAATAATAACATGGGTTTTGTTTGCGACCCGAGCCCGGCCTCAGTTTGGACCCATTCCCAATTAGGATCCCTAAATTAATATTTTGGTGATATATATAATGGTTTGTATTTTGGGTTTTAAATCCTATCTACCCATTCCCCGACCCGACCCGAAACCCGTTCCCAATCGAACCGACCCGGTCACCCCTGTGACTGAGCCCCTCCCACTCCCTATTCTTCTCCCCATTTCCTTTCCCCTTTTCTCTCTACTCCACGAATTTCCACAGCCCACTACTCCTTAAACTTCCCCACTCTCTCCCTCTGGACCTCACTTCCCATTCTCCATTTTCCTCTCCATTTCATTCCCCTCTCGGAACCCCCGTGCCTAGCCCGAGCACCCGACCCCGCGCTCTCCTCCGCGCTCGCCCAGCCCCGGCGACTCCCTGACCTCGACGAACCTCCACCCGACCTCGGCACCACCGTCCAGGCTGACGCCAGCTCCCGCAGGCCGCCTCCAGCACCTGCCGGCGACCTGGCTCCGCCCGAGTTCCGCCACCCTAGGTCGACCGTCCGGCGCGTCCGATCCCAACGTCGTCGCCCCGACCCCGCGGGTTTCCGACCCACTGTCCGTGCTTCTCCGTGCCCCGATCTCCGGATCCCGCTGTCCAGCGCAGCCGTACCCCGACGAGGCGCTGTCCCGAGCCGATCCACTGTCCGCGTGTTCCTTTTATCTATTATTATCATCTGAGAGCTCTAGCCGAGCAATTTGAGGTACATTTCTGTATCCCCGTGTCTCTCCGTTAGTGTCGATGATGATACGGTCCCCGATCCCATAACGGGAATCGGTTTTGAGGATTACGTTTGTGATTTCGAGCTTTCGGAACTTCCTTCGGAAAGTTTCTGTGGTTTTAGTTATCTTAGTTTTGGTTGGGTTGTTCCTGTGGTTTCTCGGAATTTTCTGAGTTGGTTCGGAAAAGTTCTGTTCTGTGTTTTGGAATTCCGAGTTTAGTTTACGAATTTTCGAAACTAGTATTCTCTGGTTCTGTGGTTATTTTCGGGTTTTCCGATTTCATTCGGGAACGTTCTGTGATTTTATTGTATTTTTATTTGATGAATGATGGTTTATTCGGTGGTTTTTCCTGGTTTGGGGATATCTGGTGTGTTCCCTGGTTTGGGACTTTTATTTTGGTGGTGTTGGCACTTTTCCCAGGATTGGGTTGTCCCAGTTATAGAGGAAATGCTGCCCAAATTTTCTTAAAAGTTTTAGTATATTTTCCAAATTGGTTATTTTTGCAAAAAGATTTATTACGTTGATTTTCGAATATTTTCGGGCGACGACTGTACCGGTCTGTGGGCCCTAGCAAAATGCAAACAAAACCGGTTTTACCCGGATGTTGAGGCATTAGCTAAAAATAGTGACGATTGGACCAAGTCTGAGACTCCTAAGATTTAATTTAATTTATTTATTAGTTTTGTTTTTAGTATTTAAAATACGGGACATTTTTCAGAGCTAACTAATTTTTCTCTAATTTCATTTATGTAAAGTTTGTAAGGGCATAAGCCCAGATTTCTATTTTGTTAGCTGTGCCCCTGTATTGTGTAGTCTAGGTTTTTTATTTCTTTTCTGGGTTGATTTTTATTTCTTTTCTGGGTTGGTTTCCATATTTGGACGCGTAAATTATAATTAGGATATTAATTATTTTGTATAAAATTAATAAAGATTTTTCCAAGTTAATTAAATGAATAAAATATTAGCATGATAACAAGTTCATGTTTTATCACTCGAAGAAAACTAGTTTATATATATATATTACAAAAAATACAAAGTTTTCCTAAGTTAAACTGTAATTGCTATTTTTCCCCAATTAACTGGTTTTACAAACTAATTGACAACGCACGTAGCTTGCGACGTAAAGCGTTACAGTAGGTTAAATAAAAGAACTTAAAATCCGACTAGGACACTACTACTAGAGATTGTAACTAGCACACCTAGAATGGCTACAATTTTGGTTCTAAGTCAAGTTCTCCAACTGTAGGATTTCCAAGGACGGTACTAACTTCTTCCCCGGAACCGTCATCCTACTCCAGTCATAATCGAGGCAAGTTATGGTTATGTTTTCTTGTATTTTATTTAGTAATTGTCTAGCTGCATGTTTAAACCACATTGCTACACGGAACCCTCTCTTAGGGTTCAAATATTGATTAATATTGATTGTGGGGATTAGGAGAATAGTGTAACGTTTATGGCCAATACCCCCATATTGCATGATTGTGCGAGCTTACTCCTCTTACACGCGGGGATAAGCCGTATCGCGTCACTAGGACGCTATTGTATAACCCAAGCCGGTCATAGACGATTACACATTCAAATCACATTATTTTTAATCGTAGAATTACTGGAAAATATTGTTTCAAACTGTTTAGCCTGCACTTTTCCATTATTACTTGAAATGTGAGATACATATTCGTACTTGCTTCCTCCTGACTGGAGACAACATTTTTAGGTGACATTGAGGATGCTGAGCTATTGTACAATAGCTATTATGACCCGGTTCTGTGTAGTGCCCCGTCCCTACATCGTGCCCCGTACTTGTCCACGGGGTGCGCGAGAAAGGAACACTGTCGCTATCGATTCGGTCGGGACCGATAGGTCAGGATCGACCGAGTCGATCGAACGGGAACGGTTGAATTAAGATCCATTCCTCGTTATGGAATGTCTTCTTCGGAACCAAGTCCCATATTCAGCGGGTTGCGCCTCGAGGATTGACTCTGCGGCTGAGTCGGGAGAGACCTCCCGTTGCTCTGCTTTTCACGCCGCTTGCGTTGGTTTTGGCTTTGTTTTCTGAATGCGTTTTCGTGAATGTTTTCGATGGTTTTCATGGCTTGCATTTCGAACTCGCATTTCCTATCGAACTCCTTGAATAATGCAGTGTTCTAATCGGTTGCTTGTGCGATTTCAGGTAATCGCGTAGGCGACGTCTAGCGCGACCAACAAGTTCTCTCGCCGAAGTAAACTCAAGGTGAGTGGCTGACCCTTCTCTTCTCGACCCCCCTTCTTAGGCAAAGTCGATAGTGTTGTTGCGAATGAAAAGATAAATGCAAGTGCACGAACACGAATGAATGAGCAAGTTCTAAAAGAAAAGGTAGGCTATGTCTTAACAACTAAAAACAAGTCTTTGCACGGTCATGGACAACTTGTCGACAAGGTGAGCGTTTTCCCGCACGGCAACCCGAGGCCACGGGACCGTTGCGGGAAAAGGAAAACAAATAATTAGCTGTGCTGGGCACGGGTTAGGTGAGGACTTGCAGCGGGGCTCGCTACTCACGCTGAAAGGACCCCATCTAACAAAAGCTAGAGGAGTCCACGATGGTTTTGGGAGCCAGTGACCAACCACACGAAATATTACACTTGGTATGAAAATGATAACAATTGACAGGAAAGAACATGGTAAGTTTCATAAGGCGCGGCGTGGTCCGCCGCGGGTAAGTTCAACGTAAATTTTATTATGCTTGTCATATGCTTCTTTGAAATCCATTAGGATGGTTAGAAACATTCATACTCTAAGTCATATAAACTCTTTAACCAAATGAGAGCTTGGAACTTAAATAGCCACGCACCAGTACAAAGTATAATGTACTGATCCTCGCTCTCCATGCAGGTACCCCAAACTACGAAGGGCGTGCCGCTTAAAAATCTCAAGGCGGCGTGGACAGTTTTGAAGCCTCGTCCGTGAGAAGGCTTGTTTCTGGATTCCTTTTGAAGAAGACCCGCACTCAGTCCAAAGAAAAGATGGCGGCTCGACTTCCCGCGATAGCAGGTAGAAATGTGTAATAGTTTTTGCTTGTATAAAGGGGTGTAATGTATGGAACGACTATCTCATCGGCATTCGTTTTGTAAGTCGAGTCATGTTGTAGCCCGCGCGGCAATGAATGTAATGAAGTCATGGTAAATAAAGTTTTATTATCAATGAAAAGTCTACTTCTATTTCAATTGTGTCAATCAATTTTTCTGCGTACTCTAACTTGATGTTGTGTTTCAGATAACCTTATGACTATGCCTTGTGCGATCGCAACTTAGGTTCGTACGACATCACGCCCGGGGGACGACTATCGATTCTACGGAATCGGGGCATGACATAATGGTATCAGAGCACGGCTTTACATCCTTTGACCTCGCATCGATGAGATAAGTTGTTCCATACAATGAGTCCGTAATATTTTGTGACTGATGCGTTTGCCTTCGTATTGCAGAAGTGACGGAACCCACGGTCGAGCGAGAGCAGAGCGCTTCTAGCGGCTCTAGTAGTTCGCATCGTTCGCGGGGCGGACCTTCTAACGATACCATCGAAAGGATGCTGCGCATGATGGAGGCGCAGCGAATCCAGCCCGAGAACCGACATCAACAGACGGAGGAACGACAGGCCCAGTTCGAAGCTCGTTTCGACGCACATGCCAAACTTCAACAAAAGCAGTTGGATACCCTGCAGCAGATCGTCCAGACAATGGCGGCCAACGGAAATTCTGTGACTGCGACTGCGCCTACCGTCACCGCACCTGCTGCCACCGTGCCGGCGATCCAACCCATTGAAGTCGACACGGAGGATCCCGAGCGTCAACCAGCGACACCGAAAAAGTACAACTTTGAAGTGTCCGAATTCAAGAAGGCGTGCCGTACTTCCTTCAGCGGTACCGAAGGCCCTTCCATAGCGATCGACTGGTTGGAAGAGCTGGAAGATCACTTCAAGCTTCTCGGCATTGAAGAGTCGAAGCAAGTCGCCTGCGCACAACTTCAACTACGGTTGAACGCGCACGACTGGTAGGCCGTCCGCAAGCGAGCGATCCGACCGGACAACACCACCGCACCGATCTCCTGGGCCATGTTCCGTAAAGCTTTTGAAGTCCAGTACCTTCCGTCAGCCGTTCATCAAGCGAAGAAAAATGAATTCATGCAGTTGAAGCAAGGGAGCCGGACAGTGGAACAGTATGCCACAGAATTCAACAAGTTTTCTAAGTTTGCTTGTCGGTTTTCTGCCTACTGAAGAGTGCCGTGTGCGACGGTTCGAAGTGGGTCTGCGACACTCTATCGGTGCGCATGTCGGGATTCCGGAGTACAAGACCGTAGACGAGGCTGTGAATCACGCTCTCCGTCTTGAGAACCTGTATCCTTCCGGTGCTGACGATGTTGTGTGCCACTCCAATCACAAACGTCCTAGCTATACGGGAGGCAACAACGACGCGTCAAAGCGTCCAAATAACGGCGGCTACAAGGGTGAAAAAATGATACCAAAGTACACCAATTGCGGGCGAGTCGGACACCATGCCAGCAACTATTTTTCTCGCAATATTGAATATTTTGCTTGCGGACAGATGGGTCACAGGGTCCAAAATTGTCCAAGCTTTCGTCAGACTCGTAACGTCCCGCCACGACAACACCGTCAAGAGAATCGAGGACAGGCGCCTCGACCTCCTCCGCCCACTCAACCCGTACCGCAAAATGGCTGAGACCGTCGCCCCAACACTCAGGTCCGCGTCTACGCCATGACTCGAGACGAAGCGCTTGCATCAGATACAGTAGTGTCAGGTATACTAAAATTTAATAATGTGCCTGCTCGTGTGTTATTTGATTCAGTGTCACCCCCGGTTTTCGAATTAGGGGTATTTTCGTCATTTTTCAAGTTTTATGATTTTTAGGAATTTTATTTGATTTTATATGATTTTTAGGGATTTATTTGAGTCAGTTTGAATTTTACCCAATTTGGACTTAAGTTGGAGACCCGGGTAGCCTGAACACTAGTGGGACCCACATACTAGCTGGACTTGGCCCACATACCATCCTAATTAGGCTAGAAACCATAAACCCTATTTTCATGGCTTAATTAGTCATTTTAGAGCTTAATTAGTTAATTAAAATTAGACCGAAACGAACCGAACCAAACCCGAACCAACCCAACCTAAGTCTAATGGGTTTGGAGGGTTATTGGATCTCACCCAAAACCCAATAACCCCCCACATGGCCGGCCACAAGTAGGAGCACCCCCCCTTTCTTCTTCACTAAGTAACTCACTCTCTCTCTCTCTCTAATTTCATTTCTTTCTCCAAGCTCCTTCTTCCTCCAAGAAACCTGTTCTAGGTATGCATTTAATTCATCATTTAATTCTCTTTAGCTTTAACTCTTTCACAATAAATGTAGAGAAAGGGATTCTCTACATTTTGCCCTAAAATTTGTAGGATTCCATAGAAATCTAAGTTAGAGATTTTTACGGGTTTTTATATCAAGAGTGGTATATATATATGTATGTATATATATATGTGTATGTATTATATATAAGTATTGTGTATAGAGTGAGAGAATGGTGGTGGTGGTGTATGAGTGAGAGTGGTGGTGGGAGTGTGTGTTTGTGTGTATGTGAGTGTGGTTGTGAGAGAGTATGTGTGGGTGTGTGAATTTAGATATATATATATATATATATAGATAGATAGATAGATAGGTATATAGATGGATATATATATATGAATATATATATATATATATATATAGTGGAATTAGAAGAGAAATTAGATGAAGAGGAAGAAGAGAACAGCAGCTGCAGCAGCATTAGCATGCAGCAGTGCAGCAGCAGCATTGGCAGTAGCTGCAGCAGCAGCAAAAGCCAAAGTAGCAGCAGCAATAGGCAAAGCAGCAGCAGCAGCAATAGGCAAAGCAGTAGCAGCAGGGCAGCAGTCCCCCCCTATATTAGCCCCTTAAACCCTTTAAAACCCCCCAATGGATATATATATATATATATATATATATATATATATATATATATATATATATATATATATATATATATATATATATATATATATATATATATATAGAGGTGAACAAGAAGAAGTTTAAGAAAATTAGAAGAAGTTAGAAGAGAAGTAGAAGGAAAGAATAAGAAGAAGTTAGGAAAAGAATGAGAAGAAGATTAGAAAAAGAATATGAAAGGAGAATAGGAATTAGTAAGGAGGAGAAGAAGAGAATTAGAAGAAGTTAGAAGAATTAGAATGGGAAGAATTAGAAGAATAGGATTTAGAGGGGTTTGAGTTAGAGGGTGAAACGGAGACCCGAGCGTCGGAATGAGTTGAAACTTGGGGGAGACTTAGATTATATAGATTAGACTTTGCGGGTAGGCTCCCGAGTGGAAATCGGGGTTGTAGGGCGCCGGTATCGCGCCATACCATTGCGTATCTTGATTTATTCAAGATATCGACAATAGGCCGTAAGATGGACTAGACGTCCACTCTACCTAGGTATTTTGGTAGGTAATGAACGTATAGGCTAGTATCATACTACCCTAGGGAGCTCGGGTCGAAATACCAAGCGTAGGTAGGCTAACTTGGTAATTGCCTAAGTTAGAATTTTACCTTTTTAAAGGGTAAAATAGGATATTGGCCTATGGCCAAGATTTGAGTTTCGAAGTCCAAGATGGACTTGGATATGGGTTGTAGAGGTTGGTAATGATTAGAAATAGCCGCCTAGACCTAGTCTTGACCTCGGTTGACCATGGTTGACTTTTTAGACCAAAAGTCAACTATGGGTCAACACTTTACCTAATTTAGTCCCAAATTTCATTAAACTTGGACAGTTGACCAATAGTCAACTATTAGTCACCAGTGACCTAGGGTTGACCTAGAGTTGACCTAGAGTTGACCAGAGTTGACCCGTTGACCAAAAGTCAACTGTAAGTCAACTTTTGACCTAGTTTGATTCGGATTGACTTCCAATGTTCTCCCATGACCAAGATTGACCCAACTAGACATGTCTTGACCTAGAATGTCTTAATAGGATTTAATTTGATTTAACTTTACTTCCTAAACACAGTATTGATACGTCTTGTTCTCTATAGGTCCTCGAGATACTGCAGTAGATCCGGTTGACATATTTTATCATCTTACAGGCGAGTACATTCTCTGATAACTTATTTCTAATTTATGATAACTGTTATGATTCATGTACTTAGTGTTGATATGCTTATTCCTGACATATGGTTCTCACGGATTGGTATTCATGGATCCCGACGAGAGATGTTTCTCCTTCTTAGGTTGGGATGTATTGTGCAAGCTCCCTTGTAGCTCTTGCTCAATATATGGTCACTGATTCTAGAGAAGGTTTGCTACCTTCTCATTAGAATCCCGTGCAGTGACGTGTCCTGTTTGGATCCATTCTACCAGTTGGGGTAGGGGGAGTAGTAGCGTTTGCCTGTGATCATATTCCCTTGCATTCTTGAACAGTGTGAGTCATATACCGCACTTATGACTTGCCAGGCCAGTTCTCGACAGGTACCCAAGCCGATCACAAGTTGAAACTACTACTCACACACATTGGATATATGGCTTACCTTGATTTGTGTACATACCATGATTCAGTTCTACTTTCTTGTTCTAGCTCTAGCTCTACAGCTTACCATGCCATGATATATTTATGTACACTCCATGATTTTATTATATATGCTCTATTTATAGTCTTATAGCTTTTATTCTATCTTGAGATCTGTTACGAGATATATGTACTCGTTCCATCCTGACTGGATATGTTGACAAAATATTACAGATGCTGATGAGGGTGATTGCAGTACCTACTACGGTCCGGATGACGTAGTAGGCTTAGACTTGGTCCAGCAGGGCTTAGCTCCGCCTGACGAAACTTTATCTATTGCTTAGTTAGAGTAGGTCTTTTGTACTGGACCTTGTCTCCAGTTACTTTTGAGACTGTATTACTTTTGGATTGTATTAGAGACTGGACTTGTATATTATTTGTGTTTGGACTTGACAGGTTATATTTTATCGTCTTGTTGTCTTTATCTTTCAGTCTTTACTTTATCATCTTAGAGTTGTGATTGAGCACTCATATATATTCATTGCTTGTCCTCCGTTCGGAGTTGACCATATTCTCGACAGGTTTTTGATATATATATATAAACTGTTGTTAGAGTAGAAAACCTACAGCGTTCCATGCCGTTTTTTCGGTGAGGGCTGGGCGTTGTCACGTACACGTGCCCTTATAGCAGGTGCGGATCGTGACACGTTTTAGTGGGGGCGCACGCAGGTCCTGAAGTCATAATTAGTGCGATGTCGTAGCGGCACTCGTCTTAGAGTGTTGACTACGAGCCTGTGTTACACATAGGAGGTAGTAGGCTAAGAGTACTCAATCACAGTAGGATCTTTCCTTGCTTATCTTGCTTACCGTCTTTGATATTATTTTACTGCATTCTAGCTGTCCTCCTTTGATATTGCCCTTCATGTGTCATATTGATATATTCTTTTCAATCTGTCTCCAGGATGGTTATGACTCATTCTCCTGGTGAGGAGCACGGGGAGACGGAGAGGTCTGCTACCTCTGGCGGACAGGCTCCGGTCACTTCCCCTGCAGATGGGACTTCTGTTGGCGCTCTCGGGGGTACTCCTCCAGCGCTCTCGATGACTGTCCCTAGGGTCATTGCGGGTGCTCTTCTCGCAGTGCCGGGGGCTACGGCAGGAGCTGTCGGGGGCGTTCTTCCTCCTCAACATGGGACTCCTCCAGTGATGGGAGCTATTCCTCCGTTGCCTTCTCTGCCCGCAGACATGGGGCAGATGGTCGCATTCTTTCAGCAGGTGCTGGAGTCCCAGCGGGCCCAGCACGAGGCTCAGATGAGGCAGACAGAGGCCATGCGCCAGGGTATGGAGGATGTACACAGGTTGGCTTTGGCGGCAGTGGAGCGTGGGGCTCCACAGAGGGAGGTGCAGCAGCAGCAGCAGAAGATCGGGGATATCCAGGCTTTCAAGAAGTTGGGTCAGAGGGATTTCAAGGGGACCGAGGGCATTATTTATGCTGATGACTGGCTCGAGGACATCGAGCGCCAGATGAGGGCCTTCCGCCTGGCAGACGACCTGAAGGTCGAGGCGGTTGGCTTGCAGTTGTTAGATGTTGCCCGGACATGGTTCCGGAATGAGCCGGCTCTTGCAGGAGATGGCCACACTTGGGCTGAGTTTCGGGCCATGTTCAGAGAGAAGTTCTTTTCCTCCACAGACAAGATCGGCCTAGTGCAGCAGTTTCAGAACCTGCAGCAGGGCTGTATGACTGTGGAGGAGTATGCGGCGGAGTTCGGCCGGCTGAGCCGATACGCCGAGTACATGGTGAGCGACCCGGTGATCCGAGCAGAGCGCTTCCGGTAGGGATTGACATGGGATATCAAGATCCTGATCCCTTCCTTCTATGCTACATATGCAGAGGTTTATACGGAGGCTAGGAAGGTGGAGAGGGAGTGGGGCTTGAAGCCGAAGAGGGATCGTGATTTGTTTTCGGGGGCCAGTAGCAGCGCAGGGGCTGCTAAGCGCCTTCAGCTTCAGCATCAGTCGTTCCAGCATCATCAGCAGCAGGTGCAGGCCAGAGCATCTGTCCAGAGGGTTCAGCAGCGTCCGGGGTAGGACGATCTACCGTGCCACTTCTGCAAGAAGCCCGGTCACCTCTTTGAGTTCTGCAGAAGGAGGCTGGGGCTGTGTCTCTTTTGCGATGCCGCTGGACATCAGATGCGGGAGTGTCCCAAGAACTCTCGTACAGCTGGAGCAGCTCAGAGGGCACCTGTTCAGAGAGCACCAGCTAGTGTGCCGGTAGTTCAGCAGCGGGGTTCACTTCCGACCCAGCAGCAGCAGTTTGTTCAGCACCGCCAGCAGAAGGGTGGTCAGGGTAGAGCCTTTGCTCTTGCAGCCGAGGAGATAGAGCCTATTGCGAATATTGTCGCAGGTTCTATTCTGCTCGATTCTTTTTCAGCTTTGGCCTTATTTGATTCTGGTGCTACGCACAGTTTTATGTCTGTTTCTTTTGCTCTTAGGCACAATATTATTGCTGAGTATCTTGGTAGGACTTGCAAGATTATGACTGGGAATGGCATCATCCTAGTTAATAATGTTTGCAAGGGGCGGAGAGTTTCTTTGAGAGGCCGGGAGCTGAGTGCGTGTTTGCTCGTAATGCCACTTCCGAGTTACGATGTGGTGCTCGGTATGGACTGGTTGAGCATGCACCAGGCTAGCATCGACTGCAGAGGGGGCAGGATTCTGTTTAGGCCGCCGAGAGAGCCGGAGTATGAGTTCACCAGGGGTGCAGCGGAGCAGGGAGATGGATTCTGCAGAGCGTTGTTGGCGGGGCCGGTGTTGCCACATCCACTCATTGCCGAGTTCTTGGATGTATTTCCCGAGGAGCTGCCCGGGATGCCGCCAGACCTTGATGTTGAGTTTTCTATAGACCTAGTGCCGGGCGCTGAGCCTATCTTCCAGCACGTCTATAGAATCAACAACAGTGAGTTAGCGAAGCTGAAGAGACAGGTCGACGAGCTGGAGGACAAGGGCTTTATTCGATCTAGTTCTTCACCTTGGGGCGCGCCAGTTCTTTTCGTCCCCAAGAAGGATGGTATGGTACGTCTGTGCATTAATTATAGGGCACTCAACAACCTTACCATCAAGAACAAGTATTCTTTGCCAAAGATTGATGACTTGTTCGACCAGTTGAGCGGGGCGAGGGTGTTCTCGAAGATTGACTTGCGTACCGGGTACCATCAGCTGAAGGTGAAGCAGGATAACATTCCGAAGACTGCCTTTCGGACTCGCTATGGCCAGTATGAGTATACCGTCATGCCATTTGGGTTGACCAACGCCCCGGCGGTATTCATGAACTTGATGAACAAGGTATTTCATCAGTACCTTGACAAGTTCATGGTGGTCTTCATTGATGATATTCTTATCTATTCGAAGACACCAGAGGAGCACGAGGAGCACCTGAGGATTGTGTTGGACACTCTCAGGAGGGAGCAGCTGTATGGGAAGCTGTCCAAGTGCGAGTTCTTCTTGGATCGCGTGGAGTTCCTAGGCCATGTTGTCTCTAGCGAGGGGATTTCAGTAGATCCGAAGAAGATTTCTGCAGTGGAGTCCTGGTCTACACCGAGCTCAGTAGCAGAGGTTCGGAGTTTTCTGGGTCTGGCAGGTTACTACCGGAGGTTCATGCAGGACTTTTCCAGGATTGCCCAACCGATGACCCGCCTTACCAGGAAGGACGAAGAGTTTGTTTGGTCCGAGGAGTGCCAGGCCGCCTTCGAGGAGCTGAAGACGAGGTTGACTACAGCTCCTATCTTGACGATGCCATCTGGATCTGGTGGTTATACGATCTACAGTGATGCTTCAGGACGGGGTTTGGGTTGTGTGCTTCAGCAGTACGGGAAGGTAATTGCCTATACATCTAGGCAGTTACGTCCTCATGAGAGGAATTTCCCAACCCACGATCTGGAGCTGGCAGCGATCATCTTTGCTTTGAAGCTGGAAAAATACTATCTGTACGGAGAGCGAGTTGAGATCTATACAGATCACAAGAGCTTGAAGTACGTGTTTACCCAGAAGGAGCTGAATATGAGGCAGAGGAGATGGTTAGAGCTGATGAAGGATTTTGATATATCCTTACAGTACCATCCGGGAAAGGCCAACGTGGTCGCGGATGCTTTGAGCAGGTATCCCGTGGCCATGTGTTTGACGATGGATCGTCACCTTCTGGCAGATCTGGAGAGTTTGGGCATAGAGGTGATAGTTCCAGGATTCGAGGCACAGATGTGGGGTCTCCAGGTGCAGTCGGAGCTGATGGATAGAGTCAGGGCAGCTCAGTTTGAGGATGAGGCTCTGAGAGTCATCAGGGAGCAGGTCCGGGCAGGACTGTTGGATGAGTTCTCTATAGCAGGGGATGGGTCGTTGAGGCATGGTACCAGATTATGCGTGCCGAGCGGAGGACTTCGAGAGGAGGTTCTTCAGGAGGTGCACCATTCTCAGTACTCTATGCATCCCGGAGCCAACAAGATGTATAAAGACTTGAGACAGCATGTTTGGTGGTATGGCATGAAACACGAGGTGGCTCAGTTCGTTTCTAGATGCTTGGTGTGCCAGCAGGTGAAGGCCGGAAGGCAGAGACCCGATGGATTGCTCCAGCCACTACCTATTCCTGAGTGGAAGTGGGAGCATATCACTATGGACTTTGTATCTGGGCTTTCGCGCTCTCCAGGAGGGAAGGATACGATTTGGGTCATTGTTGATCGATTGACCAAATCGGCCCACTTTTTGCCTTTCAAGGTGGGTTTGTCTACGGAGAGGTTGGCCGAGATGTACGTGCGACAGATAGTCCGATTGCACGGGGTTCCAGTGAGTATAGTCTCGGATCGGGACAGCCGATTCACTTCTCACTTCTGGAGGAGTTTACAGACTAGCTTGGGCACATCGCTCAAGTTCAGTACCGCATACCACCCCCAGACAGACGGGCAGTCGGAGAGGACAATTCAGACCCTCGAGGATATGCTGCGTACCTATGTCTTGGACTTCGGGAGATCTTGGGAGGACCACCTTCACTTGGTAGAGTTTGCTTACAACAACAGCTACCAAGCCAGTATAGAGATGTCACCTTTCGAGGCTCTATACGGACGGAGGTATCGTACTCCCTTGTCTTGGGATGATGTCGGTGAGAGGGTTTTGCTTGGCCCTGAGATGGTAGTGGATGCTGCGGAGAAGGTCAGGATTATCAGAGATCGACTTTGGGTGGCGCAGGATAGGCAGCGGCATTGGGCCGATAGCCACCGGAGGCCATTGGAGTTTGAGGTATAATTTAGATTTTTCTAGTATTTGAGTCTGATTGTGATTGTTTTAGATCAAGCTCTAAGTCTTGTGTTTTGTTCTAGGTTGATGATCTTGTCTTTCTGCGGATTTCTCCGACGCGTGGCATGATTCGTTTTGGTGGCGGCGGGAAGCCTAGTCCACGATACATCGGACCATTCCGTATCTTGGGCAGGGTCGGTGCAGTGGCTTACCGACTGGAGTTACCGCCCGCACTAGAGGGAGTGCACAGTGTGTTCCACGTGTCACAGCTGAGACGGTACGTGGCAGATCCCAGTCATGTCTTAGACCACTCCGAGATCAAGGTGGGACCGACACTCAGCTATCCAGAGAAGCCGGTTGAGATCTTGGACCGAAGAGAGAAGGTGCTCCGGAACCAGGTCATTCCTTTGGTTCGCGTTGCATGGAGACACCACTCTCCAGGTGAGTCCACCTGGGAGAGGGAGGACGACATGCGGGAGCGATTCCCATATCTCTTCGAGCCTTGAGGTAAAATTCTTTCTTTTTCTTCCTTGTTCTGTTCATGATTGCTGTGTTAGTTCTCATTCAATTTCGAGGACGAATTTTTTTTTAGGAGGGTAGATTTGTCACCCCTAGTTTTCGAATTAGGAGTATTTTCATTATTTTCAAGTTTTATGATTTTTAGGAATTTTATTTGATTTTATATGATTTTTAGGGATTTATTTGAGTCGGTTTGAATTTTACCCAATTTGGACTTAAGTTGGAGACCCGGGTAGCCTGAACACTAGTGGGATCCACATACTAGCTGGGCTTGGCCCACATACCATCCTAATTAGGCTAGAAACCATAAACCCTATTTCTATGGCTTAATTAGTCATTTTAGAGCTTAATTAGTTAATTAAAATTAGACCGAAACGAACCGAACCAAACCCGAACCAACCCAACCTAAGTCTAATGGGTTTGGAGGGTTATTGGATCTCACCCAAAACCCAATAACCCCCCACATGGCCGGCCACAAGTAGGAGCACCCCCCTTTCTTCTTCACTAAGTAACTCACTCTCTCTCTCTCTCTAATTTTATTTCTTTCTCCAAGCTCATTCTTCCTCCAAGAAACCTATTCTAGGTATGCATTTAATTCATCATTTAATTCTCTTTAGCTTTAACTCTTTCACAATAAATGTAGAGAAAGGGATTCTCTACACTTTGCCCTAAAATTTGTAGGATTCCCTAGAAATCTAGGTTAGAGATTTTTAGGGGTTTTTATATCAAGAGTGGTATATATATATATGTATGTATATATATATATATATATATATATATATATATGTGTATGTATTATATATAAGTATTGTGTATAGAGTGAGAGAATGGTGGTGGTGGTGTATGAGTGAGAATGGTGGTGGGAGTGTGTGTTTGTGTGTATGTGAGTGTGGTTGTGAGAGAGTATGTGTAGGTGTGTGAATTTATATATATATATATATATATATATATATATATATATATATATATATATATATATATATATATATATATATATAGTAGAATTAGAAGAGAAATTAGATGAAGAGGAAGAAGAGAACAGCAGCTGCAGCAGCATTAGCATGCAGCAGTGCAGCAGCAGCATTGGCAGTAGCTGCAGCAGCAGCAAAAGCCAAAGCAGCAGCAGCAGCAATAGGCAAAGCAGCAGCAGCAGCAATAGGCAAAGCAGTAGCAGTAGGGCAGCAGTCCCCCCTATATTAGCCCCTTAAACCCTTTAACCCCCCCCAATGGATATATATATATGTATATATATATATATATATATATATATATATATATATATATATATATATATATAGATACATAGAGGAGAACAAGAAGAAGTTTAAGAAAATTAGAAGAAGTTAGAAGAGAAGTAGAAGGAAAGAATAAGAAGAAGTTAGGAAAAAAATGAGAAGAAGATTAGAAAAAGAATAGGAAAGGAGAATAGGAACTAGTAAGGAGGAGAAGAAGAGAATTAGAAGAAGCTAGAAGAATTAGAATGGGAAGAATTAGAAGAATAGGATTTAGAGGGGTTTGAGTTAGAGGGTGAAACGGAGCCCCGAGCGTCGGAATGAGTTGAAACTTGGGGGAGACCTAGATTATATAGATTAGACTTTGTGGGTAGGCTTCCGAGTGGAAATCGGGGTTGTAGGGCGCCGGTATCGCGCCGTACCATTGCGTATCTTGATTTATTCAAGATATCGACAATAGGCCGTAAGATGGACTAGACGTCCACTCTATCTAGGTATTTTGGTAGATAATGAACGTATAGGCTAGTATCATACTACCCTAGGGAGCTCGGATCGAAATACCAAGCGTAGGTAGGCTAACTTGGTAATTGCCTAAGTTAGAATTTTACCTTTTTAAAGGGTAAAATAGGATATTGGCCTATGGCCAAGATTTGAGTTTCGAAGTCCAAGATGGACTTGGATATGGATTGTAGAGGTTGGTAATGATTAGAAATAGCCGCCTAGACCTAGTCTTGACCTCGGTTGACCACGGTTGACTTTTTAGACCAAAAGTCAACTATGGGTCAATACTTTACCCAATTTAGTCCCAAATTCTATTAAACTTGGACAGTTGACCAATAGTCAACTATTAGTCACTAGTGACCTAGGGTTGACCTAGAGTTGACCTAGAGTTGATCAGAGTTGACCCGTTGACCAAAAGTCAACTGTAAGTCAACTTTCGACCTAGTTTGATTCGGATTGACTTCCAATGTTCTCCCATGACCAAGATTGACCCAACTAAATATGTCTTGACCTAGAATGACTTAATAGGATTTAATTTGATTTAACTTTACTTTCTAAACACATTATTGATACGTCTTGTTCTCTATAGGTCCTCGAGACACTGCAGTGGATCCGGTTGACATATTTTATCATCTTACAGGCGAGTACATTCTCTGATAACTTATTTCCAATTTATGATAATTATTATGATTCATGTACTTAGTGTTGATATGCTTATTCCTGACACATGGTTCTCACGGATTGGTATTCCTGGATCCCGACGAGAGATGTTTCTCCTTCTTAGGTTAGGATGTATTGTGCAAGCTCCCTTATAGCTCTTGCTCAATATATGGTCACTGATTCTAGAGAAGGTTCGCTACCTTCTCATTAGAATCCCGTGCAGTGACGTGTCCTGTTTGGATCCATTCTACCAGTTGGGGTAGGGGGAGTAGTAGCGTATGCCTGTGATCATATCCCCTTGCATTCTTGAACAGTGTGAGTCATATACCGCACTTATGACTTGCCAGACTAGTTCTCGACAGGTACCCAAGCCGATCACAAGTTAAAACTACTACTCACACACATTGGATATATGGCTTACCTTGATTTGTGTACATACCATGATTCAGTTCTACTTTCTTGTTCTAGCTCTAGCTCTACAGCTTACTATGCCATGATACATTTATGTACACTCCATGATTTCATTGTATATGCTCTATTTACTGTCTTATAGCTTTTATTCTATCTTGAGATCTATTATGAGATATATGTACTCGTTCCATCCTGACTGGATATGTTGACAAAATATTACGGATGCTGATGAGGGTGATTGCAGTACCTACTACGGTTCGGATGACGTAGTGGGCTTAGACTTGGTCCAGCAGGGCTTAGCTCCGCCTGACGAGACTTTACCTATTGCTTAGTTAGAGTAGGACTTTTGTACTGGACCTTGTCTCCAGTTACTTTTGAGACTGTATTACTTTTGGATTGTATTAGAGACTGGACTTGTATATTATTTGTGTTTGGACTTGACAGGTTATATTTTATCGTCTTGTTGTCTTTATCTTTCAGTCTTTACTTTATCATCTTAGAGTTGTGATTGAGCACTCATATATATATTCATTGCTTGTCCTCCGTTCGGAGTTGACCATATTCTCGACAGGTTTTTGATATATATATAAACTATTGTTAGAGTAGAAAACCTACAGCGTTCTATGCCATTTTTTCGGTGAGGGCTGGGCGTTGTCACCTACATGTGCCCTTATAGCGGGTGCGGGTCATGACATTCAGGCGCTTCGCATAGTTTTATATCGGCAGACTTTGTCGTCGAGCACAAATTTCCTGTAATATCATTAGATCTCGACCTTAGCGTAAGCACACCTTCGGGCACACCAATTCTTACAAACTTAGCTTGTGCCGGCAGGATTATCTGTATCGACGGTCAAAAGATCGGTCTGGATGTGATTGTTCTAGACATGAAGGACTTTGACATCATTCTGGGAATTGATTAGCTCGGGCCGTGTAACGCAACCATAGACTGCACTGAAAAGAAGGTCACCTTTCGCATACCTGGAGTGCTTGAATTTTGCTACTCGTGTGGTGAGGCATCGCCGACCTGTATGGTGATCTTCGTAATATCTGCTCGACGGATGCTGCATTCCGGGTGCGATGGCTATCTAGCTTCCGTTCGAGACATGCGACAGGATGGTACAAACGCGGGTCAGACCGACATTGTGGCAGAATTCCCAGACGTGTTCCCGGACGAGCTACCCGGCATGCCGTCCGATCGATAAATAGAGTTCACCATCGACACATTCCCCGACACCCGGCCGATCTCGAAGGCTCCGTACAGAATGGCCCCTACAGAACTGAAGGAACTAAAGGCACAACTACAAGAATTACTCGACAGAGGATTTATCCGTCCGAGTGTCTCGCCGTGGGGTGTGCCCGTGCTATTCGTAAAGAAGAAGGATGGATCGATATGACTCTGCATCGACTATCGAGAATTGAACAAAGCCACCATCCAAAACAAATACCCCCTGCCCTGCATCGAGGACTTGTTCGATCAGCTCCAAGGTGCAACGGTGTTTTCGAAGATTGATCTGCGATCGGGTTATCACCAACTCAAGGTCAAGCCAGATGACGTGCCGAAGTCCGCCTTCCGCACTCGTTATGGCCACTATGAGTTCTTAGTAATGCCGTTCGGTCTGACAAATGCCCCTGTCGTCTTCATGGATCTAATGAATCAGGTGTTCCGTCCGTTCGTTGACAAATTCGTAGTAGTCTTCATCGACGACATCCTCGTCTACTCGAAGGATCGAGCGCAACATGCAGAGCATCTGTGGACGGTACTCCAAATCCTTCGAGAGAATCAGTTGTATGCGAAGATGAACAAGTACGAGTTCTGGCTGAACAGTGTCTCATTCCTTGGGCACATCATCTCCGTCGCGGGCATCGCAGTCGATCCGAAAAAAGTCGAGGCAGTTGCTGATTGGAAACGGCCCGCATCAGTTAGCGAAATTCAAAGCTTTCTAGACTTGGCGGGATACTACCGACGCTTCGTGAAGGACTTCGCGAAGATTGTATCACCGTTGACTCGCCTCACCCAGAAAGGAATCGCGTTCGAGTGGTCAGACGACTGTGAAGCTTCCTTCAAAGAGCTCAAACAACGGCTCGTTTTGGCCCCGATACTTGCACTTCCTGAAGGGACGAAGGGATTTCAAATCTTCAGTGATGCTTCTGGCCAGGGCTTGGGGTGTGTGCTCATGCAGCAGGATAAGGTGATATCTTTTGCTTTCCGGCAGTTGAAGCCGCACGAGAAGAACTACCCCACACACGACCTAGAATTAGCGGCGATTGTGTTTGCGTTAAAGCTATGGTGTCACTATCTCTATGGCATGGCATGCAGGATTTATACGGACCACAAAAGTCTCAAGTATCTCTTCACCCAGAAAGAATTGAATTTACGGCAGAGGCGATGGCTCGAGCTGATCAAAGACTATGACTTGTCAATCGACTACACGCCGGGCAAGAGAAATATGGTAGCGGATGCGCTGAGCCAGAAGTACTTAGCTTCGTTATGCATCAACGATCGACTGCTGCGTGACTTGGAAGGAATGGGCATCGAGCTCCGAGTTCGTTTCAGAGACGTGAAACTAGCACAACTGCGGGTGGAACCGAGCCTACTGGAGAGGATCAAGTCTACACAGAAGGACGACCCATACCTGGAGAAGATACGGAAGCTGATATCGACAGGGAAAGCGTCCGACCTTGCAGAGGACGAGTCGGGAGTGTTGCGCATGAAGGGACGGCTATGCGTACCGGACGACGCAGAACTTAGAAAGAAGATAATGTCGGAGACGCATTATGCAAAATATTCCTTGCATCCTAGCAGCACCAAGATGTATAAGGACCTCCGCGTTGTCTTTTGGTGGCACGGCATGAAAAGGGACGTAGCACACTTTGTGTCAAAATATATGGCCTGTCAGCAAGTCAAAGCCGAGTACCAGCGACCGGGCGGGGAGATACAGAACCTCGCCATTCCAGAGTGGAAATGGGATCACATCACTATGGACTTCGTTGTTGACTTGTCGAGGACGTCGCGGGGAAACGACGCCGTCTGGGTCATCTTCGATCGACTAACCAAGTCAGCGCACTTTATCGCCATCAAAGTTACTTGGAGCGTCGACCGCCTTGCTCAGATATACCTTGATAAAATAGTTCGGCTGCACGGGGTCCCAGTTTCTATTGTCTCTGATCGGGATGGACGGTTGGTTGCGCGCTTCTGGAGTAGTCTTCATTCAGCACTGAGGACCAAGTTGAAGTTCAGCTCAGCTTATCATCTCAGACTGACAGCCAAACAGAGCGGGTGAACCAAATTCTCGAAGACATGTTACGACTCTGTGCGATCGACTTGAAGTCAAGTTGGGACGTCCATCTACCGCTGGCCGAGTTTGCATACAACAACAGCTATCAGTCCAGCATCCAAATGGCGCCGTATGAAGCTTTGTACGACCGGAAGTGCAGATCGCCTATTTGCTTGGATGAAGTCGGGGAACGGCAGATACTTGGTCCGGAGCTGGTGGAGCAGACCATGCTAAAAGTCAAGTTAATACGAGAGAGATTGAAGATAGCATAAAGTCGACAGAAAAGCTATGTCGACACGCACCGACGCCCCCTCGAGTTCTCGAAAGGCGACCATATATTCTTGAAAGTCATGCCCATGCGGGGAGTTTCCAGGTTCGGTGCGAAGGGGAAATTGAGCCCAAGATTTGTTGGCCCGTTCGAAATATTGAAGCGAGTTGCCCCGGTAGCTTACCAAATCGCCTTGCCGCCTACGTTGTTAGAGGTACATGACGTCTTCCACGTATCATAATTGCGGAAGTACGTACATGATCTGAGCCATGTTGTAGATTTGGATAAGCTGGACCTGAAGGCGGACTTGTCATATGTCGAAGAGCCGGTACAAATCTTGGAGCACAAGGATAAACTTCTCCGCAACCGTGCTATTCCCCTCGTCCGTGTCCTCTGGAGGAACCACTCAGTCGAAGAGTCGACGTGGAAGCTTGAGTCAGAAATGAAGGAAAAGTTTCCTTCATTGTTCTCGTAGAGGTAGGTACTATTTTAAGTTTCGAGGACGAAACTTTTTCTTAGTTGGTTATGGTGTAGTGCCCCGTCCCTACATCGTGCCCCGTACTTGTCCATGGGGTGTGCGAGAAAGGAACACTGTCGCCATCGATTCGGTCGGGACCGATAGGTCGGGATCGACCGAGTCGATCGAACGGAAACGGTTGAATTAAGATCCATTCCTCGTTATGGAATGTCTTCTTCGGAACCAAGTCCCATATTCAGTGGGTTGCGCCTCGAGGATTGACTCTACGGCTGAGTCGGGAGAGACCTCCCGTTGCTCTGCTTTTCACGCCGCTTGCGTTGGTTTTGGTTTTGTTTTCTGAATGCGTTTTCGTGAATGTTTTCGATGGTTTTCATGGCTTGCATTTCGAACTCGCATTTTCTATCGAACTCCTTGAATAATGTAGTATTCTAATCGGTTGCTTGTGCAATTTCAGGTAATCGCGTAGGCGACGTCTAGCACGACCAACAAGTTCTCTCGTCGAAGTAAACTCAAGGTGAGTGGCTGACCCTCCTCTTCTCGACCCCCCTTTTTAGGCAAAGTCGATAGTGTTGTTGCGAATGAAAAGATAAATGCAAGTACACGAACACGAATGAATGAGCAGGTTCTAAAAGAAAAGGTAGGCTATGTCTTAACAACTAAAAACAAGTCTTTGTACGGTCATGGACAACTTGTCGACAAGGTGAGCGTTTCCCCGTACGGCAACCCGAGGCCACGGGACCGTTGCGGGCAAAGGAAAACAAATAATTAGCTGTACTGGGCACGGGTTAGGCGAGGACTTACAGCGGGGCTCGATACTCACGCTGAAAGGACCCCGTCTAACAAAAGCTAGAGGAGTCTACGATGGTTCTGGGAGCCAGTGACCAACTACACGAAATATTGCACTTGGTATGAAAATGATAACAATTGACAGGAAAGAACATGGTAAGTTTCATAAGGCGCAGCGCGGTCCGCCGCGGGTAAGTTCAACGTAAATTTTATTATGCTTGTCATATACTTGTTTGAAATCCATTAGGATGGTTAGAAACATTCATACTCTAAGTCTATAAACTCTTCAACTAAATGAGAGCTTGGAACTTAAATAGCCACGCACCAGTACAAAGTGTAATGTACTGATCCTCGCTATCCATGCAGGTACCCCAAACTACGAAGGGCGTGCCGCTTAAAAATCTCAAAGCGGCGTGGACACTTTTGAAGCCTCATCCGTGAGAAGGCTTGTTTCTGGATTCCTTTTGAAGAAGACCCGCACTCAGTCCAAAAAAAAAGATGGCGGCTCGACTTCCCGCGATAGCAGGTGGAAATGTGTAATGGTTTTTGCTTGTATAAAGGGGTGTAATGTATGGAACGACTATCTCATCGGCGTTCGTTTTGTAAGTCGAGTCATGTTGTAGCCCGCGCGGCAATGAATGTAATGAAGTCATGGTAAATGAAGTTTTATTATCAATAAAAAGTCTACTTCTATTTTAATTGTGTCAATCAATTTTTTTGCATACTCTAACTTGATATTGTGTTTCGGATAACCTTATGACTATGTCTTGTGCGATCGCAACTTAGGTTCGCACGGTATCACGCCCGGGGGACGACTATCGATTCTACGGAATTGGGGCATGACATTCTGTACCCTGTGGTGTTGCCAGAGTCCCCCTTGGAGGACGTAGGACCTGAGGTCGACGAGCCGAACGCTAAGCTAGTTATTTCCAGTTTCCAGTTTCTTTGTTTTTGGAATTTTGTTAATTCGAATTCAGCATTTATTCCAGTCCTTTTAATTCCAGTTGTACTTTTCAAATATTGAATAAAGTTTTAAAATTTTCGTATATTGAGTTGTGACAAATGTATAGATGTTGTTGTGAACACCTGCATATAGAACAGTTTACTGCCGCCGTCTCACAACGGTGCAGGCTGGGCATGATCCGGTTCGACCCAATTATTTGGGATCGGGTCGTGACATATTTTTAGTGGTAGCCCATGCAGGTCAAATCAACAACTTAGGAGAACATATCTAGAAACAACTAGAACACTAGAATATTGGTTTGTCACAACATAGGACCGAATTATCTATATAAGTAACTATTTTTGCTTGCTTATAAAATAGTAGGTTACTTCGTTTATGCTTGCCCCTAAACTAGCCAGACTATGACGACAACCTTTTAGTCGGTACTAGCAAGATTTTGTTTTCTATGCATGATGCAAGAGAATCGTAGTAGTAGATTGAGCAACGGGAGACTGCTCGAACCAGATCAGGACCATAAGAGCTATTGATTAGCACTAGATGATACCCTACCGAAGCATAACATGTTACCCTGATTATACTATTTTTGGCCAATATCTTTCCCAAAGCCATGTTTCCCCTACGATACAATTTCAGAAAAGTTGGAGGATTCTAATCTTAATGAGAAGGTGTGTAAGGCAGTATTTATCACAGATATATCGGTGATTAAAAAAAACTGGAAGGATAGAATTCTGGAATACCCAGATATTAGTTGGTACTTATAACAGCTGGAAGTGATAATGACATAAGGAGTGAATTTTGACCTTAACCAGTTTAGGCCGAATGTATGGTGGTATATGTTACTACATATTCTATTTTCTAGATTTTTGTATCTTTTAGTGTCCCGTGATTTTCGGAATTATCTCCTTTCCATGTCTTTAACAGATTTTAGCATCCCTTAGGATCTATACGTTTTGCTATTTATGGACCAATATTAGAACTCTTCAATCTCCTTCTTCAGCAAACCTATTTTCAACTTCTCCATTTATTGATCAAATCATATCGCTCTACCTTTATTTGGCATCCAGACCCGTTCGCTATCTAGAGTTTTAAATTCTAATAAACTCTTATCTACCCAAAGTACTTATACGATTAGCGTATCCAACTATTTGCCTTGAACTCATTTCTAATTGACTTTCTTGGAACGAATCCTGAAGCAAATTCTTCTGGAACTATAAAACCTCAATATAAATTATTACCAAAAGAATTGGTTTAGCCTAGTTAGTTCATGAATTCCCTAGAGAAGATATTTTCAAAAATAATTTCAATATTGATTGTTATCTCCTAGGTTATTCTAAATATTTTATTTGTTGATCCCCTCCACTCAACTTGAAACCCTACTCTCTCTATGCAACTTCTTGATCAATTCAAGGCCTAGATAGCTTTAAAACTCAATGCTTGAGTATCGTGAAGCACGAACGGTCAGAGAATTGATTCCATCCTAATTTAAATTTTCTTTAGTCATTGAAAAACTTTTGAATTGTTGAACTATCCCCTGGTTGGCTTTGCTAAACCATTTTAACCTGACTTCCTTGAATCCATAAGACATAATTCTTTTTGTGTCAACCCAACTTACCCAGCACATTCTCAAACTTTCCTTGGATAAGAAATTATTTCTTCAAAATAATTTTGGTAAATGTCAGTATCCTTTAAGTGATTGTTGAAAATATTCTTATTGGCTTCTTCAACTCAACTCGAAGCTCTGGTGCTTCTATCTTATTTTGTGTCCAACTCAATTAGCCATAATCCAGTCAGACCAATTTTATGACTTCAAACCAATCTCTTAAATCTCAAGGGATACTAGAACACATATATATCCTGATAAATTTTCTTGATTCCAGAAGAACATACATCAACATCTTTTTTATCATGACTAGAACTTTAGAACTCGTTTGAATTTTTAGGAAACTTCTTTGAAATTCTTATGGACAAAGTTGAGAAAATATTCAGTGACCTAATATGGCTTCGCACATTTGCGTTGTAGTCATTTGTCTGAATTATAAAAACTGCGAGTTTACTGCAGCTAGTTGCGCACTGGCGAGGCATAGAATCTAAGTTAAAGTGATTTTAGGTGTTCATAGGTTTTCAGATATCATTGAGACTATGTCCTAAATCCATCACCTTTTTGCCTCCTATGTTTCAGCCAGGAAATGGATAAAGTTGATAGACTACTCGAAAACCTATTTCTATCCAAGTTATGGAGCCAAATTTTACTGCAGTCAGGTGCACTCTGGAGAGGCATGAATTTGAGGCAAAGTGACTTCTGATATATTTGGGTTTTTGAATATTATTAAAACTATATCCATAATATGGTTGTCTTTTCTGCACCATCTAATTATTCTAACTGTTGTCTGATTAAATGATTTGTACTTTTTAATGACTTTCCATTTTTCAGTAATCTCTTATCACAGCCAGAAAGGATCGATTTTCTATAAAAATTGTACTTAATTTTCCTAGAACTATTTAGGACCATATCAATCTCTATTGACTCAATCTCTTTCCTATTTCGACCTTAGTACGTTATATATATTTTTATATTGATTTATTTATTCATTCATTTATTTTTATTTTTAGTTACATATTCAGGAAGCTGTGGATAGTTGTGGTTACCTTTATTAAATAGTTGATATACATCTTGTGAATGACTATATGTATATAGTTGATAGCTATATGCGGGAGAGACGTAGATTGTTACCTATCTCATTTCTAGTAAGAGCATATTTGGGATCAATATTAGTTAGCTAAAGGGTAGGAAAGGTAGAAGAATACCCTGAGTAAGCTAGTCTTGAGAGAGTGGTATGTCTTAACTTGTGACTTATTCGGTTTATAACTGTTGGTAGTGCTCATCAGTGCCTTAACCTCATTCAAACAAATGAAGGTATTTGACGACTTTGAATTCTATATTTAAAGAAGAGTATGGGAGATAGAGAAAGACATATGTAGAGTTAGCGAGGCAAGTCTAAGATTTGGTAAGATTCTTCCATGAAGGAAGTGAATTTGGATGATATATAAACATGTGAATATAATGATCAATTAAAGAAACACTTGACGAGGATCAACTTTTATGGTTAGATGACTACTATACCTAGAAGGGACGGATATAGCCATGGAAGGAATGATACGAGCAATGGAATGATAGGTTCTAGAGAAGGAATAAGCCGCTAGGAATTGAGATAAGACCATTGGCATGCAACTTTGGTAATTAGCCAATGGATTTACAATTTCTACCAAACTTTGGAGACTCGTATTAGTTATGGTAAGAATGATTGGAATTTTGGGATATTTTGCTAATGCGTTGGATAAGAACGATCGTTAGATGCATGGCTAAGGATTAGAATTTGATTAGGGATTATAATTTTGTCATTTGGTTTCAAGAATTGAGAATTCCCGAATATAGGTCATGGATCAACTTAAAGAACTTCTAAGGATTTACTATGACGAGTAAATATTATAAACTTTGACGTAGTCAGTTTTGGAAGAATGGAGGACAATTGGAAATTGACGTCTGTAAAATAACTTGATCGAGAGAAATACTTGAAATCTGAAATACATTTGGTATACGAGTTAAATACAACGATGGATGAAAATTGATTTAGATGATTTATGTTTCAAAATATATTTAGTTTCAATACCTTGGCAGATATCTTAGTTTTATGTAGATACCGAAGGTTCAGCTAGTTAGAAATTGGTTTAAGATAGTTATCTTATAAGTCTTTTTTTCTGCATATCATATCTTCGGATCGTTGAAATAGTGGAACGATATTATTTCTATCCCCTTTGATCATCACTCGACCCTCAGTGGAAATATCTTACTCGATTATATTCCTATCAAGGATATATTGTTCTAATCATCCTCGCTATCTTCCCATCATACAACTTGTTGAGTTCTCCTTAGTCACGAACCACTATATCCCATTCCAAATTGATTTGGAATTTTTTTTAGTCCCTTATCTCAGAAGATTCCATTATTTTCTGTCTTTTCAATAAACGATTGACGTTCGTTTCTTTCTTGTCTTTTCTGTTTCATGAGACCTCATTTGATTGTTACTATTTTATGATCATTTGATTAATTTTACTCGTGCTAAAATGATTTTGATCACAACAATATTTCAACTCTATCTCAGATCATATCTAGATAATTCGGATCGTGCCTATGTTTTATCATTGTACCTAGAGATCATGCCTAGAATTCGATCGTGCCTGATAATTTTAAATTCCATTTTTGATCGAGATTAAATGATTTTTGATTGTACCCCGGCCCTTATCTTTAAAATTTCGAGGACGAAATTTTCTAAGGTGGGAAGGTTATGAAACCCGCATTTTGAATTATTAGACTATTTATAATTTTGGATAATTATTGAATTTTGTCACAATATTTATATATTTTTTTATTAGAATAGATTATTATTATATTTACTATGATAATATTACGGGTTCGAAATTATTTTCAAAAATAATAATAACATGGGTTTTGTTTGCGACCCGAGCCCAGCCTCAGTTTGGACCCATTCCCAATTAGGATCCCTAAATTAATATTTTGGTGATATATATAATGGTTTGTATTTTGGGTTTTAAATCCTATCTACCCATTCCCCGACCCGACCCGAAACCCGTTCCCAATCGAACCGACCCGGTCACCCCTGTGACTGAGCCCCTCCCACTCCCTATTCTTCTCCCCATTTCCTTTCCCCTTTTCTCTCTACTCCACGAATTTCCACAGCCCACTACTCCTTAAACTTCCCCACTCTCTCCCTCTGGACCTCACTTCCCATTCTCCATTTTCCTCTCCATTTCATTCCCCTCTCGGAACCCCCGTGCCTAGCCCGAGCACCCGACCCCGCGCTCTCCTCCGCGCTCGCCCAGCCCCGGCGACTCCCTGACCTCGACGAACCTCCACCCGACCTCGGCACCACCGTCCAGGCTGACGCCAGCTCCCGCAGGCCGCCTCCAGCACCTGCCGACGACCCGGCTCCGCCCGAGTTCTGCCACCCTAGGTCGACCGTCCGGCGTGTCCGATCCCAACGCCGTCGCCCCGACCCCGCGGGTTTTCGACCCGCTGTCCGTGCTTCTCCGTGCCCCGATCTCCGGATCCCGCTGTCCAGCGCAGCGTACCCCGGCGAGGCGCTGTCCCGAGCCGATCCACTGTCCGCGTGTTCCTTTTATCTATTATTATCATCTGAGAGCTCTAGCCGAGCAATTTAAGGTATATTTCTGTGTCCCCGTGTCTCTCCGTTAGTGTCGATGATGATACGGTCCCCGATCCCATAACGGGAATCGGTTTTGAGGATTGCGTTTGTGATTTCGAGCTTTCGGAACTTCCTTCGAAAAGTTTCTGTGGTTTTAGTTATCTTAGTTTTGGTTGGGTTGTTCCTGTGGTTTCTCGGAATTTTCTGAGTTGGTTCGGAAAAGTTCTGTTCTGTGTTTTGGAATTCCGAGTTTAGTTTAGGAATTTTTGAAACTAGTATTCTCTGGTTCTGTGGTTATTTTCGGGTTTTTCGATTTCATTCGGGAACGTTCTGTGATTTTATTGTATTTTTATTTGGTGAATGATGGTTTATTCGGTAGTTTTTCCTGGTTTGGGGATATCTAGTGTGTTCCTTGGTTTGGGACTTTTATTTTGGTGGTGTTGGCACTTTTCCCAGGATTGGGTTGTCCCAGTTATAGAGGAAATGCTGCCCAAATTTTCTTAAAAGTTTTAGTATATTTTCCAAAATCGGTTATTTTTGCAAAAAGATTTATTACGTTGATTTTCGAATATTTTTGGGCGACGACTGTACCGGTCTGTGGGCCCTAGCAAAATGCAAACGAAACCGGTTTTACCCGGACGTTGAGGCATTAGCTAAAAATAGTGACGATTGGACCAAGTCTGAGACTCCTAAGATTTAATTTAATTTATTTATTAGTTTTGTTTTCAGTATTTAAAATACGGAACATTTTTCAGAGCTAACTAATTTTTCTCTAATTTCATTTATGTAAAGTTTGTAAGGGCATAAGCCCAGATTTCTATTTTGTTAGCTGTGCCCCTGTATTGTGTAGTCTAACTTCTTCCCCGGAACCGTCATCCTACTCCAGTCATAATCGAGGCAAGTTACGGTTATATTTTCTTGTATTTTATTAAGTAATTGTCTAGCTGCATGTTTAAACCACATTGCTACACGGAGCCCTCTCTTAGGGTTCAGATATTGATTGATATTGATTGTGGGGATTGGGAGAATAGTGTAACGTTTATGGCCAATACCCCCATATTGCATGATTGTGCGAGCTTATCCCTCTTACACACGGGGATAAGCCGTATCGTGTCACTAGGACGCTATTGTATAACCCAAGCCGGTCATAGACGATTACACATTCGAATCACATTGTTTTTAATCGTAGAATTACCGGAAAATATTGTTTCAAACTGTTTAGCCTGCACTTTTCCATTATTACTTGAAATATGAGATACATATTCGTACTTGCTCCCTCCTGACTGGAGACAACATTTTTAGGTGATATTGAGGATGCTGAGCTATTGTACAATAGCTATTATGATCCGATTTTGTACCCTACGGTGTTGCCAGAGTCCCCCTTGGAGGACGCAGGACCTGAGGCCGACGAGCCGAACGCCTAGCTAGTTATTTCAAGTTTCCAGTTTTTTTGTTTTTGGAATTTTGTTAATTCGAATTCAGCATTTATTCCAGTCCTTTTAATTCCAGTTGTACTTTTCAAATATTGAATAAAGTTTTAAAATTTTCGTATATTGAGTTGTGACAAATGTATAGATGTTGTTGTGAACTCCTGCATATAGAACAGCTTATTGTCGCCGTCTCACAACGGTGCAGGCTGGGCATGATCCGGTTCGACCCAATTATTTGGGATCGGGTCGTGACAGAGAGAGAGAGAGAGAGAGAGAGAGAGAGAGAGTGAAAGGTTGAAATAAAGAAAGAAAATTGGATTTTTTTTTTGGTGGGGGGCGGTTTGGGGTTGGGCCAGCCCTAGGTAAAAAATGGATTGTCTTGAATAATTTTTCCTCAAACCTGGACTAGCCTCAATCCAGGACTAGCCCCGAGTAAGAAGTGAAGTGCCCTTAAAATTACCCAAGATTATCTCTCCAAAGAACTACAATAATGTGGATAACTTCAACTTATGGGCACAACCAAATTTGTTATGCATGTTAGCTGGAGCAACTGTTTTAGTAAGATTTTATTTCACCATTCCTACTTTGCACCAAGAATTGCTTATGCATAATTATATTAATATAGGTAAATTAAAAATCATGAATATAAATGTTTGTAAACATTTTCTAATTCTTTATGATCCAACAAATACAACATCATCATGAAGCCATTAGGAATTAACATTAATGTCTAAAGAAATATGCTCTCCCATAAAAAAAAATACATGTTAACTTTTTCTTTTTCAAGAATTTTCTTCACAATTGCGATGTTAAAAGATCAAGAATAAATGGAGAATTTGGAGGTAGGTAAATTTTAAGGTAACAAAATAAGGTAGACAAATATGATAATTAATTCATTTTAAATGAGATATGAACATAATAGGATTTTGGGAAAAAAACATTGGTGAAGGACTATTAGACAAGTTACAAGTAGTCCGACGAAATGCATTGAAGTACGAATTTCCGGGGGTTATGACATCTGTTTCTGTGATATTTAGATACTCCCGTGTGTAGACCTCTACACCTCTACTAATGATATTCAGAAAAGTTTTTCAAATAACCCATAAATAATAATTTACTCTGAATGTCATTGAGGATATGGCCCCATGATGGCCCATAAGTATGACTAATCTCAAATGGCATATGGCGGTAGCTGTGGCCTAGCCCAACAAAATAGAGTGCGCCGATGACAATTGGCTCGAAAGTAGATGAAATAATTCCATTCTCTAAATATTCGTTCACCCATAGTTACTCATATTGTTTCTGTCACATGATAAAATCCACAAGCTAAAGTTCATATTGTTTCTATCACGATTTAAAAAAATGGCCATCAACAATTTACCAAGTGAATAAAAGGAAGAAGAAAAGTGTTATGCCTACAACCCTCTACAACCAAGGGGTTACAACCGACAACGTGGCCGGCCTTCATTGGAGAAGAGAGAGAAAAGGTGGGATCGGTTGTGACCATATTAGCATGGGAGAGGGTGGGTTGTACGAAAACGTATAAATGATTGGTAGTAAACTTAGCATCCATTTGCTACTTGTGACTTTCGACATGCACATTGTTTCTTCAACCAAACCAACCCTACCTCTGAAAAAAGAAAGCAAAATGAATGAAGAAACCCACTCCATCATCATCGTCATCTTTCTCACCCCTTTCCCATGCAGCAACAAGATTATACTCTCTTGGTAATGTAGAACGTCTCGTCAGATAGCGCTGTGGCTCGGAGAAACACCTCTGCATGGAAGAGGCACTCCTTCTGTTCGACAAAATGACTGCTGCCAAGCGCAAACCCGACGTCTCCACCTACAACATTCTCTTCACCTCTATTACTCGTACGGAGGCTAACTCAACAATGAAGCATTAATGGTTTTTGTCATGCTCTTGGAATTTATTCCATTGGAGCTAAGTCCCGTAAGGACTTAACGATTCAGGCTCATGAGACGTAATATGGCATTCTGTCGGCACACTTTGTACTTAACACGTCAGCATCGTCGCTAGGCGCATAATGTGTAGACCTCTATACCTCTACTATGATATTCATATAAGTTTTTCAAATAACCCATAAATAGGAGCGACGTAAGTTAGCGACGAAATAAAATAACGTCGCTAAATATCGAATATAGTAACTCCTTTCTATAGACATCGCAAAACGTCGCTGAATAGCGACGTTCAGCGACAGGAGATAAATTACGTCGCTGAATAGCGACGTTCAGCGACATATTATTAAAATATGTCGCCATATATTAAAATGTTTGCGACGTTTAGCGACGTCGCCTCTTGACGTCGCTAACTTTTTTACTTAGGGCACACTGTTTCCTTTTTCCCCCTCACTCGAAAATTTTAGAATTTTCTTTCCCCCTCGACCCCCGGCTACTCCCTCCCCCCCGGCGACCCCTTCCCCTCTCGGCGACTCCCTCCCCCCGCGACCCCTACCCCCCCGTCGAGCTCCTCCTCCTCGAGATCCTCCTCCCCCAATCCGAGATCCTTCTCCTCTTCCTCAGGTAAACCCTAACCTAACTCCTTTTCCTCCTCCTCCTCCTCCTCCTCCTCTCCCACGGACACACACACACACACGGACACACACACACACACACACACACACAAAGACACACACACACACACACGGACACACACACACACACAGACACACACGGACACACACACGGACACACACACACACACACACACACGGGCCGAACCCAATCGAATAAACCTGTTAATGGGTTGGGTTAGGGTTGAAGATACTCGGGTTCGGACTCGGATTTGGGTTAAAATATTTGAACCCGATCAACAATCGGGTTGGGCTCGGGTTCATGTGTCGGGTTCATGTCCAAGTTCGATGGCTTGTCAGGCTTACTCCAAGGCCAGCCCTGTATAGGTTGAAGCAGAAAAAAAGCTAAATAATTGTAAGCAGTAAAAACTGCTATAAAGTTTGCTAAAAAAGATTAGTCCAATATTATGTTGGGTTGGTCAGAACCATCATTGCTCAAAGTAAGATTCGAAATTCTCCTAGTCGATTTGTTCTCAGTGAACGCTCGTTGTACAGTCAATAGAACTTATGGAATTCTATTTGTATCAGCTCCTGTTCGGAATAACCACTGGAGTGTTGAAAGAATGGACTGGCTGATAGAAAGAGTTTCTACTCACCCTCCATAAGAGCTGGTGCTCTCTTCATATAGGGGTATGTTTGGATAGTAAAAGAGAGGAAATTGAAAAACTGCATATGCATGTAGTACGTACATATATATATTTTGCATATACATTTTTCTTTTATCCTAGTTCTTATCTCCTTCTATTTGTTTGATGACTAAACATAAAAGAAATGAGGATGTGAGAGAGTTAATTATTTAATTAACTCAAATACTTAAACGATGACTAAACATATAGCAGTCCATTCATTTATTCATTCACCCATTCACCATTCATTTATTCATTCACCCATTCACCATTCATTCATTCATTCACCCATTCACCATTCATCCATATCCATTCATTCATCCATCCATTCATCCTTCACATATAGCAGTCCATTTATTTATTCATTCACCCATTCACCATTCATTTATTCATTCACCCATTCACCATTCATTCATTCATTCATTCACCCATTCACCATTCATTCATCCATTCACCCATTCACCATTCATTCATCCATTCATCTTTTTCATCAAAAACAGTCACTTAACTCCCTTCATGTTGTGTGTGTGTGTTGTTAGTGAGTTAGTGAGTTGAGCATTTAGTTAGAAGAGTATGTTAGTGGTTAGATAATATGTTAAAGAAAGGTTTGGTAATAGGATGTGGTTTGTGTTAGAGAGTGAGGAAATTGTGGAAGATATGTTAGTAAGATTTTATATTAGAAGTTTTGTATTAGAGTTAGATGTGGGCTAGAGTGAGCGTGACAGGTTGAGGTATCTTGTGATACCAAGATGGTATCACAAGATAATTAGGATTTACCCTAGCTATGAAAGGGTAAGGTAATAGGGTAAGTTAAGGTAATTGCCTAGAAGCTAAGGTATGAGTCTAAGGTGTTAGGATATGGTTAGAAATTGATTGTCTTGGTTGGTAATGGTTAGGATTAGTGCTCTTAGACTAGTTTTGACCTCGGTTGACCGTTTTGACCAAAAGTCAACGAAAGTCAACCGAAAGTCAAACTTAGCCTAAAAGTGATTAAAATTGACCCGAAACCAAACCAGAGTTGACCAGTTGACTAAAAGTCAACAGTTGGTCAATATTACCCGATGGACCCGACCCAACCCGAGTTCAACCCGATCCTCCGGGCTTGGTCTTGGGCTTCATATGTTGAACCCGAGGTCGGGCCGGGCTTGGGCTCGGATTAGGCTTATGATTCATCTGGTGGGCTCGGGTTGACCTCAAGCCTGACCCAATCCGCCCGGGTTGCACCCCTACACACGGTTACCATGTCTCTCTACTATAATATACACTAGGAAGTTCAGACACTAAAAATATCGGTGTTTATTCCATGTCTATGTCTAGTGAAGGATAATTGCCTAGACTTAGTCAACTTCACACAGTTTGACTAGTTTATCCAAGATATTGACTTAGTCAACTCAACTTCACCCAGTTTGACTAGTTACTGCACTGAACATGTGTGTCCATCTTTACAGAATTATTTCCAAATGGATATGAATTACTACTTGCTGAGTCGTTCATGGATGTACAATCGTCGTCCTGATGATATGTGTGGTGTACGGGATGAATACATAGCGGGAGTAGAACAGTTCCTACAGTTTGCTAAGGCGTTCCCTCAGTACATGGATGACACCAAAATTAAGTGTCCGTGTGTGAAATGTCATAACGTGAAATATTATCCAGAAGTGGAAGTGATATATCATTTGTACTCGAGGGGTTTCACGCCTAATTACTATCAGTGGACCACACACAGAGAACTTGTGTCTTTAGCATCAGAGTCGAAGCCTTATGTTGAGCCGTATATGCATGCGGGACCTAATTTTGTTTCAGATAATCATGCATACGACGACGGATGCATGAACATGGTTTTCGACGCTGCGGGGCCTAGTTTCGTTCATGATGCAGCTGAGGAGGCACCGAATGTCGATGCTGCAAAGTTCATGGAGTTGCTAGAGAATACAAGGACTCTATTGTATCATGGTTGTGAGGATCATTCACCGTTGGAGGTGGTTACAAGACTGTTGAGCATTAAGTCAGATTTTAACATGTCGCAAGAATGCTACAACCGAGTGTTGGAGTTGATTATAGAGATCTTGCCGGCGGGTAGTAAGTTACCTAAAGACTTCTATCGGTTTAAGAGGATGGTGAGATCGCTCTGGATGGGATACGAGAAAATCGATTCTTGTCGCAATGGGTGCATGCTGTACTACAAAGACGACAAGGACGCAGATGTGTGCAAATTTTGTGGTGCTGATCGCTATAAGACAACTAGTACAGGAAGGTCTACCGGTGCAAGAAGGCCGACCGATTCAAAGTACTACTGGTCTTTAACGCCGCGGTTGCAAAGATTATTTATGGTGAAAGAGACGGCCGAAAATATGAGTTGGCACATGCGAGAACAGATTGAAGGAGTGTTGGATCACCCATCCGATGGAGAAGCGTGGAAGCACTTTGATCGAGTGTATCCTGATTTTGCTTCAGATCCGCGTAATGTCAGGTTGGGGCTATCTTCTGATGATTTTACTCCTTTTGGTCTTTCGGGATCCCAGTATTCGTGCTGGCCTGTGATTGTCACTCCGTATAACCTACCGCCTTAGATGTGCATAAAGACTCAGTACATGTTTCTAACCGTTATAATTCCTGGTCCGAACAATCCCAAGAGGAACATTGATGTGTACTTACAGCCTTTGATAGATGAGTTGAATCAGTTATGGGAAGTAGGCGCTAACACGTACGATGTTTCCAGGAAGCAGAATTTTTAGATGAAGGCAACCCTTATGTGGACCATCAACGACTTTCCGACCTATGGAATATTATCTGGATGGAGCACTCATGGCCGTCTCTCATATCCGTATTGCATGGACCGTACTAAGACTTTCCGTTTGAAATACGGAGGAAAACCGTACTTCTTTGATTGTCATCGGCAATTTCTGTCAAAAGATTATCCGTTCAGAAGGAAGAGGAATGTATTCCGTGTCGGCGTTGTAGAGAAGGGTAATCCACCGCCAAGGTGGTACGGAGCCACAATATGGGAGGAGGTTAGAGATTTTCTAAGTGCTATCGAAGATCTTACAACTGGATACAAGTGCGATAGATTTGGTAGAGATCATAACTGGACAAAGAGGAGCATATTCTAGGATCTGCCATATTGGAGTACCTATCTGATCAGACATAATCTTGATGTCATGCATATTGAGAAGAATGTGTTTGATAACATAATTAATACTGTAATAGACGTAAAGGGAAAAACGAAAGACAATCCCAAGGCCAGGTTGGACTTAGAAGAAATATGCAAACGCCCTGCGTTGTATTTGATAGAGGAGAATGGAAAACAGTTCCTGCCGAAGTCAATTTTCTCACTGGACAAGGAGAATAAAGTGAGACTTTGTCGGTGGATCCAGGGCCTAAAATTTCCAGACGGATATGTGTCAAATCTGAGAAGATGTGTCGATCCGAAGGAAAATAAATTGACAGGTATGAAGAGCCACGATTGTCACGTATTCATGGAGAGGTTAATTCCGATTACATTTCAGGAATTTTTACCGCAGACAGTTTGGGATCCATTGACGGAGCCTAGCATATTCTTCAGGGATCTTTGTTCTAAGAAATTGCTCGTTGATCGTCTAGAAAAGCAAGAGAAGGATATTGCGGTAACACTGTGCAAGGTAGAAAGGGTGTTTCCTCCTGGATTCTTCGACTCTATGGAGCATTTGCCGATTCATCTATCCTATGAGGCACGTGTTGGTGGACCCGTCGAATATCGATGGATGTACCCGTTCGAGCGATATTTGAATCACCTAAAAAGAAAGGTAAAAAATAAGGCACGGGTCGAGGGTTCTATTTGTGAAGCCTATGTTCTCGAGGAGATTATAAACTTTTGTTCGATGTATTTCAAGTCTCATGTTGCAACTAATAGAACAAGAGCTTCCAGAAACGACGACGGAGATCATAAATGTAATGATACAATACTGAAGGTATTCAATGCTCCAGGAAAGCCATCGGGTAAAATGAAGAAGAGATATCTGAACGATGATGAGCTAAGGGCTGCTCAGGTGTATGTATTACTCAATTGCGACGATGATGAAGTATAGAAGCTGGAGGGGTAAGTAGTTAATACGTCTACATTATTTTAATAGTGTTGATTATTATACTATTACATTAATTGAACGATGTTGTTTTCAGCATATTTAATAATAATGTGAGGTCAGGTAGGCCACACATAACAGAAGAAGAACTAGAACAAGAAATGAGGCGTTATTTTCTATCATAGTTGAGTGCATATGTAAGACTTGAGAACTCTATAATTACCTTTCTGTATATGCACTTGAGAATGAGCTTAATTTATTTTTTCGTGGTATTTAGGTCGATCGTCCATACGTAAGACTTGAGAATGAATCTATTAGAACGCTAGCCAATGGACCAATTTATGCTGCAAAAATATGGCCAAGCTACTGTGTTAATGGGTGTAGATTCAAGTCAACAACTTGTCCGATCAGAGATAACTTTGTGGATCTCGATTCCACAAAAAATAGCTGTTTGTGTATCAGATCTTCGAACTACAAAGATATTAATACGGGCAACGATTTCTATGGCATCCTACGGGAGATTGTGGAGCTGATATATAGTTATGGAATAGAGCCTGCTAAGATTGTGTTATTCAGGTGTGATTGGTTCGATCCGATTGAAGATCAAGGTTAGAAAGTAGACAAGCACGGTCTTGTAGATATAAACTATCGGCGTCGATATCAAGCCTATGAACCATTTGTCCTATCAAGTCAGGCTTAGCTCGTGTACTTCACAAGTTATCCTAAACGGGGAACAACAAGGTCGGACTGGTGGGCAGTATGCAAGACCAAAGCTAGAAATACCTTTGAGGTTGACAATATAGCTTATCAAGAGGATGAACTACCTCTTGTAACAAATATTATAGAAGTGGACACGACGAAAGTTCCTCATTACACATCTAATTGTGTAGAAGAAGTAGAATTATCTGAAGAGAAAGATGCAGATGAAAGTGAAGATGTAGAGGAGGAAGAAGAAGAAGAAGAAGAAGAAGAAGAAGAAGAAGAAGATGAGCTAAATGAACTAGATGAATTTTCAGAAGAGGATTAAATCTGTACGTTTGTTTTATCATCATATTTGACACTTTAGTGACACTTTTATCATATAAATATGTGACACTTTAGTGATACTTTTATCTGTGACTATAATATTTTTCAAAAAATCTGTAATGTATATCATATAAATATGTATATTTGTTTTATTGTCATATGTTATTATCAGGTATGACTAGACCAGGAGGACGACACGGAGGATATTATATTAGTCAGTCCCGTCTGCCTCGGGCTGGGGATGCAAATTCCGTACCCTCATCCTCATCTCCAAGTACGCTAATGTACCATTCTGTTCCCGGTCAATTACCGGGACATGGCAGTTCCAGCAGGTTGGCAACTCCTCCCTCGTCGTCCAGCATTCCTGATCCCGCATCCAGCATTCCTCCCGCGTCCAGCATTTCTCCTGTCGATGGCTCCATGGGGAGAGCCGACGTCGAGCATATAGAGGACGGCGATCAGACTGATCCTGCCCAGGCAGGAGGTGAGAGCGACCCTCCATGCGCTCTCCCGGACGAGACGCGTATGGAGATTTGGACGGACAGGCCTACGAAGTAAGTTAATTAGTTAATATATATTTCTCAAATGATTATATGTACATATATATTCATGAAATTTATTATTGTATAGATATCAGTCTCATGTAGTACAGAGACAGCTGGGGTTATTTCTGAGGCAGAACTATGGTGGGCCTTGGATTAACTACTCAGATGCTCTCACAGATAGGAAGGCCTTTTGGTTGGCCCACTTCAAAGTAAAAATTTTTGTTTATTTTTAAATTTTAATAATCATTTGTGTATATTATACAACTTTTCTATTTTACTTCTTGTAGAGGACCTATTTCTATCCACCACACCGGGCGGCGAAGATCGAGGCCCAATTTTCTGTCGTTGCAGGCAAGCTCATCCGTGATGCTATCTACGACCAGAAGTCTCGTGATCGCTCCGGAAAGCCGATCCATGGTTGGATCACGCCAGAGCAGTGGACTGCGATGAAGGCTAGATTTGGCGAGGCCAGGTACCAGGAGCAGTCTGACAAGGCCAAGGCGGCGCGGTCGAGCGCCAGTAAGTGGTGTGGTGGCTCCATTCCTATGACAGAGCATTTTTATCGTCTGGTACACTTCATATGACGGACATCATTTTATATATAGTTGGATAGAATATTTAATACTAATAATAGATAATATATTTTAACAGGTAAAAAAGGGTGAGGACTCCAACATGGTGACCGTCTTCCTGGTCACCCATCGGAGGGCTGGGAAGTTCATTGACGAGAGGGCGACGTAGGCATATGTACGTTCTATTCTTTATATTAATTTACTATAATTTAGAAAACAGGAAAATAGATATCAATATAGACTTTAGCAAACACTTAGACGTTAGCAAACATTGTTCTAGGCCGAGTTTCTTCGGCTACAAGAGGAGGCGGCTGCTGCTGCTAGTGCGCCAGCAGAGAAAGGGGCTGGTACTTCCTCCCAGCCGTCTACAGCTCCATCGCCGGACGACCTCTGGATGATCGTCGTTGGTGGTCTTCAGAAGGGTACGTACTACGGTACGGGATCCTACGACGCCTATTTGGCTTCAAAGTCATCCCGGGCCCCCTCTGTCAGTGTGCTGTCTTCTACTTCGCAGGCGTCATCACGAGCTCAGAATATTGGTCGTCAGATCGACGAGCTGCGTCACGAGTTACAGCAGCAGATTTCTGATCACCATACCGTAGAGCGACGATCCGATGATCACCGGACGATTTGATGCGGTCGAGCACAGTATAGGAGCTGATGAGTCTGCAGCAGGCTACAGCTGCCAGCTTGCACACGCTCACCGAGTCTACGCAGCACACAGAGCGTAGACAGGTCGAGCTGGAGGGATCGCAGAGGACCATGTCTTCCTCACTCACTCAGGTACATACTTCGATTGAGGAGAGTACTCAGAGGATGGTGAGTACCCTTGCTGCGCATGCTGAGCGACTGCGAGAGCTGGAGCAGATACGTCCTCCCGGTCCATCGATGGCGCCGACTCCAGACGTTGTACTGCCTCCTACTGCCCCTATGGTTCAGCTCACACAGGAGCAGTATGAGTACATGCTATCTCAGATGCGCAGCAGGGGTCCTCAGTGATCCAGTAGATTTTTTTATCATCTTTGTATGTATTGGCCCTACGGGCCCATTGATCATTGGTACACTAATTTTTATTCTTATTTGACTCTGTTGAACATGTATGTTTGTTGGACATGTATGTTTGTGATATTTACTGTGTTGGTATTTTCATTGAGTACATGTATAATATTTACTTGGACATGTATGTTTGTGATATATGCGACGGGGATGACAAATATACCTACGCTGGGTTATAAGTGATGATCTGATATACAAAGGAGGTGCTGCCCAAATTTTAAAAAAATATGTTTGGTATTTTTATGATGATGTGTGTCTGTGTAAACACAGACACACAACATAACAAAAATACCAAACATATTTTTTTTCATAATATCTGCGACGTATAGCGACGTTCTGCTACGTATCCAAACGTCGCTAATTAGCGCCGTCACGTCGCTATCCGTCGCAATTCGTCGCTCAGTAGCTGACGTGGCAGAGAGTTGACGTCGCTAATTTGGTCGCCGTACGTCACTAAACTGCTGACATGGCAGACATGCCATGTCATCACATAAAAAGAAATAACGTCGCTACGTAGTCGCACTACGTCGCTAATTTGGCGACGTTCAAATTCGTCGCCCTCCGTCGCTAATTTTGCGACGACCCATCGACATTGGGGTGACATCGCAAACAGCGACGGAGGGCGATGAATTTGTCATCTGCGACTAGCTTTTTTGCGACCTTCATGTTTCGTCGCTAAAGTCGTCGCTAATTACGTTTAGCGACGTATTTTTCTTAATTAGCGACGTATCCTGACGTCGTTAATTTGCCTTATTTTAGTAGTGGTAATTTATACTGAATGTCATTGAGGATATGGCCCCATGATGGCCCATAAGTATGACTAATCTCAAATGACATATGGTGGTAGTTGTGGCCTAGCCCAACAAAATAGAATGACCCGATGACAATTGGCTCGAAAGTAGATGAAATAATTCCATTCTCTAAATATTCGTTCACCCATAGTTACTCATATTGTTTCTGTCACGTGATAAAATCCACAGGCTAAAGTTCATATTGTTTCTATCACGATTTTAAAAAATGGCCATCAACAATTTATCAAGTGAATAAAAAGAAAAAGAAAAAGTGTTATGCCTACAACCCTCTACAACCAAGGGGTTACAACTGGCAATATGGTCGGCCTTCATTGGAGAAGAGAGAGAAAAAGTGGGACCGAATATGACCATATTAGCATGTGAGAGGGTGGGTTGTACGAGAAGGTATAAATGATTGGTAGTAAACTTAGCATCCATCTGCTACTGATGACTTTCGACATGCACCTTGTTTCTTCAACCAAACCAATCCTACCTCTGAAAAAGAAAGCAAAAGGAATGAAGAAACCCACTCCATCATCATCGTCATCTTCCTCACCCCTTTTCCATACAGCAGCAAGATTATACTCTCTTGGTAATGTAGAACGACTTATCAGAGAGCGCTGTGGCTCGGAGAAGCACCTCTGCATGGAGGAGGCACTCCATCTGTTCGACAAAATGACTGCTGCCAAGCAAAAACCCGACGTCTCCACCTACAACATCCTCTTCACCTTTATTACTCGTACGGAGGCTAACTCAACAATGAAGCATTAATGCTTTTTGTCATGCTCTTAAAATTTATTCCATTGGAGCTAAGTCCCGTAGGGACTTAGCGACTAAGGCTCATGAGAAGTAATATGGCATTTTGTTGGCGCACTTTGTACTTAATATGTCAGCATCGTCGCTAGGTGTATAGTGCGCTTAAGTTGTGCGAGCCTCTGCGCTGCCGATCGTGTGTGCGTGTTTGGTGCGTTTGGTACGGTTGGCGCACGCTATAAGCATTGTGCGCGGGTGCCCGAGTGCGCGCAGGCGCAATTCGTGCAGATGACCCGCTGTGTACCAATTAGCGCAGTTGTGTCTGTTCAGGATCTGAACAGTTTTGTAACGTACAGAGTACGCACGGACGCAATTGGCACAGATGGCGTACGATGTGCGCCAATTAGCGCAGTCGTGTCTGTTCACGATCTGAACAATTATGTAACGTGCGAAAATGATTTTAACACGTCTTGAACGTTGTGTATACCTGGACGGTTGCTGGACAGACAGTATAAATGTTTCTCTCCTTTCTGTCATTCAGTACGATGGATTCACACAAGTTCCTTATGAATTTTTCAGAGAGCGAAAGAGAAAAATAGTGCGTCATTCTGTCCCCAGTTGTAACGCCCCAGAACCAGAATACTGGAAAGCGGGGGCATACATAGCCAGTTATGTATATTGAAATGGAATCCACCTCGCTATATGGTCACAGCTATCTAGATACATGAGGGTTTAACTATAAGCCATCAGTCTCTTAGGGTCATGAACAAGCCTATTGTCTCAATCTCAAGCAAGTAAAAGCAATTACAAGATGTTAGAGCATCAAATATACAATAGTAAGGCGTCCCATACATTAAGCTAGCTAGTCATTACAAAATGTGAAAACTATCAAGAGTGTAGAGACTAAAAATCAAGTTGCGCCTTGAATATACTGATCAGTGATCAAGTTGAGCCCCAAAAATCAAGTTGCGCCACTGATATGAAGCTCAGAGAACAGACTGCGCCACCGATCAGATTGTGCCCGATATCAGACTGTGCCCAATCTTTTTTGTGCCAAAATCTACGTGGCATCTGACACTTAATGGTCATCATTACCTGACAATCTTGACGACTGACACAACAGTGAACGAAGAAAATCTCTTCGAATCCTATGAATTGTGCCGCTTAAGGAAAAGTTGGTGGACAGCTGTCATGTACACTTCTTGAGTTGCGCCCAGGCACAATCTAAACAAAATCCTTAGTTGCGCCTGGACACAACCTGAATAACTTTTGCTCAGAAGCTGCCACGTGTGTAGGCGCAACTCAAATCAAGCACAGTTTGACTTGTTGATTGAAGCTCGTGCAACCTGATAAAGTTGAGACAACTTACATTCTAAAGTAGGATGACGTGGCGCACATACCACTAATCTCACAAGACGTGTCTACTATCCTGTACACGACCATGCGTATCTCAATCATATGATGCCACGTATCTAAATACAGTTAGTACACGATTGACAACTGAATAAAAGTTGGCGCAACAGGAGGTTGGCGCAACACAGTATGGCGTAATCCAGCCTCGCGCACATCAGAATAACTGCTAAAACAGTTATTTTCTGAACTCTATAAATAGAGTTTCCAATCATCATCAGATAGACAGACAAAAATCAAGAACTCTTGTAAAAATTGCTGCTGCATTCTCTAAAGGCTACAGTCTTCAAGTTCACATAGTCCAAGGGATAAAGTGATCGTCTCTTGATCAGATTCCTAAAGTTATACTTCTCCAAAATTTATTATACTTTGTACTCTTTTACAAGTTTGGAATAAAATAAATTTTTGTTTTTGCAAACAAAATGGCGACTCTGCTGGGGACGGCTTTCTCCTCCGACGAGAAAGTGACAACTCAATGTGACATTGCATCGATCGGCAAGACGCAGAAGACTCTGGTTGTTCAAGTCAACCAGACAACCTACGAGAATATGATCAACACCAAAAGCAATAAGCGTACGGTGGCTATCGCCAAGAACAGGACTGTGTGGACTCCTAAATCTCCCACAGTCGCTGTTGCCCAGGCGCAACTTGAGTGCTCAATGACCAAGGCACAATCCGCCTCAGTGGCTCCAGTACAGCCTATTTCTGTTGCTAGGGCACAATCTGCTCACTCTGCTGTCTATGCGCAGCCTACTATAATCCTTGCTGCCAAGGCACAGTCAGTTCATGCTACTGTCGAGGCACAGTCTACCAATGTTGCTGCCAAGGCGCCGCCAGTAGTCCGTAGGACTATGGCACAACCCAAGCAATCGGTAACCCAGACACAATCTGCTACTCCGGCGTAACTTAAGGGAACTAGTCTTTTGGCTGTACCCTCTTCCAATTCTCAAGTTCTGAACTTAGAGAATTCATGTCCTAGTGCTAACACTAGACAAAACAAAGGAAAAAGTCCTATAGCATTTTCTCAATTGGCACGATCTATGCCTAAAATGGTCATACAACAGAACAAAAGAAAACGCTTCTTAGCTAACCCTTTTCAAAACAAAGGAAATCACCCTTTGATCTTTCCTCAAACTTCCCTGGTCTATGACTCAGAGGAAGATGTATCAGATTCTATTCCTGTAAACAGAGGTCCTCGGATCTCTGATACTGGAAAGAATACTGATCAGAGAGGTATCTTATCTACCCCTATGGGGTCTGGTCAAGATCTTGCTACCTTGCAAATTCCAAGATCCAAGCAAAGAAAATTGAAGGTATCACAAACAGAGACACCGGGAACGAAATTTTCAGATTTACGCGCTTATCTCAATCGGCGTCAATCAATATCAACTTTGGCAAAATGCAAGAACCTTATGCCAAAGGCCAATCTGCATCAAAAGCCAAAGTTTGAAAAGAAAGACCCATCTACTTATGCTAATGAGTTGAGTACATCTTTGTACACTCAAGGAACTAAACACCTGAAGAATAGGAGACATGTTTCTAACATCATTAAGGAATATGTTCCTCCGACTTCTTCTCGTCCTGTGGTTGTAACTGATCTCCGGCAATGTCTTACACAAAGACGGGAGACTACGGAAATATTTTCCTCACCTCCAAATCGTGCTTCAAATTGCCACTGCCTACATAAAGTTGTCATCAATTATTGTTGCCAATCGGCTCGACGATCTGTCTTCGATCGTCTGAACTATGCTTCAACTCCTAAACATATAATAGAAGACGAAGATGAACTATTATATGCTTCTGTTAACATGACTTCTCAAGGCACTGGGGGTGGGAAACGTCCAAGACGTAATGCATCCCGTAATCCCAGTCAACAATACTTAGACCGGATCCATGCATCAAATGAAGGTGCCTTTCAATACACTAGATCGAGAAATCGTTATTTGATCCAAGGTGTCTTTAATCAAGAAGATCTCCCTATCACTCATGTAGGAGATGACTCTCTTTCGGAGTTTGATGCAGATAGTGAAAGTTCTGAATAAACTATCTCATCAATAGCAGCAAGAGAAGTGACAGCGTATACCATTACGGAAGATCAAGATGCCTCTACGTCAACCAGCCAAGAGCAACGAGTTGTTGCATTAGAAGACAAATTGAAAACCATGGAAGAAATGGTTGCAAACATGCACACCATAATGGTGGCTCAACATACAGTGCCTCCGATTGTAAACCATGTTACAAATTCTGAGGTTATAGCATCTTCTGTACCTGTTAGTCTGGGGGTACCAGCCTGCCACGACCCGGTCCCAAATTGTTGGGTCGAATCGGATCATGCCCAGCCTGCACCGTTGTGAGACGGTAGCAGTAAGCTGTATCCAAATGCAGGTAATCACAACAACACAATCTATTTTGTCACAACATCTAAATTTCGAATATTTAAAAAACTTTATATTTTGTAATATATGTATATAAAAATTAGTTATTTTTCTTTTAATGAGAAAACATGAAATTGTCTAAGTTATAAACTTGAAATCTTATTATTATTAATGTGAGAACCTTAGGTTGCTTCTGTGCCAACTCAAGCTGATCCAAGTCAGTCTGGTGCTGGGGTGGTAATTACCACGCTGTTCCTCCTCATAACACTTCTAATCAACCTACCAATTCCCAAACATCAGGGGATGCAAATGAAGCTGTAAAACTCTTGGCACTCAGTTTGAGGCCTTCAAGCAGAAGGATGGCCTAGAAAGATTGGGCATAAAGCAACCATATCCTACAGAGTGGAAGGAGGTTCAATTTCCTCCTAAGTATAAACTCCCAACCATCATGCTGTTTGATGGTAGCACTTCTCCAAGTCAGTACATCAATTATTTCGAAGTGATGACTAATCAATTACAGCCAAATGATGCTCTCCTTACCAGAGTATTCGTCGGTTGTTTAGCCGGTGCAGCATACGACTGGTATCGTAGCCTACCTGATGGCTGTATCACTTCTTTTGATGGTTTTAAGCAAATGTTCTTGGAACGATTTTATGAGGGAGTCAATGACATGACAATATCTGCCATCATTAAAATTAAACAGAGGCACAATGAATCCACAGAGAGTTTCATCGAAAGATTCTGCCGAGAGGTACTCAAAATACCTTTAGATACTCCATCTGCTGTAACAATAGACACTTGCAAATCAAACTTGTTGCCTATTATCAGTATGTGGACGGGATCTACATAATTCCAGGATTGGCCTTCTTTCATTGTTAATGCAAAAGCGGCAGAAGTTAGTGCCAAAAAGTTTAAGCGGTTAGGAGTCCAGATGACTCATCCTAACTAAGATGAACATTCTACACCTGGGGGTAGTAATCGCCAGAATAACCGCAAGAATAAAGAAACATTGGCCATCAATCTTAAAGGCAAAGAGTCTTTGGCTGTCAATGTTACTCAGACGGCATCCACCCCATCAGCACCACTGCAAAAGTCAACTCATCCAAAAGAAGATTATTCTTTCGACGAAGATGATACTTTATTGCTTGATCAAAAGCAATAAGCTTCATCTTTCAGAGGCAAAGCGACCAGAAGAAGTTGGTAAAACTGATCACCCTAAATACTGTGTTTATCACAGATTCATAGGGCATCCAACCAGAGCATGTTATGTGCTCAAGGGCAAAATCTAGGAGTTGGTCAACTCTAGAGCAATTACTCTACAGCAGGACGAGAAAACAGTGACTGCTAATGTGGCTTCTCTCTAATTCGGTAATTTTCTACCACAACTCATACTTGATGGTGCTGTCCCCATTCTAAGGACTACTCTAAAAATTGTGAATATCCTGCCTTCTTAAAATGAAGGTCTTGTTCCGATATCAACTGACAGAGGAGAGATTATGTGGATTCATCCAGATATGATTGCAGAATTTGAAACGCCTTCCTTTTCTAAGCAAAAGAAGCATTCCAAGTCTAAATCCAAGAACTGTAATATGGTATCCTTTGAACCATTAACAGAAGGAGAAATCCTAATAGACACTAGATCTGGGAAACCCTATCTTCGGGAGTATTCCGAAAATCAAGAGAACCTTGCTCCATCCCCGGATGCTCTTCCTCCATCATCTTCTTCTGCTGAAGATACACCGTCTGTTTGCCATTAAAATCTTTTCATTGCAAATTTCAATTACAAACAGAATAGTGTTACAATGTAGGACTTAGATGTAGTCCTAGGAGTACACTTTTGTTTATCTGGGTCCCTTGTGCCGATGGAGCGAGTGGTAATATGTTGATTCCGTTGACTATCTGACGACGGTTCTTGGTTCTCTGAAGGTCTGAGTTGCTCTGGGTGCTGGAGCTTGCGGAGAGAAAGAAGACGTTGAGTGTCTGTATCTGCCTCTTTGTCACTACACCAAATTAGGGCTTTTACGGCCTTTCATTTACGACATACGTTGGTTGTAGGCCGTAAATTGTATAATATTACGGCACACCGAGAATGTAGGCCATAAATTCTCTTTTTTTGCTTTTTATTACGGCATGTATTTTTAGGGCCGTTAAATGTTAACAATTACGGCATGTATTTATGCGAGCCGTAAAATATAAGGTTTTCATAACATTTTATGACCTGCGCTGGTAGGCCTTAAAATAAATGGACTTTAACAGCCTACCAATTCGTGCCCTAAATTATATTTCGTCAAATTATTTCCTCCCAAAAAAATTTGCCTCCAATTTTTAGCAGGAACCGCTAAGGGAAAAAAAGTTCCCTCCTTTTCTCTTCAGGAAACCCAAAAAACGAAAACATATAAGGGCTAAAGAAGGGGGGCGACCAAACCTAAAAAAACTATTCGCAGAGAGGGGGGCGGCCAAACCTAACTTTCTATTCGGAGAGAGGGGGCGGCTTCAGATTTCTGATCGGTTGGGGGCCTCAAAAGGGGGGGCGGCCAAACTTGAAGGAGTTGTGCTGCTATCTGGGCTTCCTTCTCCGCTAAGGTGAGCTCCCAACTAGTCTTCTCCTCGAAGATCGTCTTTCTCGGTGGTGGATTCATTCTCCTCGAAGATGTCTTTCCTGAAGAGTCTTCATCGGCAAATCCGTTTTGATCGAAATTTTTTATTAATTTTTTTGATTCAATTCCTCACCTTAATTGACAGGTGTTCGATCCAATTCCTCAAAGGAGCCACCAGCTCCGGTCAGGCAAACTGCGACGGTATGTACCGAGATTAGGGTTTTTACGAATTATTTAAAGAATCTTGCTGTGATTATATCAATCATGTTTTGGCCCCCAATTTGTTTCATTTATATTATATTTGCTTTCTAAAGAAGCTACATTTGGTTCTGGAAATGATCGTTTTAATTGCTTGAACCTGCCTATGGTGATTTTTTCTTAGTTCTTTATTGAGTTTTTTTTCCTGTTGATGAGAGGCACGTCTTAGGCGGGCCTTGGGTGCGTCCGATTGTGTCTAATATGTGTCCAGCACGACCCACATTTTTGGAGTTTTTGTTTCCTAGCTTAGGATAGGATTACTATGTAGATTGTTTATATGTCCTGTTTCAATTATGGTGTTTGCAGACCTCCTTCCTTAGGAAAAAAAGCTATTTGAATTGGTGAACCAGGCGAAAGCTTGCTAGAAAGAGCCTCTCATATTCGGAAGCTCAGTAAACGATAGACACTTGTGCCAGCTCAAATTAGAGCCTTTAACTTCTTTATTGTCCCTGAGACATGTAATATCTTCATGGAAAATTAGCTATGACGTCCTTCATTTTAAGCAATGCCATGATACCGAAACAATCATGCTGATTTTCTTAAGCAAAGCTAAGTAATTACGTAACTTCAGGTTACCGTATCTAGACAGCTTTGCAGGAAGCTTGCTTGTTATCAGTTTCAAGAGCCCACGGATCGTAGATATCAATTTTTATAATGATAGTACACATGGATTGTTCTCATTTTTTTCCCTTTGACATATATAGGAAAGAAAATTATCAACCATTATTTTTAGCCTAGAATAGAATCTGTGCAAACTGGACTTCTTCTCCCTTTTAGCAGAAATCTCGATATACTATCACTTTTCACTCTGGTTTCTTTGAACCTTTCCTAATCATTATCGTGTTATGCTCAACACCTGCAAGGTTATTGTACCCTTCATGGTTTTTCTTCATACTGGGCAGAGTATTTATGGAGGATTATAGATAAAAAAAGGTAAATAACTCTATAGTAAACCTTTATCAGGGTTGAAGTGAGCAAATGCTCACCAAGTTATGTCAGAAACAGAACATAGAACCATGATTACAAAATACATGACATAGCTCTTATGCATTTCATCCTCTTTAGTGTCATTGTCTTCTCTCACGAGTAACTTGAGGGCCTTTCTTTCTATCCATCTTGCATCTCTCACTTCCATATTTCCGTATTTTTAAGTTCTCTAGCAAAAGCCTACTATCTTCCCGAAACAATCAATGATCATATAATCTTTGCCATCAATCAAATTCAGGTGAGCTTTAGGAAGTTGGATTGGAGAGAGTACAGTGCTGCAATCTACTGGGATGAGATTGTCGTCTTGCCCATGGGACACAGCTTCATTACACCTTAGCTTCTCCTCGAGGAGATAGAGATGACTATTAGTTTCTTGACACTACCCTTATTTAAGGTGTGCATGCAGTATTACATGTATGGCAAAAGATCCCTCGATCAAGAATATTTGCATCCTGTAACATAGCAACTAAGATTTGGGTAGAAAGAACTGGCTTCTCATACAATGCTATTGCTACAATTCATTTTCATTCTTAATTTATGTAGTTACTTATTTCCATTTTGATTGGTTAGCTTCATGAGTTGTTTATTGTTGACAATGATTTTAAATGTTATTTTTTTCTTTCCTTGTGATGTCTTATGCCCATAATTTTGCAGTATTGTCATTGTAAGACAATCATCCATTATGGATAAAGAATGGACTTATATGCCAAGGTGAATTCCGAAGCCCTACACTATAATGTTTTTAATATCCCGAACATATTTAGCTTCTAATTAGTGTAAATTTGGTTTTCTTTTTTTATTTTAGACCATCACAAGCATATCGAGAGGGAGCACGAAAGTTTGTAGATAAGGTTCAAGAAAGTAAGGGATATCCAGATAAGATACAATGTCCTTGCATCCAGTGCTTAAACTTAAGATACCATCATTATGATGTAGTATACGACCATCTAATTTATGCTGGAATTGATCCTACTTACACTACTTGGGTTTTTCATGGAGAAAAATCGATCACAGTAGAAGAAACTGAAAATGATGAAATTCCATCATCGTATAAAATGTTTAGAGATGCATATTTCCAAGATGATGACATGGATCATATAGATGAAACAAGAAACGAAGATTTTGAAAAACTCATCGAAGAGGCAGAACTACCTTTATATTCAGGATCAACACACACTAAGATGTCTGCAACACTTATGTTATGCAAGGCCAAGGCTCGACACAGCATGTCTGACAAAGCATTTGATGATATTCTCAAGATTGTTCATGATTTGTTACCAGTTGATAACATACTTCCGGATAGCTTCTACTCAGCCAAAAGTTATTTAATACTTTTGATCTAGGTTATGAGAAGATACACGCATGTGAGAACGACTGTTGCTTGTTTCGGAAAGATCTAGAGCATATTGAGACTTATCCGAAGTGTGGTTCTTCTCGGTGGAAACTCAATGAGCGAACCAAAAAGATAAGGAAGGGAGTTCCGGCAAAAGTTTTGAGGTACTTTCCTGTTATTCCGAGATTTAGAAGATTGTTTAAGTCAGCTGAAAAGAGTGAACAATTAACATGGCACCACTCAAACAAAAGTCATGATGACATTATGCGACATCCAGTTGACTCTTTGGCATGGAATAGAATAGATGATAAGTGGCCCTCTTTTGCATCTGATTCTCGTAATCTTAGACTTGGCCTTTCTTCAGATGGATTTAATCCTTTTGGTGATCTTAGCTCTAGACATAGTTGTTGGCCTGTAATTTTGGTTACATATAATCTTCCTCCATGGTTATGCATGACAAAAGAAAATTTAATGTTGACATTACTCATTCCTGGGCCAAAACAACCAGGAAATGATATAGATGTGTACCTAGCACCTCTTATAGATGATTTGAAAGAGATGTGGACAAATGGAGTAAGTGTTTATGATGCATTTACCCAATCCACATTTATTTTAAGAGCTGTTTTGATGTGGACGATAAACGATTTTCCTGCTTATGGCAATCTGTCCGGGTATGCTGTTAAATCCAGTAAAGGATGTCCTGCCTGTGGAATTGAGACATGCTCAAAATGGTTGAAAAATAGCCACAAACACGCATTCTTGGGCCACCGGAGATTTCTAGCTTACAATCATCCATTTCGGGTAAAGAAATCTTGGTTTGATGGGACTGAAGAACGTGGTCGAAAGCCTCGAATTTTAACTGGTTCAGAAGTATTTCAAGTGATCAGAGATATAGAAAATGACTGGGGGAAGGCTAAGAAAAAGAAGACAAAGAAAAGGAATAGAGAGGATGAAAACGAAGAGCATGACGTCGTAGAACCTCAATCAGTATGGAAAAAGAAATCAATCTTTTTCGAACTACCATATTGGGAGGTTTGTCTTTTTTGCTTTATATATTTTTGTTTTAAACAATAAGCTTGTTTGCTTTTAAATTTGTTTATAGAATTTAACATCTTTCTATTTGGTCCTTTTTGTAGTCATTACTGTTGCGACACAATTTGGATGTGATGCATGTTGAGAAAAATATTTGCGAGAGTATAATAGGCACTCTATTGAATATTAAAGGCAAAACAAAGGATGGCTTAAAGTCTCGTGAAGATTCAAAACACATGGGAATTAGAAAGTCATTGCATCCGAATAAAGATGATGACTCTGGTTATAAGAAAGCACCATATGTGTTGTCAAAAAATGAGAAAAAAATATTTTGTAAAAGACTATCTGAGTTGAGATTGCCAGATGGTTATAGCTCCAACATTGCAAGTCATGTATCACTAAAAGATTGCAAAATTTATGGGCTCAAGTCCCATGATTGTCATGTGCTAATGCAACAAGTTTTGTCAGTAGCATTAAGGGGACTATTAGACAAGGGGCCTAGGATTGTAATTTTCAGATTATGTGCTTTTTTTAATTGCCTATGTCAAAGAGAGCTTGATAAAAATAATTTGGAATTACTTGAAGACCACATTGCAGAGACTCTGTGTATGCTTGAAAGGTTTTTTCCTCCATCATTTTTTGACATTATGGTTCACCTTACTATTCACTTGGTTCGAGAAGCACTAATAGCTGGTTCGGTCCATTTTCGCTAGATGTACCCATTTGAAAGGTGACTCCAATATTTTACTCTTATATAAACAGTTCTTTGGTTTAATTATTGGTCGAATTAGCTATTATTAATTTGTTAAACTTACATTTTGAGTTAGGTATATGAAAGTACTGAAAGGTTTTGTGAAAAACCGTTCAAATCCAGAAGGTTGTATAGTTGAAAAGTATAATGCAGAAGAGTGTACAAAATTTTGTGCTCCTTACATAAAACAAGCATCACAAATAGGTGCTCAACAGAGCCGATATGAAGAATATGAAGATGGAAATATATTAGAAGGAAGACCATTGGGTGAGGCTAAATTGAAGGAATTGTCTCCTAACATGTTTGAAGTTGCTCATTTGTATGTCCTAGAGAATACAACAGAAGTTGAACCGTATAGAGAGTAAGTTTCTAATATATATATGTGCTACAGTAATATATCACTTTGGTGGTTTTAGTATGTTTTTATTTGCAGTTTTTAACTTTATTCAGCATGGTCTTTTTTCCAGAATGCACATAGAGGAGCTTCGATTTTCTGATATACGTCTTCGTGTGAATGAAAGTCTTTTAAGAAAGAGGCATAGAGACACATTTAGTGCATGGTTAGCAAATAAAGTCAGGGTTGGAGATGCTAGTAACATGTCAGACCTTGTAAAGTGGATAGGGTGTCGACCTAAACCATATATTGAATCCTATTCAGGTTATATCATCAATGGAAATCGATTCCATACAAGATATGTTAAAAATTGCACACAAAACTCTGGCGTTTCTCTTAAAGCAGAGACAATGTGTCGATCAAGTGCAAGAGATACGTCACATGTTAGTGGAAAAATTGTGTTCTATGGTGTTATAAGAGATATAATTTTGTTGGACTATCACAAGTTTAAAATCCCTATATTTCATTGTGATTGGGCAAACATAGGAAGTGGTGTCAAAGTTGAAGAGTGTTTTACATTAGTTAACCTTCATGAAGGTCAGCACCAATTTGAGAATGATCCTTTTATATTTGCCTCACAAGCAAACCAAGTCTTTTATTCCAGAGACGACGATGCTTCAAATTGGTATGTGGTACTTAAAGCACCACGAAGAGGAGTTTATGAGTGTGAAAGTAATGGGAATGATTGCATACCATATGCTCCATTAGATGTCTCCAATCTTAATCTTGATGATGAAGATTTTGAAAGAAAGGACTATGAGGTCTTGGATGAGTTGGTAATTGTTGCAATGATGATGTTGTTTATTATTTTATGTTTCATGAGATAGATTTGAATACTAATACTAATTTTTAATTTTCTTTTCAGATTCAACCATCATAAATCATGAGCGGTGTCGAGGTAAGCATCCTTTTTGTATATATTTTCTGTCTATGTACATCCGTCCACGTACATAACTTCAGATGATTAATATAAAGGGTTTGTTATAAAGGATTATATTCCCGTTGTTACTAATGAAAGTTTCTAGTTAACATGCAGCTTGTTTTGCTTAATTATGTACCAAATGATTTCATCTGTATCCTCATATGTTTCTGTTGCAAATTCTAGCTTGGAAAGTAAAATAATTGTTGTCCTACCTATATTCTACGACTCAATTATCATTCTTTCTGCAACCTCATATAATTAGATGGAGGAAAGTGCATGGATATTAAGATTAGTTTACACATTGACCTTTCAGACTTACCTATAGGGATTCTGTAAGCATACCATGTAATAATCATGTGGTAAGAAACTCCAGTACTGTAGGTTTAGGTGTCTTCACTTTGGAAGCACACAAACCGAGCATATCTGAAGTATATAAATATTGGCAGTTCTATTTCTCAAGTATAGGGATTCTGTAAGCATACCATGTAATAATCATGTGGTAAGAAACTCCAGCTGTAGGTAAATATGTGCATAAACATATTGGCAGTTCTATTTCTCAAGTATATAAATTGATAGGATATACTCTTCTATGGAATTTCCATGAATACATTCCTTCACTGACATAGAGGGTTGAAATCAGGTCGGCATCTGGTCACATTTTTTTTGTCTTATATTTTATGGAGCTTTAATAACAGTGATATCTTTTGCCATGGATTAATATAGTCTGGGATTATATTATTGTACTAATATTGTTAAGCTTGAATGCAAATTCAATGGGCACATACATACCAAAAAGGTTGAGTAACAAACACAACAAAGGCTAAAAACAGACGGTCTTTAATAGGGATGACCTGAGATGAGATGTCAGTTTTCAAACAGACAATCACATATTATTGTACTAATCAGTTACAATTAATAACAGTGATATCTTTTGCCATGGATTAATATAGTCTGGGATTATATTATTGTACTAATCAGTTACAATTAATAACAGTGATATCAAAAGACTATATTTCATTGTGATTGGGCCTCGCCTTGATTTTAAACATTTCATAATCAGTCGAGGGCGTTGCTTGGTGCAACAATAAGGCTTTCCACTTAGCTAGTTAATTAAGTGTGCTAGTTATGTACATGGACGGACATAAGCAGTGTGCTAGTTATGTTTATCATTTTGGTCATATTTTTTAAGCATAACTGTTGTAAACATTTTTCTCTGTGTAGCCTTCAAAAAAGAGAGGAAGGTCAAAAAAGCAACAAATAATTGCAGCAGCTGCAGCCATTCAAGATGAAAATCAATGTAGAAGATTTTCGAATGGAGATTCTAATTCTCTAACTGCTGATATCCCAGAAGTTCAATCCCCCCAAAATCCAAAGGCTACAAACTTAAAACCCAGAGGAAAGGCAAAAGTTTTGTGTTTTACCAAAGGAAAAGGAAAGGGGACCCGCCTTGAAGTTGAGTTCAATGAAATAGGCCAACCGTATAGAGAGAATGCAGCAAAATTTTCTTCTTTCCTTGGGATCACAGCTAGAGAATTAATACCAGTGACACTTGACAATTGGAGTGATCTTACCGATGAATTTATCACGCAAATATGGGAGCACATTATGGTAGTATTCTCTATAAGTATCAAATTTACATTTTGTTATACATTTTGTTAGATATATTTCTAATACAATTGTTTATTTTATTTTGTAGCAAAAGTTTAGTTTTGCTGAATGTTATAAAAAGTATACATTTGGAAAGCTAAGAAAACATTGGAGGGATTACCGGAGTTCGCTGATAAATAAAGTGATGGACCAAGCCAAGTTGGTTGGCCTGAAACGTGCTGCTACCCTCTTGAAACCTGACAGTGTAGAATCCATGGAAGTTTGGCAAGCTTTTATCAAAAAACGGACCAATCCACAACAATTGGTGAGTCCTTAATTTATACAATGGAAATGCTACATTAATTGATTCTGTTATATGGAAGTAATGCACTAATTTGTTTCTAATGTACTATAGCAATCCAAATATTGTATTAATTTTAAATAATGCAGTTTTTTTTTACTTATACTGCAGTTTTATTTTGCATATCCTTCAATTGTGAATATTTTGTAGGCGACAAATAAAAAGTATAAGGAAATGCGAGCAAAACAAACTCTAGTGCATAGAACAAGTCGTAAAGGTTTTGCACGGCTAGAGGATGAGATGGTAAGGCAAATTATTTAATCTCTATTGGTGATCACTTAATTTATTGATATGACAAATAAAATTTTCTTTTGTAGAGACAAGAAAGTGAGACACCGGATACAATATCAAGGTCTGATGTTTGGATTCGTGGGTACGAAGCAAGAAAGAAGAAGAATAATAATGACGAAGAAGTTGAGGATCATGAAATAGTGGTACATATGCTTCATTTTTGTACTATAAAATGCCATTTTAAAAATTCTCATGACTGTTTTCATCATATGACTGTTTTCATCATATGACTGTTTTCATATGACTGTTTTCATCAAATGCCATTTTAAAAATCAATTCTCATATGACTGTTTTCATCATATGACTATTTTAAAATTCTTATATGACTGTTCTCATTTTAAAAATTCTCATATGACTGTTTTCATAACATGCCATTTAGAGAACAATCAATTCTCATATGACTGTTTTCATCAAATGCCATTTTAAAAAATTTCAGTTCAATGCAATAGAGAGGTACGTCTCTTTGTAAATAAATAGTTAGAAAAAGTACAACAAATATAAATTTTGTACTATAAAGGTTCAAAAAATATTCCTGCCTACTGTGCCAGGACCGCCCCTGTTTGCAGTTTGTTATGCTAGTAAACTGGATTTCATATTGGCTAGTGCTAGTAAACTGGATATTAGCTACTGCTAGTAAACTGGATTTCATATTGGCTACTGGATTTCATATTTTGATACTCTGCAGTTTGTTATGACTCTTGTAGGATTGCATAATGCATACTACTGGATACTGCATATGCAGGATACTACATACTGCATCTGGACTGTGCTAGTAATACTCTTTGTTTTATAGATACATGTTCACTTGTTCACTGCATACTTAGGATACTGCATACTCAGGATTGTGCATACTCAGGATACTTGTTCACTACATACTCCGGATACCCAAGTTTAGCTAAAATGCATACTGCAATTTGCAAGCAGTATTTCAAGTACGCTGTGTATAATGCTGTCCAACATGATTTTCCACTCGGACCTCCCATCATGAGTCCTATTGGCATGCACCCATAGGTTTTTCACCAAGTCTGTGCACCCTTATCTCGGTGCAAGCGACATGGGATTCAGATGAAAAATCAGGACAGGAGCTCCAGTTGCATATCATTACTAGTAAAGAAAGGCAGTTTACCTCTGCAGCATAAATGAAACCATTCTGATCCTTGTCAAAGACTTTGAAGGCTTCCTTAAGTTCCTCATCAGAATCAGTGTCCTAGGTACATTGCACTCAGAATATTAGTTTGGAGATTATAAATTAAGTTGTCAGTTTATCTGTTAGGCCTACACGCATTACAATTTCACAGGATATATTTTATGGGGTAGGCGTTATCCAGTCCAGATTTTAGAACTGGGTTGTAGGCTTTAATATCATAAATCTGACACTCAAGGGCTGTCAACTGATCGGGTTTGGGTCAGATTTATGTAAAATCCAGATGACCCAAAATATTTGCCTTCCCCAAATTTGTACCTGAACATGATCCCTATTAAATTCTGTTTCAAGTACCTGAACACAATCCGATTACCTGTTATATATAACAAAAAATAATTTCATGAAATATTGCTGCTGGAGAGGCCCAAACTTAGGACCTCCTCCAATAAATTGTCAAGCCTTAACCAGCCAGCCACATGCCAACTAATAGCTATCTAAAGAACATTTTTCTATTTGATCAAACCCGAACCGGACAATAATTTCAGCTTTCATATGTTGTACCTGAACCCAACCCAAAATTTAATTTGGGTTTAATTTTTTTGCATCCAAACATGCATTTTAGCTAAATTTTTTTGCAAGCAGTATTTCACTACATACTCTTTGCTTTGGTTTGCAGTTTGCAAGCAGTATTTCATTACTGCAGTTTGCTCTATGTATAGGTGAATTCTTTGGATACTGGGTTACTTGATTTACTATTTCAGTACTCCTTTGAGCCATATATTTTTGAGCCATATGTTTTTTGGATGGAAAGAGGAAAGAGAAATTTGGTGGATTCATTTGCTCATTCATTTGTACTCAAAAAAAAGTACAGAGAGCTTGCTATTGCCCATTTGCTGGGTTTCAGCCTGGTTTCAGCTTTAATGGACACTAAAATATGTCAATGTACTACCCTGGGTTTCATCCTGGTTTTGTGATACCATATGTCATACTTGGATACCGAAATATATATAGTCCAAACTCATGTGTGTGTAGTTCATACAGGGTTGGACACTGGATTTTTTTTCTTATGGTTTCAGCCTGATACGGTTCATATACTCGATATGCTTCATTTTCATATTGTTCATATTGCTCTGGATATTACATTGCATATGTTTCATCCTATAAGAACTTGAGGATACTGCATTGCATATGTTTTAATGTTGTCAAAATTGGCTTTATTTTATATGGGCAATGATGAGGACTTTGACAAACTATCTGAATTTTTTTTAACTTGGTATTTGGCACATGTTTCCTGGCAGCCTCACTATGTTTTTTTGGATGCTATGGCTTCGTTTTATTATGCGGTTACTGGCTGCCTCACTTTATTTTTTTGCTTATGGGCTAATATTTCATAGTAAGTTCCATAAAATTAGGAACTCATCATTAAGCTTCAAACTATTAGTCCATAAAGAAGGCTTCCATAGTAAGGTAATTTATGAAACTTACTACGAATGGGCTAATATTTCATAGAATTTCCGCCTTGAAGTTGAGTTCATGTTGTCATGCTTGTACCTGAGTTTACTTGTTCTATTGTAATACAGCAACAAGTCAAAAAATACAAAGCACAAGAAAATGGTTCTTCTTTTAGAGATGATGCTGTTGCAAAGGTACTCGGTCCGGATCCACGAGGACGAGTAAGAGGGCTTGGATATGGAGCAGCTCCGTCAAAGTTGGAGGGACAAACACAAATGAGAGACAAGGTTAATAAATTAGAAAATGAACTTGTGGCCTTGAAAAATCAAATGAACAATTTTATTGCAATGGTCGAAAAAGGAGGAAGTAATTCGGTAAGTACCTCAATAGATTTGCTTTTTAAATATTATGACTCTTTTGTATTTATATATTAAGCTTAACATATATTAATTATAGCAGAAAGATGATGCAAGTGGTCAACATTCTATCAATAACATGACGCAAAGCAAAAGGAACGAAACAAGTCCAATTATGAATTCTGTTCATGAGACAACACAAAGCAAGAAGAAAGAACATGTAGTTGTTCGCAATTCCAATCAGGAGAGCTCAAAATGCAAATTACTAAGTTGGTTAGACAAAAAAACAGTTGTTGCCACCGGTGAAGTTCTATCAAAGGATCCTAAATCACTAGTACATCATGTGCCGCTTGGTGCTGAATGTTGGAAAGTTTCTGTGCATGTAGTAGAGGGCAATGAGAGCGTGACTCTGTATCGACCAACGCGTGAAGCTTTTCTTTTGAATGAAGCACTGGGAAGCATAATCGCATGGCCGATCAATTACATCATAACTTGTTAGAAAATGGAAGGTAATTTCTATCTAAATACTCTTTTTTGCTTCTTTTTGCCGATCAGTTATAGCTTTCATCCATTTTAGTTGAGCTGACACAAGAATTTGCTTCTCTTCTCTTCATTTTAGTTGAGCTTTTATCCATTTTAGATGGCGTATAATCTTTTTGCAGTTAGAGATTAATGGTAGTCATGACTGCATTTGCAAAATCTCCATCTAGTGTATTCTGAATTTTTGTATCCCACACCACATTTATTTCCCCTTGTATATATAAATGCTCGAGTAGTTTGGTATGTTTTATAGAAACCTAGAAGCTTCGACATGAGAGGAGGTAGGAGATATTTGCATTGATTGCCTCAAAGTCTGTAATCTGTATTCATATTCACCTATGTTATACTTTTTCAATAATGGCATCTATACCTTATTAAAAATCATTGGAAGTTCTAATGGGAATTCTTCCGTACTGAAATGAATCGGAGCAATCTAGCAATTCATTTGTTGTTTCCAAGGAGGTCTGTGAAGCTTTTGTCATGTATTTTTTGGATGCAAAGCTAAAAGCTGGCACAGTTTATTGTTAATCTGTATTCACATTGTGTTTGCTAGTTTTATATTTGTTGTTTGTAAGATTTTTTTTATTAATCTTCAATACTACCTACATGCTGTTTATGTTGCGTGCTCTGTGCAACTGTTTTTTTGTGTGTGTAGTTCAATGTTTTTAAGTTTACCCAGTCCCTTTTGTTTTGCAGTGAAGACCTGTAAAGAAGCTAAGCGTACAGCTATTGCTGAATCCCTCTCTACAACAGTAGCTAGAGTAGAGCAACTGGAAAAGACGGTTCAAGATCAGAAGTTAAGAAAAGATTAGCATGGTGCAGTTATTTCTCAACAACTACACTGTAATTTCTCTTCCCATTTATTTCACCCTAAACTTTTTCATTTGACTAGGTTATTTGTATTCAGATAGACCCTGAGGAGATTCCCAACCAAATACTAAAATAAATTTCTTGGTTACATCATGAGAACTTTACTGTTCTGCTAGCTAGAAGAGTAACCTGAGACTTCAATAGCTATTGAGACCTTAATACATGATTGCATGGCATGTTCTAGTCATGGAAGAAGCAAACTTCCTCTGTAGCCTTTATGAAATGGATGTTAAGTGGCTCCCACCTTCATGCTTAATTTTGAGTCTGGACTACCAATAGTCAAATATAGAACAGACCAAACATCAGAATCTGATACTATCGATAAACTTATAATTCTTTTTACATATTTCCTTGAGTCTTTTAGACTGCATTTTCAATTGATTTGGAGCTGAATTTGTCAAAGATCATTGCCTCAGACGTGGAAAGAAAGCTTATAGGTATTTTGTAAAACTGTGAGAATCATAGATGTACATATCTAAATTCAGTGGGTGCATCGCAGAATAGTGGTGAAGTTTTCATTTGGATTTTGAGGCAGACTCTTCTGAGTTCTAATTTTGAGAATTAAGAAATTGGACACACTGTTGATAGTCACCATCCATGTTTTTGTGATCTAACCACCAAGGTTCCAAATTCAAGACTCTTGTTGGTGTGTTTTATATCAAGGCATTGCTTTATCCAGAATTTTTCTGATACACATGCTCTCTTTTCTAGTCTGATGCTAATGTAAACATGGTTGCAGATGATTAACTTTAGGATATAGAAAGTGTGGGCAGCTTGATAGTTTGAGTTCCAATAACACTATTTTTCTTCCAAATGAATGCTGTGGAGGGGACTTAGATGGAGACCAATATTTTGTTTGTTGGGATGCAAGTCTCCTCATTAAACATGTATATAAGTCTCTTTCATGCATTCATTTTATTGGATATTTGTTAATATTATTTTTTATTTTTATTCAGGTAATTAAGCTTAAAGAAGATGGGAGGCATGCTTCTACAAAGTTTCATATTTTGAGCTCAAGGACTTTAAAATCTTCGAAGGTCTTGAAGTGTCCAACTATAGTGAGAGTGAATTTTGCTTTTGTAGTAAGACAAAGTGACTTTGTTTTTGTTGTAAGACATTAATTTTGGTTTGAGCTTAATGACTAAGAAAATGACTTTGTTATTGGAAATCCAATTTAAACACTTTTGCTTTGTGTTAAGCTTCTATCATGTTTGTGTCATCTTATTAATGTGTATGGATTTAGTGCAACTTGTTGGAAGTAAATACTCTCAATATAGATGTGCATTTAGTTTGATTTCGGTTGGAAAAACTGTGAGAACCATATTATAGTCATATTTGATTTTGGTTTATTAATTAATTATATTTTGTAGCTATTCAAATGTGGATATTTAAAAAAAAAAAACCATAATCACGGCGCGCCTTGCGAGCCACAAAATGAAACTCATCAACCTTTTAACGGCCCTCAGTTTGAGTCATAAACACATAACATTTACGACCTGCATTTTTGGGCCGTAAATGTGAGATAGTAGGTATTTATTTTTAAGTATTCACGACTTGCCATGTGTGCCTTAAATTGAATTTATTAACGGCCATCACTTCGAGTCGTAAAAGATTAGTATTTACGGCATGCATTATGGGACGTAAATAAGATCCCTAGTTTTTCAGCAACTTCTTTTACGGCGTACAATTATCTAAGTTACGGCCTACTTTCGCACGCCGTAAATACTCGTACCCTTTTACGGTTGGAGCTTTTACGGCACTACCATGTGAGCCGTAAAATTAGTTTTACGGCGCAAATTGTAGGCCGTAAAAGACCTTATTTGGTGTAGTGGTAGGTATTTTTCGGTTCGTAGGTCTGTCCTTGTGTGTCCCTCTTGAAGAAGGAAATGATCCCTCTATTTATAGCTTTACAGGCTGGCTGCTCATGCACGCATATGTAGGATACGCCTGTTTGTGGGGATGCCACGTGGTGATTGCTGATGGAGGCACATGGGCGATACGCTCTGATTGAGGAGTTGAACCCTTCCTGTTGCCTTTGTAGGCTACAGTCGAGCTGACACGTAGCAATGGAGAGAATCTTTCAGTTGCTGAGATCTTGGGTGATTAGCACCCCTTCATAGGCTGAATCGAGTCAAAGGACACATGTCGTAGGTCCATGGCTCAAAGATCTCGGATTTGGAGGAGAGTAATCTGATAGGATGCGCCTGGGATTGGGCGCATGAGGAGACTTTGACTTGTAACCTTTAGGAGTCACGAACCAGTCTGGACGCACGGCTTTTGAGGCACATGCGAGGCTTCAGTAGTGACTTGACTTCTGTCTTTAGGGATCAGAAAAAAGTCTGAGGTGCATGGCTTTTGAGGTGCATGCAGAGATTTGGGCGCATGGCTGCGGAGGCGCATGCGAATGGTTGGGCGGCCACGTGGCTTGTAACCGCCGGAGGAAAGTAATGATGATGCTGATATCGGCGATGCTTCGTCTTCTGAAAAAGCTGTCAACTGTTCTATCCTAGGAGGACGTGCTGCCAACTCTGTCAGACTTCAGCATTTAATATTCTTGACAGGTGATGGGCCTTTGAGTGGGAACGCCGATCTGTGTTGTACTAGGCGCATGGGGACGCATGGACGCATCCTCATAAGGCGCTTGGTGCTGATGGACGCGTCTGTATGATGCGCGGTCTGACCGGCGCATCCGCTTTGCATGACACGTCTTTATTGGTCCGATTGTTACGTTCTTCGAGTGCTTTAAATAGACATTTTTGACTTGGCCGAATTCGAAGCGTTAGGTTCATCACCATTTAATATAAATTCATTGTACAGGATTCGGAGAGCCAGCCACTTGGCGTATAGGTTTGAGCCCGGCCTATAAATAGTGGCAAGGAGAGAGTTTGTTTCTCGTTCTCTCACGTCCTTCCGAAATAAACTTGTTTGCTCGAGCACATTCTGTTGACGAGATACTCTCGAGGGTGAAGATGCGATGCATTGTCTTCATTGATGCACTTGAAGGTGACTGTTACATCCAAAAGTCGGAGTCGAGGGCTTCTGAGGCAGGCGGAAGGTGCCTGTTGCATCCAAAGATCGGGATGCTCGAGCCTCGTCTCCGTTATGCTGAAAGAGCCACAGATCAGAATTGCGGTACTCCGATCATCTTCCTTGGGGTTTGGGAGAGCTCCTCCTCCTGCTAGAGTGGGTGTTGCCTATTCTGGTTGTGTTGAAAGCTGCTCCTTTAGCCGCGGGTCGATTGCGGTGCTCTCTTCTTCCTTGGGCTTTGGATAGCTCTTCCTCCAGCTAGAGGGTTGATTGTCCACCCTCGTTCTGCTCAATAAATGCTTCATTAGTCGAAACATTTGATTGCGCATATGCTGAGACTTCATGATGCGCCTGACTAAGACGCTGATGGGCGACATAAAACTGAGCTGCTGAAGAGATACACATAATTGAGTCGCTGAAGGTATACACATAACTGATGATGCACATAATTGAGCTGCTGAAGGGATGCGCCCGGTTGAGACGCTGAAGTGATACGCCTAATTGAGACGCCGAAGAGATGCGCCTGTTTGAGAGCGCATGGTGGTTGTTGTGCCTGGCTGTAGACTTAGGGTCTTTTTTTTTGTAGAAGTTCTCCTTTGTACAGCCTTTTTTAGACATGTAATAGACTTTTATATGAAAAAAATCTTCTTTTAATGTCTATGCTTTTGCTGTTTGTTGTGCCAAGTACTTCATCTGAGTTTTTTGGCGCATGTAATGTTTAGGCGCATAGGATTTTCGTTCCTAAAATTCCATGCTTCTACAAGACCCCCTTCAAAGTTTTCAAAACTTTTTGTCAAGTTTTGGAATACTTTGAATAAGAAGCATGGTGGTGTCTTCAACGGGGCGCAAGATTGTTCGGGCGCATGGATACTCCGCGCATCAGTGATGGAGCGCATGCTCCTCTCAGTTAATACAAATGATAACGTTTCGATAATGAGGTAAAGACATTTTCCATAATCTGGCTCCTTCTGTCATTTTTGTGACATATGCCTTCCTTTTGTAGGAACCGTTGAAGAAGAACTAGGTTTCGAAACCGGGCGTCAGTAAACCGAAGGAGGTGGCGAGCTCTTCTGATGAGCGCATTCCTCCGATTGTAATGTCTCCCGTGGAGGATAATCCTGACAATGTCGTTCCTGCAAAGATTTTAGTATCTCCAGAATATGTTGGAAGGGAAGCTGAGGTTGAAGAAGTTCCCGGGAGGGTTCAAGCCGTCGTAGGGGCCTCTGACATTGAGGACCCAGCCGATACGGGGATTCCAGATGATGAAGTGGAGTGGAGTTCGTCGTCTTCAGATGACGTTCCTCCAGAGATGAGTGAGCCTATTGCGGGAGCAACAGACATGATTGAAACAGAGGAGAGGGTTGATTTCCTTCCTTGTCATGATGAGGGGAGGTCGGCTGCAGCGTTGTCGAGCCCTACCCCAGACTCAGCAGCAGAGGCTGAGGTGGCTGCCGACCGGGAGGTAGCGACAGATTCTATCCCCGCGGAGGGATTTGATAATAAAAATGAGACTCGTCCGCCGAGCCTGACTCTAGGGGAGCCGAGTCAGGAAATAAGTGCTGATCTCGCTACTTTGCCAGAGGGGGAATGTCCGTACGGCCTGCTGATAGTGTGTTGGAGACGGATGAGGTAGCCCCTGACGTCGATGGTCCCTCCGAGCTTGAGAAGGGTAATGGTTTGCTGGAACCCTCTGTTGCTCCTTCTACTTGGGGTACGATATCGACGCCTCTCTCGGCTCCTTCTGTTCTTTTGGCTCCTCGTGCTAGTAGCAAAATTCAAGCCCCTGTTGAGGGAGAGTCCGTTGATGCCAAGGTTTCAGCCTCGCAGATTGAAGCCGACGGGTCTTCTTCCGGTCCGCCGTCTAGAGCAGCTCCTCCAACTCCTGCTATGACGCCACAAGTACTGGCGGATGCAGATAAGTATGTAAAGTTTATTATTGAGGCGGTATATAAGATGCTGCAGAGGGGCGTATCGGCAGTGATGGATGCCAATGGGAGTTTCGCGACGGCAAAAACCTTGGCACTCCCTCACATCAGTCTGATACGTTCCCACCAGGGCCATGATCATATGGCTGAGATTCTGGAGGCATCGGTGGCCGAGCTAGACCAGCTGCTTTCCGAGTTTCAGTGTATCCAGCGAAATGATCTCTCTGCCCTGATAGACACGGAAAAGGAGAAGTTGATCGCTGAGACTGAGTCATCTTATCAGGCCACCGTGGGTGTCTGGGAACACGAGGTGGCTGAAACTGAGGCTGCGGTGGAGAGGCTATCTTAGTCCACGCAGGAGAAGGTGGAGTTGCGAGCTGCGTTGGACGCTAGTATAGCAGAGGTTAATGCCAAGATTCGCCTCCTTGAAGACCAGCGGGTCCAACTCTTATTAGATGCTGAGCGAGTCCAGGCTGAACATGTAGCATCTAAGGAGAAGAAAGTAGCTTTCACCCGCCAGGCTCTTACCCTGGCCCAGCAACGGTAATAGTTGGACAAGAAGCATGAGGATGACACTTCTCCTGAGGCCATAGAAATGATGCGTCAAGAAGCCGAACGCCGAGTCAAGGCGACCATAGAGACTCGGGCGGCAAACTTGAAGCGTCGGATCGAAGAGCTTTCGGCCAACCCCGGAGATGTTTAGGGATTGTAGTCTCTTCTTCTTTTTTGTGTAATTTGCAACTCTTGCTGGGGGTGTAATCCTTTACTTTTGAATAAAGAATACATAGTTTTGTGGTGTGTTCATTTTTGCTGTCATGAACTTGATGATTTGTGTGGACCTATTATCTTTTGTGCACCTTGGTTTTTAGGTACAGATAATAAGTAAGAGAACCGACATGTTTCCTCAGAGGTGATGTGGACGTGGCAAATATGGGGTTCAAATGATGGAATCTTCCTACTCAGAGGTGTTATGGACGTGGTAGGAATGACTCTGGAGGGATACGCGGAACTAGTCAGAGGTAATGTGGACATGGAAGTTCTGCGATCAATGTACGACAACGCAGGGGTTGTCTGTACGGGATGTTTACTCAGAGGTAATGTAGACGTGGTAAACATGATGGATAGTGTAGTCTTACGGAGCGTAAGATTCCACTTTGTAGGGCGTAGGGGAGCAACTCAGAGGTCTGATGATCAGGTCCACTGACTCCCTTGCTAGGTAGAGGTGGAAGTACGTTTCTGAAAGATGTCAAGAATAGTACTTATTTAGGAACTTGCCGTTGATGGGCATTATGAACAAGTCTTCGTTTGATCGGGCGAGACGGTAAGCACCGTTTGAGTATACCGTCTCTATGATGAAAGGTCCCTCCCATTTGGGCTCGAACTTTTCTGGTATTTTGTGTGTCAACACCATCGGCCTCCTGACTGCCAGAACCAGGTCACCTACTTGGAAAGTCCTCTGCTTGACCTTCTTGTTGAAAGCCTGTGATATACGGGCTTGATAGAGTTCGATGCGCTGTTGAGCTAGGAGACATTTTTCGTCAAGTGCCTCCAATTCTCGCGGACGGCGACGTTGATTGTCTTCCTCTGTGAGTTGATTTGTGATCGCTACACGGAGTGAGGGTATCTGGATCTCGAGAGGCAGTACCGCTTCGCTCCCGTAGACTAAGGAGAATAGGGTGTTGCCCGTCGGGGTCCGTACCGTTGTACGGTAGGCCCAAAGGCATTTGCCGAGTTGTTGGATGACATGACCTTTTTGAGTAGCCTGACGATAGTCTTGTTAAACGTCTCGACCAATCCGTTTGCTGCCGGATTGTAGGCGGTTGATGCCACGTTTTGAATGCGATTCTTGTCACAGAATCTGCTAAAAATATGGCTGATGAACTGAGGACCGTTATCGTGGATAATCCTCCGAGGTACCCCGAAACGGTAGATGACATGGTGCTTGATGAAGCTGACCACCCTATGTAAAACCCCTATATTTTTAATTATTATTATTATTTTTATTATTTTATTAGACTTAAAAATGAATTTTTGTAATTTATGGTTTTATTAAAAATGACCTTAGCCATTGTTGAATTTTTGGAACACAAGACTACCATGAATTTTGGCACGAAAGGTGTAGCAGTGTGCCTTGACTAGTATGCTAGCCATGCTGGGGGAAGCCTATCCATGGTGAAGACCGAACTAGAAAAACCAGGCCAGTTGCGACTTAACCTCCACCGATAAACTAATTATTTATAAATTAAATCTTTGACTTTTTAAGTGACCCGGTTTGACCAATTCAGCCCGAACTGGGCCCAGACCAAACCCAAGCCCATGTAGGCATGTGGGAGACCAAAGTGGCCATGTAGACATATTTTATGTACGTAAAAATAATTTCTAAATTATTATAGAATTTCATGTACAATTTAAAAATCATTTAATTATTTGTGCAATTATTGGTATTTTATTTATTTTAAATAATATTTTACAAAATAGTACATTTTGTGGACCCGAAAAAAGGGTATGCAGTGTAAGTGCACTCATTGGGACGATTTTATTAATTTATTATTATTAAAGTTATTTTGTGGAGATTTAATAAACATGTTTTCCTATTTAAATATTATTACTATTTTGAGTTGATTTATTAAGAATTATATATATATATATATATGTGTGTGTGTGTAGATATGCTCAAATATATTAAATAATTGGATAGTTGACTTTTAAAAGGTATTTGGATTTTAAATAGATTTTTTTGGTGTATTTATGGATATATACATATATAAATATAGATATATATATATAAGTAGATAAGTTTAGAAAGAAAAAGAGAAAAAAAAACATTTAAACTATTTTGGCCGGCCCACAAGTGGGCGGCCATAGCAGCACTTGCTGTAATATATAAAAGGGTGTGGGAACCCTTAAAAACACAATGCACACAATAGCAGTAGCAGCCATATGTTGGCCGAATCTCCCCCTCCCATGTATTTATGTATTTATATACCCCCTTCAACCAAATTAAAACCCTAATTTCCTTCCTCCTCCCCTCTCATCACCGGCAAGCCCTCGGACAGCAGCACCTCGCGACGACAGCAACAACAACAACAGATTCCCACTTTAAGGTATCCCACTTCCCCGATCTATATCTCCCTCATTTTAAATCCGTTTTTAGATCTGTAAAATCGTGTAGAAAGCCCCCATGACCCTCTATCATCCCCTTCAAATTTATTCTGCAATAAATTTCAGTTTTAATTAAATTAGAAATCTCAAAAAATCAGTTTTTATAAACCTTAATAACCCCGTACGAGGTACGTCCCGACAAACAGGGCGACCCCGTCGCAAATCGAGAGTACGGAAAGGTCCGTATTGACTTTGCGGACGTGCGGGCTTTGACGGAATTCAAATTGGTTGCGTGTGCGCGACGAATTTGACCCGTATCCGGTAAATTTTTTCGTATCGGGCTTTTCAGAATTTTCCAATTACTTTGTGCACACTCATCAAATCGCGACAAAACTTGTGCCATTGGACTCGAAATATTTTTCTAGTCCTGTGAGTCAAGTTTAGTCCGATTATGAGACCGTTGATCGGGACGCTATTTTGGCGGGCCCACAATCTCACTCAACGGGTGATTTTGTGCACAGTCCACCGGAATCCAAAATTGAACATACCATTGGGTTCATCTCATCAAAACAAATCTGTAGACATGTAGTTTGACGACTTTAGAGACCGTAGGTTCTGGCGCATATTTCGGTACAAAGCGGGTCCAACGGCGGACATCGTTTTGACCAAAAATTATGATTTTGCCCCTGTTCCAGAATTTAAATTTTGGACAGGCGTTTCCTAGGCATATCTTATATTCCAAACTCGTTCGTGATGTTTGTTGCAGCATCCGGAGTCATCTGCGGGATTTGGCTTTTCTTGTTTCGTTTATTTGTCTGTTCGAGCTACTGGATTATTCTCTTTTGCACATAACCTCAGGCAAGATACCTTACCATTACACTATTTATATTCAGTTGCATTTTATTACATATCACTATTTATTTATTTTTAGTTCTTATCGTTCCTGATTTACTGTCTGCTCAGTGATATTATATATACTTTGTTATTATCCTTTGATTGCATGTGGACTTAGAGTTAAGAGACTACCGTTTGTAGTGTATTGTATATACCTTGACACAGTTATACCACGAGGATGTGTGAGATGAGTAGCATGTAGACGTTCTTGCGTGTGGGGTGATCCTCCATGCGCATGCATTAGGGCTAACTGCTAATAGAGGCATGTTAGGGGACTTAGCAGTTAGTAGAGGTATATGAGTCATGGATGTGACTCTGTTAGACATTGGATAGGAAGAATAGTTCCTTAACGTATGGGCCAAGTATGCACTTCCTTATTGCCGGTTATCTCCGCGGGAGATACGGTCCTGGATCCTGATACTGATTTATTGCTGGCCTCTGACATTCGATGAATGTTATGCTTTGAGGTCCCTCGTATCCTGATGGGCCATACCTGAGATTACTGCTACTGAGCCAGAGTGCCCATGCGTTGAAGGTTTGTTCTTAACTGCATAAACATCGTAGTACGATTAGATTACCTTATTGTCGTCTTGTCACTTATTTTGGTTTGTGACATATTATATATTCAGTTTATGTGGCATGTTCTTTATGTATCTTATTACGTCCCTTTGAGGACCTGGTTATCTCTTCAGGTGTGTGTGCTTCTGTGATATTGCAGGTGTTCTAGCCGAGGTTGCGATCTTCTCTATTCATTCGGAGATGACGTGTCTTGGGTCTTCCTTTGCTACTTCCGCCAAATCATTTCAGTTTCATATATATTTTTCCTCACTTGTTGGTAGTGGATTTGTCTTCGTCCAACGTATTGTACAAAGACTTATTACAGTTGATTATATGATATCTTTTATTCTTCATTTGTGGATGAGATTAGATTACTCTTGGTTTACTACATTTTACAGCTTATGTATACATACGAGTTTCCATATATTGGAGTATACTTCGTATGTATGCAGCTGGCATGGATACGTACCTAGTCCTAAGTATTTTGGGACTGGGGCGTTACATGTTTTTGGGGTGGTCCATGCAGGTCCAGTTTGTCACTTTGGTTACGTTACTGTACCGATGTGAGCCTGCAACATAGGATTAGAATCTAGGAATCTCATCCATATAGCTTGACCTCTTCCCTTGGCTTCAAATTTCGAACTCTTGTTCGACCTCCTTGAACTGCATCTTGCTTGATTCCTTTCCACCGTCGATTCTTATTTTCGTGCTTAGTATCAACTAGGAAGATGACTACATTAGTATATGCTCATAGGTCACACATATGGCTAGAATGGTTATATTGGCAATTGGAATACATTCAAGACTCTAATTGAGTTAAAAAGGTTTTTTTTTTGTGAATTAATGATTAGTAATTTGTAAAGTAGGATATTACCACGGAAAATTTTAACCTTGAGATTTCTAAATAGTAAACACCAGAGGATTTATAGAATTTTATACTTGGTTTAAGGAATTGATTGATTTTCAAGATTTGATATTTATGATTTATTGGGTTATAGTTATACATCTTTGCACAAGTATAAAATTGATTTGCTTTTCGAGTTGTAATATTTATGAGTTTTTGGTGATAGATATACATCTTTGAACAAATATAAAATTTATTTGATTTTCGAGTTTTAATGTTTATGATTTATTGTATTATAGTTATACACCTTTGAACAGTTATAATTTGGTTTGAAAATGATCTTAGCTTTAAAAAAAAAAGGGGCCATAGGAATTATTTAAATTTGAGTTGTACAACTTGCGATTTTCGTGTTTATTAAATTTTAAATTTTAAGTAAAAGTAATGACGGTAAATTTTGGTTTAAAATATTGAAAGTTATGAAAACAATTTTTGAGAAAATTTTATTTTAAATGGTGTCCTATGATTGAGGATTTACAATTCTATTTAGATTTTTGGTAAAAAAAAGATTTTTACTGATAAGATTATTTGAAAATTTAGTTTAATGAGGGATTGCTAATATTAAAAAAAAATTGGGAGAATTTCGAAGGATGTGATGGAAAGTTATTTTGATTGATTAAAAGAAGTTACCATTTAAAAGTTGTGAGTTGTTGGAATAACATAGCATGAATAGAAGTTAAAATTGATGAGAGCATTGAGCTTAATTTTTGAGATTGCTTTTAATATGCTAAGAGTTTTATTATGAGTTATTTGAAAATTTTAGAGTGTTAAATTTTTGATTGATTGTGAAATTTTATGGATTCGTAAATTATGAACTCTTGAGTTAAATAGTTGAATTTAAACTTTAATTTTGGAAAATGTTAGTAGTAACATGATAAAATTTTGCTTTGAGATTTATGAGGGTGATTTAAATTTTTATGATGAATTTGAACGGCTTGGAGTGAATACAAATTTTGGTGGTTTATTTTTGAAAGTTTAATTTTGAAACTTTTGGAGGATACTTGAGTTAAATTTTAATGGTAGGCCCCAAGATAACCCTACTGAGTATTCCACACTAATTGTCATGTCACTCATGACCATAATAGTAGTATATACACAAGTGTTGTTAGTCATCTACCCAGCTATGTGACTGTATTTTCACCTCGGCTTACTCGACCTTCCTTCAATTCTTGATCTTTTAATTGCGACCTTCTAACCCACTTGCAATTTGAATAATGATTTAATGGTTCCTTAACTATATTCATCTAGGAGACTATCTTCTCTCCGGAATTGTGTTCCTGAATTATTTTTACTGGATTCGTTAATTAATTTTATTTTATGCTTTAACTTGATCTTCTTTATTTTGTGCATTAATTATCACCTCGTGAATTCCCACTTTCTATTTTTGATCTTTTGGCGTCCCTTACCGTGACTTAGATGTTTGGAGCACAATACTAGACTTTTTCTTCCAACAAATTTCATATGTAAGACCTAGACAAGCCCACCTTCATGTAGATATATCATGTTCCACCAAAACCCATCTCTTTGTACTCTGTTTCTTGATATGACCTTATGGTCAAAATGGCCAAACTATAATCTTTACTATGATACCAATATATTTTTCGACCACGGATAGGGATTCAACCTCGACTCAATTCTTTCGACCCGATATGTGATTGTGTTCTACTAAATTCCTTAAATGCTTAAATTTGTACTTTATCTTGATTGCTTGACCCATTGTCCCATGATACTATTAGTTTAACTCTTGTAAGTTGGGTAGAATACCTCACCCCCCAACAAACCTTTTTCCTTGTGAACCACATTGGTAAGTTCACTTAGACTATAAATTCAGAGGACCCTACCTTATCTAGTCTACCAAGCCATAAATGAAGAAACACTAGGACAACTGTATAGGCCCAAACTTTGGGCGAGCCTTGATTTTAAAAGATCTTGGACTATTTAAAATTTCCTTCATCGGTACCTCCCTTGCTCATATTTTGACTATCCCATGATGCTAATGTAGCTTAAATTTTGCAAGCTTATTTCGTTATCAAGCTTGATCATGACATATTTTATTGGGTGCACCCACTAACATATTATCTAATCAGAATCGGTGCATGATGGTCTGATCAACCTATTGTACTTTGGTTCGCTTTTCATAACTTATTCTATGCGGATGGAGACATAGTTAAACTTGCCTTAGAGTCTCATCCGCGACCGCCTTGACAATTCTCTTTTGAATTATTTTTGCCGCCTATGAACCCCGCAATTCGTACTCAATATATAACACAGTCTTTGAAACCTTTGTTGTTCTTGTCTTTTACTTATTTTGGAAAGACAAGGCACTGTACTTGCTAAGATAGACTCAATGTATCATCCTTGGTTGCCCAATCGGTTAATTATACACAAATGTAGATAGCCGCCGACCGACTCATGTGGCTATATCCTCGCCTTTAACTACTCCTCATTTCTCAACCCTAGAATTATTATCGTGTCCTTCCAATTGTTCTTGAGCACTCGAGAATGATTCTAATCATTCACTTAAATCAAACTCTCAATCGAGACGATTAGTCTCCAGTTTCTCTCTAGGAACCACATCTCCCAAATGTCTAAATTATTCTCTTTGATCTACTCAATTCCTTTTTACTCTCCAAATTGGATTATCAAAATTTTGTTACCTTCACTAGCAATCCTTATTTGAATTCCATAACCATGATATATTTTTCTATATATCGACTCTACAATTTTCTATTGTATGGTGGTATTGAACGCCGTTTTATCGCCTCCTCCAAAATTTAATTATATTTTGGTATTGACGAACTCTTCCCATTCCCCAACCCTATCTACCCTTTTAATCCTAAATTTCGAGGACGAAATTCTTGTAAGTTGGGTAGGATATAAAACCCCTATGTTTTTAATTATTATTATTATTTTTATTATTTTATTAGACTTAAAAATAAATTTTTGAAATTTATGGTTTTATTAAAAATGACCTTAGCCATTGTTGAATTTTTGGAACACAAGACTACCATGAATTTTGGCACGAAAGATGTAGCAGTGTGCCTTGACTAGTGTGCTAGCCATGCTGGGGGAAGCCTAGCCATGGTGAACACCGAACTAGAAAAACCAGGCCAATTGCGACTTAACCTCCACCGATAAACTAATTATTTATAAATTAAATCTTTGACTTTTTAAGTGACCCGGTTTGACCAATTCAGCCCGAACTGGGCCCGGACCAAACCCAAGCCCATGTAGGCACGTGGGAGACCAAAGTGGCCATGTAGACATATTTTATGTACGTAAAAATAATCTCTAAATTATTATAGAATTTTATGTACAATTTAAAAATTATTTAATTATTTGTGCAATTATTGGTATTTTATTTATTTTAAATAATATTTTACAAAATAGTACATTTTGTGGATTCAAAAAAGGGTGTGCAGTGTAAGTGCACTCATTGGGACGATTTTATTAATTTATTATTATTAAAGTTATTTTGTGGAGATTTAATAAACATGTTTTCCTATTTAAATATTATTACTATTTTGAGTTGATTTATTAAGGATTGAATTTATATATATATGTAGATATGCTCAAATATATTAAATAATTGGATAGTTGACTTTTAAAAGGTATTTGGATTTTAAATAGATTTTTTGGTGTATTTATGGATATATACATATATAAATATAGATATATATATATAAGTAGATAAGTTTAGAAAGAAAAAGAGAAAAAAAATTTAAACTATTTTGGCCGGCCCACAAGTGGGCGGCCATAGCAGCACTTGCTGTAATATATAAAAGGGTGTGGGAACCCTTAGAAACACAATGCACACAATAGCAGTAGCAGCCATATGTTGGCCGAATCTTCCCCTCCCATGTATTTATGTATTTATATACCCCCTTCAACCAAATTAAAACCCTAATTTCCTTCCTCCTCCCCTCTCATCACCGGCAAGCCCTCGGACAGCAGCACCTCGCGACGACAGCAACAACAACAACAGATTCCCACTTTAAGGTATCCCACTTCCCCGATCTATATCTCCCTCATTTTAAATCCGTTTTTAGATCTTTAAAATCGTGTAGAAAGCCCTCATGACCCTCTATCATCCTCAAATAGATTTATTTATTCTACAATAAATTTCAGTTTTAATTAAATTAGAAATCTCAAAAAATCAGTTTTTTATAAACCTTAAAAACCCCGTACGAGGTACGTCCCGACAAACCGGGCGACCCCGTCGCAAACCGAGAGTACCGAAAGGTCCGTATCGACTTTACGGACGTGCGGGCTTTGACGGAATTCAAATTGGTTGTGTGTGCGCGACGAATTTGACCCGTATCCGTCAAATTTTTCCGTATCGGACTTTTCGAAATTTTCCAATTACTTTGTGCACACTCATCAAATCGCGACGAAACTTGCGCCATTGGACTCGAAATATTTTTCTGGTCCTGTGAGTCAAGTTTGTTCCGATTATGAGACCGTTGATTGGGACGCTATTTTGGCGGGCCCACAATCCCACTCAACGGGTGATTTTGTGCACAGTCTACCGGAATCCAAAATTGAACATACCGTTGGGTTCGTCTCATCAAAACAAATCTGTAGACATTTAGTTTGACGACTTTAGAGACCGTAGGTTCTGGCACGTATTTCAGTGCAAAGCGGGTCCAACGGCGGACATCGTTTTGACTCGAAATTATGATTTTGCCCCTGTTCCAGAATTTAAATTTTGGACAGGCATTTCCTAGACATATCTTATATACCAAACTCGTTCGTGATGTTTGTTGCAGCATCCGGAGTCATCTGCAAATTTGGCTTTTCTTGCTTCGTTTATTTATCTGTTCGAGCTACTGGATTATTCTCTTTTGCACATAACCTCAGGCAAGATACCTTGCCATTACACTGTTTATATTCAGTTGCATTTTATTACATATCACTGTTCATTTATTTCCAGTTTTTATCGTTCCTGATTTACTGTCTGCTCAGTGATATTAGATATACTTTGTTATTATCCTTTGATTGCATGTGGACTTAGAGTTAAGAGACTACCGTTTGTAGTGTATTGCATATATCTTGACACAGTTGTACCACGAGGATGTGTGAGATGAGTAGCATATAGAGGTTCTTGCATGTGGGCTGATCCCCCATGCGCATGTATCAGGACTAACTGCTAATAGAGGCATGTTAGGGGACTTAGCAGTTAGTAGAGGTATATGAGTCATGGATGTGACTCTGTTAGACATTGGGTGGGAAGAATAGTTGTCACGCCCCGCTCCCGTAGGAGCGATCGTCCTCGCTAAGGCGTGATGCCGTACGAGCCTAGATTGCGCTCGTGCTAGGCAATTCCATAACGGCCGATTACATCGGCGGCAACGGGGTCGTCGCACAGAAGTCCCAAACAGAACATTGAATACATTGCAGCAGAATTTAAAGAAGAACACATGAACACAAATGATTCAAAAGAATCTCTTTATTGATATTGAATACAAGATTACATTTGTGGGCGCAAGGCCAAATTACAATGTCTCTCGTGCTCACTTTTCTCTCATTTACAAGTCACTCTGCTCTCTCTCATCTCTCGATACAATACTTGAATCCAGCGGAAGCTTCGGAAGGCGATGTCCATACATTATGTCCTGTATAAGTCTTCAGATCATGCGGCCGCACGCTTCGACTCGCCAAGGAACTCCGTGCCTCGACGCATCCAAGCGAGCTCCGCACCACGAGCTTCTACCTGTACCTGCACATGAAACACTGTGTGGGTGTCAGTACCACTGTACTGGTGGAGTGAGCTCCTCGCCCACCCATACAAAACCTACACGTTTCTTTTACTTTGTGCAACATAAACCCTTTTTCGATTGTCTTTCTATTCTTGCCTTAGGATCAGTTTTAGGACCGACGCCTTAGCGCAACTTGTGTATCGGAACCATCCCGTGCTTGCAATGTCAACGTTAACTCATACTTGTCGCTAGACTACTCCTCGTGCCAACAATGTTAACCTATCAAGTCGTGTTTGCCTTACGGCCATAATCAGAGACGCAACTACACGAAGGACTCCATTTCCTTGCCTCTAGACCTTTCTCGTGCTTGCATTGTCGACGCACCGACTTATACTTGTCTTTTGTGCCAAACTCTGGGACTTAACGACTCGGTCGTACCATGAACTCGATTCGTGCCTCAATATCTCCGAGGCAGTGCCTCCTTGTTTAGTCTTGCCTATACTTGTGTTGTGATAACGCAGCCGTGCATCATATTTCGAGGCCGTACCCAATAACTCAACGTAACTTCACACAACTTGCCCTACGGCCCTTCTCGACTTAACTCGCAACAACTCGAGCCTATCTCATGTAACTCTAAGCCAACAACTTAACACTCGACGCCGCCTCTCGTGCCGAAGCACGCCGCCTTCGTTATAGCCAAATCTTAGGCCCAAACATTGTGTCTTCTAACTGCATACACATTCAACCCAATCCAAAGGCACACACGCGGATTGCCGCCCGTGTCGACACATCTATATGAATGGTCACTGGCATTAACTAGCCATCGTGGACATAGTCTGGCATTCGGGACCCTTGCACCGCCGGTTGCGATCCTCGATGCAAGTCCCCGACCTACCGGTTGCTTCATACCCAGCTCGGCTATACTCTGTTCTTCCTAGGCCGAGTCGGTGCCCATGGCCCAGGGCTGCCGCTCGAAGAACCATCGCCCTTGTCGACAAGTTGTCCATGACCACGCGCCTACGCTAACTTCTAGACTTAACGTAATGCATGGTCTCATCATCATCACTTAGTTCCTTTGCTTTCCTCTTTCCTCTTTTCACACTTCTTTTGCAGAGCCCCAAACCAGGGTTGCCTCGGCGACTGAACCACAGTCCCGACATATTTCCTCTCGGCGACTAATCATCGCTTAGACTTAACGTTCTTTGAACTCAGGGAACGGATACTGCATAGCCTTCCAACTTGACTTGAACATATCGTGTTTCCTTAAGTATTGACCGACCGTGGCTAACTTTCCACTGAACCAACCGTGGCTCGTGCCTCTAAACCGATTCGTGCAAACCGACTCGTGTTCCACGCAACGCTATCGCCCGAGTCATACTTCATATGATGGGCCTTGGGGTCGTGGGACTATTTATCTTGACAACCGCAGAATGAGCGGGACAACACGTAGAATAACTTAGGTCGACTGGCATAACTTCGTCTAACTCACTCAAGCCTACAACATAACCCAAGGGACGAGCAAAGGCTATGCCAAGCCTTGCAGGACAGGACCGTGCATGCTTTAACAAGCATTTGTGCGGGCGACGCCTATGACTTAGGCTAACTCTCAGCTTTTGCACCGAAGACCAACTTTCCTTCTCCCAAGCCACGGGACGAAGGACCGAGTGTCATTTTCAAAGCACGCCGTGCACCAACTCTAAGCCGACCGTGGGACGTTTTCCATGTTCTAACTCGATTCAAACCGTCGGGATTTTTCCCTTAGCTATGTGGATGCGTAGCTTTTATTATCAAGCCTAACTTGTGCAAGTTGAAAACACGATTTATTATGTGAAGGCAAAGATGAGGAGAGTTCACCGAAACTACCCCACCTGAGCGATGTCTCCGAGCAAGCCGTTGCAAGGCTAAGGCCGAACGCCGTCGGCGTTTCGATTCCTCCGATTGACTTTGCGGGACGGGGCACTACATCATACCCCACTCAGAACAAGTCTCGTCCTCGAGACTTTCCTGAAGGCAAGCTATCCTACCATTTCTATGGCCAAGACTTAGTCGTACCTAGACACGGGACTATCGCAGTCGAGCGAGATACGCCTACGCGCTTCCTTGAGTCTGAGCCACGCGCGCACTATTATCAATCTTTCCTTTAACACGATTTCAAGATCTCGACACACTCCCATCTTTCAAGCCTTGCTTGAACTCGTCGTATCACTTGGCTGGATCGTGCACGCATTCCAAGCGTCCCCAAAATATATGCATTCAGCCAAGCCGCATGATAGAGAATTGTCATTCTCACTCGAGTCGCATCGTGTACATACCCAGGCGTCCCTGAAATATATGCATGTCAGCCGAGTCTCGTGAGCAGGGTTTCCTATATTCGTGATTTCCATGCATTCCAATCCTCAAGATTAATCTTTTCGATTAGCTAACACTTGCAACAGGGCGTCTCGCCTAACCGCTAGGCTATTTCTTTTCGAGGCTAAGTCAATGTCAGGATTGGAATCATAGTTCCCCAACAATAATGCCAACACTGACCCCAATCCTAGGGTCAAACCAAAGTCGGTAGTACGGGATTTTCTACCCAAGCTCGCGTCACTCAGATTTCTAAACATCAAGCACGATCACCTATTCGCCTCAGCGCATTCGTTGCGCGTATTCGAATCAATTCAAATCACCAATTCTAACCAATTCATGTATTCGATCACGAGGTCATCTAGCTCGACAATACGTTGTGCCCCAATCTCACGCGAGTCCGATTATCCACGGTAGTTCATGAATCACCATGCAACGTACCCACAGAATAATCATTCTCATCGGGACGTAACTCTTGTTTGAGTTTAGACTAACTCATTTTCGATACGCGGATTGGACCTACTCAATCCTCAAGTTCGATTCTTCAAGTACACAAATCTATTCTCGAGTCACCTTCGCGTCAAACCACAAATCGAAGCACAAATTGTCGCACCGTGCAAGTTCGACCACTCCCGCTGTATGAATCACCATACCAGCGCTCACGCAGAGTGATCGCCCTAATCGACGTGACGCATGTGCGAGGCTGGAGTAGCACTCGCATAAGACAAGAACATCAACGTTGTGGTTGTCGACGAAGCAAATCCAAACATTCTAGTTTTCATCCAAGCCAAGTTCGATCGTCATTCATTCAACTAGAAATCCTCGAGCCAAGTTTATCATTTCCTCGACACGTTTCAATATCCCGAGTATAACATCCATCAGAACAATGACATTTGCACGATCGTCATTCACCGAGTCAGAGTACCCCCGAGTTATCGCATATCGATCTTTGATACGCCTCAATACCATCGACGATATGCGTAACCTAACGATCTTCCTTCGCAACCAATTTCGAGTCATGCGACTTGATGCTATTATTCGAACTAGATATACCACCATTCCTCGATATTTAAGACCAAGTTTGATCGCTATTCCTCAAGCTCGTTTCAAGATCGTTCTTCAAAACTCAAGTCACATTTCATTTGCATCAATCCGATATCGCACGCACGATCCTCTAAGTTTCCTCGATCAAGACCATTCATCTTCATTCATCGTTCCGAATCATTTTCTAACTCGCGTTGCTCATTCACAAGTTGTCCGAACGAGATGCTCGTTCGGGGCATTCGAAGTCACGACCAACTAAGCGTGACGCGTTCTAAGGCTTTGTGCGATCACATCACCTTGCCGACATACTCGTAATCCTCAATATTCACTCGAACAATTTCCAAGTCAAACCATACACCACTCGAATTCGAGCCATACGATCCAGTCCTCAATCACATTCGCGTCATTCGCTAAGACATCCTTCAGATTCGTTCGACGAATCGCTAGCGTAGTCGCTCGCGTCGTATCGACGCACTAAGCCGTTCGCACTATTTCCTCGAAATCCAAATCAATCTTCCGTGTACGCCTAAGCGTTAGTCCGATAGCGTTCCTATCGATAGACACTCTAAGTATATCTCCGTTCCCGACCGAGCGATACTTGTTATCGCTCGTGATTCGTTTGCACCAAGGGTCGAGGTGCGCGACGCGAAACACAACTTAGCCAAAAGGCCGTGTGCATAGCCATCCCGTGTGGACTATATTCCGAGTTTGCCCGCTCAATTGCTAGGGTCGACGTTGGACTAATTAGGCATGCACGCGACTTGCTAAGGTCAACGTAGGACTATTCGGGCACACGTGCGACTTTGCTAACATTAGCACATATTTTCTATCGAGTCAAGTTTACAACGTTCGGCACAAAGGCCCTATCGACGCATTTGGCAACGGCCTACCGATGCGTTCGAGCGAACGCATGTACGAGCTTTCGAAAATATTTAGACTTATTGTATGGACATACCGAGGGACATTTGAGAGAGAGCGCACCAACGATATCGACTTGCGAAAGCAACATTCAGAGTTCGCGGAACAACAGAGTTAAAGAATTCAATCGGTAGTCCAAGGACGTAAAGCCGTGCTCTGATACCATTATGTCACACCCCGCTCCCGTAGGAGCGATCGTCCTCGCTAAGGCGTGATGCCGCACGAGCCTAGATTGCGCTCGTGCTAGGCAATTCCATAACGGCCGATTACATCGGCGGCGACGGGGTCGTCGCACAGAAGTCCCAAGCAGAACATTGAATACATTGCAGCAGAATTTAAAGAAGAACACATGAACACAAATGATTCAAAAGAATCTCTTTATTGATATTGAATACAAGATTACATTTGTGGGCGCAAGGCCAAATTACAATGTCTCTCGTGCTCACTTTTCTCTCATTTACAAGTTACTCTGCTCTCTCTCATCTCTCGATACAATACTTGAATCCAGCGGAAGCTTCAGAAGGCGATGTCCATACATTATGTCCTGTATAAGTCTTCAGATCATGCGGCCACACGCTTCGACTCGCCAAGGAACTCCGTGCCTCGACGCATCCAAGCGAGCTCCGCACCACGAGCTTCTACCTGTGCCTGCACATGAAACACTGTGTGGGTGTCAGTACCACTGTACTGGTGGAGTGAGCTCCTCGCCCACCCATACAAAACCTACACGTTTCTTTTACTTTGTGCAACATAAACCCTTTTTCGATTGTCTTTCTATTCTTGCCTTAGGATCAGTTTTAGGACCGGCGCCTTAGCGCAACTTGTGTATCGGAACCATCCCGTGCTTGCAATGTCAACGTTAACTCATACTTGTCGCTAGACTACTCCTCGTGCCAACAATGTTAACCTATCAAGTCGTGTTTGCCTTACGGCCATAATCAGAGACGCAACTACACGAAGGACTCCATTTCCTTGCCTCTAGACCTTTCTCGTGCTTGCATTGTCGACGCACCGACTTATACTTGTCTTTTGTGCCAAACTCTGGGACTTAACGACTCGGTCGTGCCATGAACTCGATTCGTGCCTCAATATCTCCGAGGCAGTGCCTCCTTGTTTAGTCTTGCCTATACTTGTGTTGTGATAACGCAGCCGTGCATCATATTTCGAGGCCGTACCCAATAACTCAACGTAACTTCACACAACTTGCCCTACGGCCCTTCTCGACTTAACTCGCAACAACTCGAGCCTATCTCATGCAACTCTAAGCCAACAACTTAACACTCGACGCCGCCTCTCGTGCGGAAGCACGCCGCCTTCGTTATAGCCAAATCTTAGGCCCAAACATTGTGTCTTCTAACTGCATACACATTCAACCCAATCCAAAGGCACACACGCGGATTGCCGCCCGTGCCGACACATCTATATGAATGGTCACTGGCATTAACTAGCCATCGTGGACATAGCCTGGCATTCGGGACCCTTGCACCGTCGGTTGCGATCCTCGATGCAAGTCCCCGACCTACCGGTTGCTTCATACCCAGCTCGGCTATACTCTGTTCTTCCTAGGCCGAGTCGGTGCCCATGGCCCAGGGCTGCCGCTCGAAGAACCATCGCCCTTGTCGACAAGTTGTCCATGACCACGCGCCTACGCTAACTTCTAGACTTAACGTAATGCATGGTCTCATCATCATCACTTAGTTCCTTTGCTTTACTCTTTCCTCTTTTTATACTTCTTTTGCAGAGCCCCAAACCAGGGTTGCCTCGGCGACTGAACCACAGTCCCGACATATTTCCTCTCGGCGACTAATCATCGCTTAGACTTAACGTTCTTTGAACTCAGGGAACGGCTACTGCATAGCCTTCCAACTTGACTTGAACATATCGTGTTTCCTTAAGTATTGACCGACCGTGGCTAACTTTCCACTGAACCAACCGTGGCTCGTGCCTCTAAACCGACTCGTGCAAACCGACTCGTGTTCCACGCAACGCTATCGCCCGAGTCATACTTCATATGATGGGCCTTGGGGTCGTGGGGCTATTTATCTTGACAACCGCAGAATGAGCGGGACAACACGTAGAATAACTTAGGTCGACTGGCATAACTTCGCCTAACTCACTCAAGCCTACAACATAACCCAAGGGACGAGCAAAGGCTATGCCAAGCCTTGCAGGACAGGACCGTGCATGCTTTAACAAGCATTTGTGCGGGCGACGCCTATGACTTAGGCTAACTCTCAGCTTTTGCACCGAAGACCAACTTTCCTTCTCCCAAGCCACGGGACGAAGGACCGAGTGTCATTTTCAAAGCACGCCGTGCACCAACTCTAAGCCGACCGTGGGACGTTTTCCATGTTCTAACTCGATTCAAACCGTCGGGATTTTTTCCTTAGCTATGTGGATGCGTAGCTTTTATTATCAAGCCTAACTTGTGCAAGTTGAAAACACGATTTATTATGTGAAGGCAAAGATAAGGAGAGTTCACCGAAACTACCCCACCTGAGCGATGTCTCCGAGCAAGCCGTTGCAAGGCTAAGGCCGAACGCCGTCGGCGTTTCGATTCCTCCGATTGACTTTGCGGGACGGGGCACTACAATAGTACCTTAACATATGGGCCAAGTATGCACTTCCCTATTGCCGGTTATCTCCGCGGAAGATACAGTCCTGGATCCTGATACTGATTTACTGCTGGCCTCTGACATTCGATGAATGTTATGCTTTGAGGTCCCTGGTATCCTGATGGGCTATACCTGAGATTACTGCTACTGAGCCAGAGTGCCCATGCGTTGAAGGTTTGTTCTTAACTGCATAAACACCATAGTACGGTTAGATTACCTTATTGTCGTCTTGTCACTTATTTCGGTTTGTGACATATTATATATTCAGTTTATGTGGCATGTTCTTTATGTATCTTGTTACGTCCCTCTGAGGACCTGGTTATCTCTCCAGGTGTGTGTGCTTCTGTGATATTGCAGGTGTTCTAGCCGAGGTTGCGATCTTCTCTATTCATTCGGAGATGACGTGTCTTGGGTCTTCCTTTGCTACTCCCGCCAAATTATTTCAGTTTCATATATATTTTTCCTCACTTATTGGTAGTAGATTTGTCTCCGCCCAACGTATTGTACAAAGACTTATTACAGTTGATTATATGATATCTTTTATTCTTTATTTGTGAATGAGATTAGATTACTCTTGGTTTACTGCATTTTACAGCTTATGTATACATACGAGTTTCCATATATTGGAGTATACTTTGTATGTATGCATCTGGCATGGATACGTACCTAGTCCTAAGTATTTTGGAACTGGGGCGTTATATTACCCTAGAACTCTTCACTTTTGCCAGTGGAACTACTTCTGCCCATTTGGAGAAGTAGTCGGTGATGGCTAGGATGAAGCGGTGTCCCCTTGATGAAGGAGGGGCGATCGGTCCTACAATGTCCATGCCCCAAGCTTCAAAGGGCCAGGAGACGACCGTAGGATGTAGTTGTTCTGACGGTGTATGGATGAAGTCGGCGTGAAGCTGGCACGTACGGCACTTCTTAGCATAGTCGACAGCGTCGGCTGCCATGGTTGGCCATTAGTAGCCCATGCGTCGCAGTCGATCCTGCAACTTAGGGCCAGGTTGATGGGCCCCGCAAGTTCCGTCGTGAGCTTCCCGAAGGGCTTCGACCGCTTCTTCGTCGGATAAACATCGAAGGAGAAGTCCATCATAGGAATGTCGGTACAGCATTTTAGTAGCTGTATCATAATAGAATCGAAGGGAACGCCTTCTGACTGAGATGGCTTCTTTCGGGTCTTCTAGAAGAATTCCATAGACAACGAAGTCGATGAACGGGAACCTCCAGTCTCGGACATTGACACCAGCATTTGTCGTCATGGTATAGGCCTTTTGCGAGCATAGGTTGTTGTTAGGACAGACCAAGTCTCGACCAACTACCGTGACGTAGTGTTGAGTCCCGAGGGGTGCTGCCAATGAGGCTGCGAGGCCATCCAGAGCGTCAGCCTCCAGGTTTTGTAACCGAGGTACATGTTCAATGAAGAACTTGGTGAAGGGTGAAATAATGTTCAGCGCAACTTCATGGTAAGGAACCAGATCTTCATGGCAAACTTTGTATTGCCCTCTGATCTGGTTAACGACGATTTTGAGTCACCGTAGGCTTCCAGATGATCCACCCCAAGCTGTTGCGCCAGCTGGAGTCCCATGATGAGAGCGTTGTACTCGACAACATTGTTGGAGCACGGCTTCAAAAGGGAATAAGCACGCTGGATGACCAAATGATCAGGAGAGACTAAGACTACCCCCACTCCAGCGATGATTTGGCCTTTGGGGCCTGTTCTTGAAGCGCCATCGAAAGACATCTGCAAGACGGAGCTTTCTTCGGTGACGTTTGATTCTTGGACCTCATCCGGGATATCTTTATAGAGTCTGGAGGACTCTGGGATGGGGTGTACAGCTAAAAAGTCGGCCAGAGCCTGACCCTAGGCAGCTTTTTGTGGAACGAATGTCACGCCCCAGAGCCAGAATACTGGAGAGCGAGGGCGGACATAGTCAGCTATGTATATTGAAGTGCAACCCACCTCGCTATACGGTCACGGCTGTCTAGATACATGAGGGTTTAACTACAAGCCAACAGTCTCTTATGGTCATGAATAAGCCTAGTGTCTCAATCATAAGCAAGTAAGCAAATGTCACAAGATGTAAGATCACCAAATATACAATAGTAAGGCGTCCCAAATATTACATATTCAGCTGATCATGAAGCTAGTCGTTACAAAATGTGAAGACTAGCAAGTGTTTAGTTATACATGATCAACCCTAGGATCTGTCAATCAAGTTACAGCCCGTAGGCAGACAGTAAGTAAAGGTGCAATCGAGCTAAACAGGTGCTCGTCGGCTAAACGCCTCAAAAGAATATTTTTTTACAATAAAGTGGGAGAGCCAAAAATAACCTATTCGTTGCCCTGGTTACGCCTGGTGGTCACCATCGGACTGAAAAGTCGGTAGATCCTCTGGAGCTGCTCCGAAATCTGGCCATACAAAACCAGCTGGGTCAGATCCCAGAAAGAGCAAGTGCCACAAAGGAAGCTTCACTTAGGAACTAAAACCAGCAATTAGCATAAGAGTATAAATAAGTAAGAACTGGAAATATGAAAATATCAGGATGATATACGAAGAGATAACCATGGAACTATTCAGATAACCAGGTTACAACCCGTAAACCAAACAAGGACCGGGGTTGTAACCCTTCATCTGAATGGAACTTGGTTTCCCACCATTTATCGGCAAGATAATATAAGAAAATCAGGTCATGTAACAATCTGGTACAGGATCAAGACAAGACTTAGACTGATCATTCCCCATTCAACAATCACGGCAAAGCAATAGGTACGGCTTGATACTTTAACTAACTAGGGTTGTCACAGGCCTAGTTAGTAACAAAATGCAGTAAGATTATTCCACAGCCACAAGCCCTGCAGACCATCCAGGTTACCCAGATCGAATATTAGGGGTTGAATTCAAGTGGGTACATCGTCCAGGAAACGCATGTACCCTTAAGTGACTTAGAGGGTGCAACACATGACAGTGTGCTGGAAATGTGTCCTACTCGACGGCAGGCTACAGATCCCAAGCGCGCCCAGGTAACGGGATTGCCTGTAGCTGAGAAATATCTTCATTACTACTGTGTTATTCTAGTTATTAGCCTTAGTCCATTTCAGTAGGTACCCCTGACCGTGGTACTCAGGCGACCCATCCTAAACATGATGCAAGACCAGACTGGTTTAATTGTACAAGCACAATCGCCCACGGTGTCCAGGTTATTTATACTTATCAAGTCATATCATGTTAGCCGTCGTAACAGTATGTCAGGTTTTCTTGTCAGGAGTGCGCCACGGCGGGCCACTATCATGCATTATCATGTTGTGCCCATGCATCGTGTCAGGTTCATGTATCATGTCGTGTTCATGTCACAATTATCCCACATTACACTAAGGATCAAGAGAAACAACACGGATAAGGTAACAAGATTTGTCATGGCAACACAAATGGTAGAAGAGATAAAAAGGGGTGCCATGTACAGCATGCACCAGCAAACAGCATACGCCAACAAACAGCATGCGCCAGCAAAAAAGCATGCGCCAGCAAACAGCCAACAACAGCATGCGCCAGCAAACAACATGCACCAGCAAAATAGTATGTGCCAGCAAACAGCCAACAACAGCATGCGCCAGCAAATAGCATACGCCAGGAAACAACATGCTCTAGGACAGCATGCGCCAACAAACAGCATACGCCAGCAAACAACATGGCAACAACTTTTTGCCAGCAAACAACATGCGCCAGGAAACAGCATACGCCAGGACAGCATCCGCCAGCAAACAGCATGCGCCAGTAAACAGCAGGCAACAGCTTTTTGCCAGCAAACAACATGCGCCAGAAAACAGCATGCGCCATCAAACAGCATGCGCCAGCAAACAGCATGCGCCAGCAAACAGCATGGCAACAACTTTTTGCCAGCAAACAGCATGCGTTGCTCATCTTCTCCAACCAGCCTCCAATGGCCATGAAAATCCATGAACCAAAAGACCATAAATCACTCAAAATAAGTCGAAATCAGGACTTCCAATGGTCTAAATTGGGTAGAATCAAATTTCCTACAACATGGAACCATCAAAACTGGAAAACAAGAAGGTTTAATAGATCAAAATCATGAAAATCCGAAAATGGCTAAAACCTAGATCTACAAGAAAATATAAAATGACAAGAACTAAGGTGGATTAGAAAGTTGCATAGAAGAGTTTAGAACAATAAAAATGGTGGGTTCCTTCATGAAGCAAGTTGCACTTGCCTAGGCTAGGGTTCTCTTGGTTGGTGGTGGAGAGTAAATGAAGAAGGAAGGAAGTAAAGAGGAGAGAGAAATGGAAGGGATTATAAATAAGAAGGGTGGTGGTAGGTAGGAGGGTTCACCTTTGGTTCATGATGAACCAAAGCAAACCAAGCCAAGCCGAACCAAACCAAGAATAAACCAATTAATGAAATGCTAGAATAAATCAAGCAGGGAGACATGTAATACGGGTCAAATTACGTATACGTATACCAAGATACGCAATACGAACCACAGGTATTACAACTCTACCCACCTTAAAAGAATTCCGTCCTCGGAATTTAATTAAGTGGCTTGAGAGACAAGGACAAGCTATCACAAGCAAGCTATAACTAGGCAGTCAATCATTAATTCAAGCAAGGAACCTAGAGTGTCACGACCCGCACCCACTTTTCGGGATACGAGTGCGTGTCCAAGCCCAGCCTACGTCGCGATATCGGCGGTAGTACGCTGTCTAGCCCACAATAAATAAAATGCTCATAAATACTAACTGCTCATTCACAACAATTAAATCAACTTTACAAAATATATAAGTTTTACATTTGAAGAAGAATATAAGCTTTTACATTTATAGAAAACTACCACACAACTAACTAGTCTTCTATGGTTTAGCCTTCGAGTCTCTATCTCCCCCTCGTATGGTCCATAGTACAAGAGTAGGCATATCAACCTCACCTATAACAACGATCCAGTCAGGAAAGGAGCAGAGTACAACCATATTGTAATTAATGTTGTTAGTCCGAAATAAGTTAGAACAACGAGAAACGATGATGGCAAAGAGTATATAAAGAACTAGTACTAGCAAGGTATGAACGATCAAGATATGAACTAGCAAGATGGGATCTAACAAGATATAAACTGGCAAGATGTAAACTAGCAAGATATAAACTAACAAGATAATGGACTAGATAAAGGAAAAATAGGAACCACTATGTGTGTGTGAAATACCTTTTAATACGTGAATGGCTGGGCTAATACGGCACATCATACGATAGCTATCATTCAGTAATTGGTACGGCTAACTCATACGTGGGTGTGTATGACTTAGCTATCATTCGGTAACGGTAATTGGGTTTGTTCACGTATTTATCGAGTATTTCCCCTTCCGACTCTCTAATAATCGATAACGGTCAATGATACACTAAGAAGGATATGATAACTACAGTGTCACAATCGTGTCTCAATGGAATATCAAGCAATGACTCAACGGAATATCAAACAAGAAAACTATAGAGTAAACGTTATAATGAACTAAAATATAAATACAATACTGTACTTGCCTGAATCCATGAACAAACCGTAGTCACAAGTAGAGGATGAGGGAATGCCGATCTAGAAGCTGTCAACCTATAACACATATCGCACCACGAACCGTGCATGAAAACCATAAATCAATTCTAATGTTCTAGTTCTAAATTCATGGAATAGTGGCCAGTTGGGTTACTAATCTAATAATAATTAATTCTGGAATAATTTACTTAAAAACCTAATTTAACCTAATAATATTCTGAATATAATCTAAACATACAAGTTTGGCAATCGAAAGTCGTCTTTCTCAATTTTGGAAACTATGACACGCAAATCGAGACGTGTCATTGAGTTTTTAGTCAAACATTGTGAACTCTAGATTTTGAAAGTTTACTTTGGTATATTTTAGTGCCACGAGTGCGCTGGAATTGACCGTGCCACAAAATCATGCTTCGGTCAAAAGATATCGCCGTTATGGCTAATCGTGACCAAAACGGTGATCCACCGATCAATTTTGAGTTCAACAGAAAAACTAAAATAATAAATGAATGAAATAATTTCTGGGAAAAATATATGTCGTAGACCTCTGTGTTAGCTTTCCGAAACTTCAAACGGTTCGTGATTTCAATTTCCGGTTCTCCCAAAATCTCAAAAATACCGAAACGTATAAAGTTACGGACAACTGACACTCTACGAATTTTCTAGAAATTTAGGTTCAGAAATTACGAAAATAAATTACATATTCAGAAACTATACCTCAATACGCTTCTAATAAAAAAACAGCACACAAAAATGAGGTCCGATTTGATGGCAATCGCCTCGGGAAGTCGGAGAATCACCGGGATCAAACTCCAAAAGGAGGAGGCTATAATTAATTAGGGTTTATGAATATACAATACATATATATAGGAGAGAGAGAGGCGGTTAGTGTAGCGGGCGCCGACATGTGGGCTCCCCGGGTGGATTATTGGGTAATTATTTATTTAATTCAAAAAATTATTTAAAAATCATTTAAAAATCATTTTAAGTCCAAATAAATCACAATAAATTGCAAAGAAATCCAGAAAAATTCTAGAAAATTCTAGAAAATATTTCTAAGTGTCTAGAATCTAAATAAAATATTTTAACACAAAATATCATTGTGTGCCCTCACAGTAAATTCTCAAAGCCTATAAAATATAAATTCTATATGTTTTAATTATATAAAAATTCCCAAAAATTCTAAAAAATCCAAAAAAATCCAAAATATTCTAGAAAATATTTTTAGTCATTTAGAGCCCAAATAAAAATATTTGGTCCAGAAATACCCCCGTATGACCTTACAGTAAATCCTGAAAGTCCTTAAAAATAATAAAATCTTAAATATTAAATACCTAAAAATATCCAAAAATTATAGAAAAATGTAAAGTAGCTAAATAATACATATATAAGCTATCTAGGGGTCATATGACCTTAATATGGTCATAGCCCACCTACAAGCTTTGGCAAGACTCACAATGACCATAAAATTAATCACAAACAAATAAAATTAAAAAAATTAAAAATTTGGGAAGTGGGCTTACAAATCTACCCACCTTAGAAAAATTTTGTCCTCAAAATTTCAAAAGATACAAATAGGCTCAACCAAGAATATCATCAAAATATGATATGACCAATCGATATGAATAAGCACGACAAAGAATATAATCAAGAAAATAATGTGATGAATGATCGAAATTGATCAGGCATATAGAATCAAAATCTAAATACGTTTTAGAAATATAGTGGAAGGAAATCAAAATAGGTTTTAAAGATGACAATTCGAAAATAGAAAAATATGAAATAATTAAAGAACTACTAGTTGTAGAGAAGGTGGTAACAAAAAATAAGACCTCAAATAAATTTTAAAGAATTTTTTTTAATAGTCGTATGCCAATAAAAGATATAGTCGCTATGATATTCGAGAATCATAAGTATATCCGAAGTCATTTAACCGAGAATCCATGCCTCGCCAGTGTACATCTAGCTGCCGTGAACCATTGGTTTCATGACTCAAGTATAATATGTTATCGAACACTTTATCAACTCTACCCAATAGTGACATAATAAATCAAAAGATCAATAATATAACTATGATATAGTTTTAGTAATATTCGACAATCTACGCATACTTAAAATTATTTCAACTTAGGGGTCATGCCATGCCAGTGCGTTGCTGACTGCAGTGAACCCGCAGTCTCCATAATTCAAATAAATGGGGACAGTGCACATCTGCCTCACCATTGTATGTCACCAAAAATTATTTTAACTATATCCATAAGAATTTCAAAGGAACTTCAATAAATTCAATTAAGTCGATCATGATAAGAAAATATAAGTATTTGTCCTTGAGTAAAAGTATCAGTTTTGAAAATAAAAAGATCACAAAATGAACGAAGACAACTTGAATTAATATATAGATAATTGAACCAAGATTAGGAATTAAATAAAATGATCGTAAAATAGTTTTGAAAATAAAACGAGGTTTAGAGATGGCAGAAGATAAAATGGCACAAAAATGATCAAAATTAGGAATTGAATTCTATGAAGGCCTAACTTACCAAACGTATATTCTACCCACCTTGGATCCTACCAACATGTCAAAACAAAATAACATATTCTCTTAGAAAAATTCTTCGATTTATCTATACCGAGACTTCAATAAATCATTAGCTAAATCACATGGCCTATTTAAATATCTTAATTATCCAAGGGTCAAATTGAATAAGAGACTCCTAGTCCTATTTATTCTCCTAAAATTAAATCAATCCTAATTGTGAATGAGCACACTAGTCGCAGGCTTGCAGTAGTCCTGCTAACTTAAGTACTACCATAAGTTCGCAATCTTTTGCGAAATCAGACCTGCATGGGCCACCATAAAAACTTGTCACGACCCGTACCCGCTTTTCGGGATACGAGTGCGTGTCCAAGCCCAGCCTACGCCGCGGTATCGACGGTAGTACGCTGTCTAGCCCGCAATAAATAAAATGCTCATAAATACTAACTGCTCATTCACAACAACTAAGTCAACTTTACAAAATATAGAAGTTTTACATTTGAAGAAGAATGTAAGCTTTTACATTTATAGAAAACTACCACACAACTAACTAGTCTTCTATGGTTTAGCCTTTGAGTCTCTATCTCCCCCTCGTATGGTCCATAGCGCAAGAGTAGGCATGTCAACCCCACCTATGACAACGATCCAGTCAGGAAAGGAGCAGAGTACAACCATATTGTAATTAATGTTGTTAGTCCAAAATAAGTTAGAACAACGAGAAACGATGATGGCAAAGAGTCTATAAAGAACTAGTACTAGCAAGGTATGAACGATCAAGATATGAACTAACAAGATGGGATCTAACAAGATATAAACTGGCAAGATGTAAACTAGCAAGATATGAACTAACAAGATAATGGACTAGATAAAGAAAAAATAGGAACCACTATGTGTGTGTGAAATACCTTTTAATACGTGAATGGCTGGGCTAATACGGCACATCATACGATAGCTATCATTCAGTAATTGGTACGGCTAACTCATACGTGGGTGTGTATGACTTAGCTATCATTCGGTAAAGGTAATTGGGTTTCTTCACGTATTTACCGAGTATTTTCCCTCCCGACTCTCTAATAATCGATAACGGTCAATGATACACTAAGAAGGATATGATAACTACAGTGTCACAATCGTGTCTCAATGGAATATCAAGCAATGACTCAACGGAATATCAAACAAGAAAACTATAGAGTAAACGTTATAATGAACTAAAATATAAATACAATACTGTACTTGCCTGAATCCATGAACAAACCGTAGTCACAAGTAGAGGATGAGGGAATGCCGATCTAGAAGCTGTCAACCTATAACACATATCGCACCACGAATGTGCATGAAAACCATAAATCAATTTTAATGTTCTAGTTCTAAATTCATGGAATAGTGGCTAGTTGGGTTACTAATCTAATAATAATTAATTCTGGAATAATTTACTTAAAAACCTAATTTAACCTAATAATATTCTGAATATAATCTAAACATGCAAGTTTGGCAATCGAAAGTCGTGTTTCTCAATTTTAGAAACTATGGCACGCAAATCGAGACGTACCGTTGAGTTTTTAGTCAAACATTGTGAACTCTAGATTTTGAAAGTGCATCTTGGTATATTTCAGCGCCAGGAGTGCACTGAAATCGACCGTGCCACAAAATCACGCTTTGGTCAAAAGATATCGCCGTTATGGCTAATCGTGACCAAAACGGTGATCCACTGATCAATTTTGAGTTCAACAGAAAAAATAAAATATTAAATAAATGAAATAATTTCTGGAAAAATATATGTCATAGAGCTCTGTGTTAGCTTTCCGAAACTTCAAACGATTCGTGATTTCAATTTCTGGTTCTCCCGATATCTCAAAAATACCGAAACGTATCAAGTTACGGACAACCGACACTCTACGAATTTTCTAGAAATTTAGGTTCAGAAATTACGAAAATATATTACATATTCAGAAACTATACCTTAATACGCTTCTAATAAAAAAATAACACGCAAAAATGAGGTCCGAGTTGATGGCAATCGCCTCGGGAAGTCGGGAAATCACCGGGATCAAACTCCAAAAGGAGGAGGCTATAATTAATTAGGGTTTGTGAATATACAATACATATATATAGGAGAGAGAGAGGCGGTTACTGTAGCGAGCGCCGACAGGTGGGCCCCCCCCGGGTGGATTATTGGGTAATTATTTATTTAATTCAGAAAATTATTTTAAGTCATTTTAAGTCCAAATAGATCAAAATAAATTGCAGAAAAATCCAGAAAAATTCTAGAAAATTCTAGAAAATATTTCTAAGTGTCTAGAATCTAAATAAAATATTTTAACACAAAATATCATCGTGTGCCCTCACAGTAAATTCCCAAAGCCTATAAAATATAAATTCTATATGTTTTAATTATATAAAAATTCCCAAAAATTCTAAAAAATCCAAAAAAATTCTAAAATATTCTAGAAAATATTTTTAGTCATTTAGAGCCCAAATAAAAATATTTGGTCCAGAAATACTCTCGTATGACCTTACAGTAAATCCTGAAAGTCCTTAAAAATAATAAAACCTTAAATATTAAATACCTAAAAATATCCAAAAATTATAGAAAAATGTAAAGTAGCTAAATAATACATATATAAGCTATCTAGAGGTCATATGACCATAATATGGTCATAGCCCACCTACAAGCTTTGGCATGACTCACAATCACCATAAAATTAATCATAAACAAATAAAATTAAAAAAATTAAAAATTTGGAAAGTGGGCTTACATAGAGCATAAGGCATAAGAAAGATATTATACCTTACAAGTCAAACAGGTCAGGATATTGCGATCGAATATCATCCTTACGCTCCCACGTTGACTCACCCAAAGAGTGATGACCCCAAGCAACTCGGACTAACTTGATAGTCTTGTTCTTGAGTGTCTTCTCCCTTCGGTCCAATATAGACACGGGCTTCTCCTCATACGAAAGGTTGTTACCAACAACCAATTCCGAATGATCCAGGATGTGGCTCGGGTCTAGGATATACCATCGTAGTTGGGATACATGGAACACGTCATGCACCTCGCTTAGCGACGGTGGAAGAGCGAGACGATAGGACACATCTCCTACTCGCTCCAAAATATCGAACGACCCTATATACCTAGGACTAAGCTTTTCCCATACGCCGAAATGAATGACGCCACGAGTAGGCGAGATCCTAAGGAATACATGGTCGCCGACAGAGAATTCGAGGGGACGCCGATGAGAATCGGCCCAATGGCGCTGGCGATCTTGTGCCACGCGAAGATGATCCTTGACCCTTCTGACCACCTCGATAGTCTGAGTAATCATTTCTGGACAGAGCATCTGCCTCTCTCTAACATCATCCCATGCTAACGGGGATCTGTACTTCCTACCGTACAGTGCCTCGAACGGTGCCATCTGGATACTAGCTTGGAAACTGTTATTTTATGAGAACTCTACCAGGTGCAGGTGATCTTTCCATGAACCACCGAAGTCGAGTGTACATGACCGCAACATATCTTCAAGAGTCTGGATGGTACGTTCTAACTGACCATCTGTCTGTGGATGATAAGCTGAGCTGAACTGGAGACGAGTCCCCAAACTCTTCTGGAGACTCTGCCAAAAGTGCGATATGAATCTTGAATCCAGGTCCGAGGTGATACTGACTGGAACACCATACAACCTGACAATCTGCCGGAGGTACATCTCTGCTAGCTGAGTCGTCGACTGACCAACTCTGAACTGGAGAAAGTGAGCCACCTTCGTGAGCCGGTCAACTATAACCCAAGTAGCATCTCGACCCGCAAGGGATCTAGGCAATCCAGTCACGAAATCCATGGTTACATGCTCCCACTTCCATTCTGGAATCGACAAGGGCTGAAGAAGTCCAGCTGGCCTCTGATGTTCAGCCTTAACCTGTTGGCAAACCAAATACCGAGAGACAAATCGAGCTATCTCCCTCTTCATGCCATTCCACCAAAAGTACTGCCGGATATCATGGTACATCTTCGTACCGCCCGGATGAATGGAATACTGAGAACTGTGAGCTTCTGCCATGATCTCCTACTAATATCTCCACTGGGTACACAAGAGATGTTTACCATGTCGAAGTGTACCATCTTCATAAATGCATAGCTCCGATCTTCGTCCCGTCTCACACTCTGCTCTGAGTCGCTGAAGCTTAGAATCTGCTAACTGAGCCATCTTGATCCTCTTAACTATGCTAGACTGAACTTGCATACTGGCCATTAATGCCACATTGGTTGGAAGGACAACTTCTATACCCATCTTCTGAAGATCTTCTAATAATTCTGGTTGAGCTGTTAGAAAATAAACTCCGGCCCTCCTGCTCAATGCATCTGCAACAACGTTGGCCTTCCCCGAGTGATACTGCAGGTTGACATCATAATCCACAAGTAGCCCTAGCCATCTCCTCTAACGCATGTTAAGATCCTTCTGGGTGAAAACATACTTCAGGCTCTTGTGGTCGGTAAAAATCTTCTCCCTATCTCCATACAAGTAATGTCTCCAAAGCTTAAGTGCAAACACTACTGCGGCCAGCTCCAAGTCGTAGGTTGGGTAATTCCTCTCATGTTCACGAAGTTGACGTGACGCATAAGCTATTACCTTCCCATGCTGTATCAAAACACATCCTAAACCTCTGCCTGAAGCATCACAATATACTGAGAATCCCCCGGTCCTATCTGGAAGTATGAGAATAGGAGCCGTCATCAAGCCTCGCTTCAACTTCTCAAAAGAACTCTGACACTCTGCTGTCCAAGCAAACTGTGCATCTTTGCGGGTCAACTGGGTCAATGGCGCTGAAATTCGAGCAAAGTTCGAAACAAATTGTCGGTAGTAGCCGGCCAAACCAGGAAAACTGCGAACTTCTACAACTGTGCTGGGCACTAGCCATGTCTCAATGGCCACGATCTTCTGGGGATCCACTTCTACTCCTCCTCTGGTGATGATATGACCCAAGTACGAAATACGGTCGAGCCAGAACTCATATTTACTAAACTTGGCATACAACTGGTGCTCTCTAAGAATCTGAAGAACCATACGGAGATGCTGCTCATGCTCCGCTACACTCTTGCTGTAGACCAGGATGTCATCTAGGAATACTATCACGAACTGATCTAAATAAGGCATAAAGATACGATTCATGAGGTCCATGAATACAGCCGGCGCATTGGTTGCTCCAAATGGCATCACAAGGAACTTCCAATGCCCATACCTAGATCTGAAAGCTGTCTTTGGGATGTCCTACTCTCTGACTCTGATCTGATGATATCCTGACCGCAAGTCGATCTTCGAAAATACTGCTTCCCCCTTGAGTTGATCAAACAAGTTATCTATCCTCAGAAGAGGGTATCTGTTCTTGCTTGTCACTGAGTTCAAGGTACGATAATTAATACATAACCTGGATGTACCATCCTTCTTTTTCACAAGAAGCATCGGGGCTCCCCAAGGCGATCCACTTGCACGAATGAATCCCTTGGTCCTAAGTTCTTCCATCATCTTGTACAAGATCTCCAATTTTGACGGCGCCATCCTGTAGACTCTCTCTGACACAGGTGCGGTCCTGGGGATCAAGTCTATGGTGAACTCGATCTCTCAATCTGGCGGCATCCCTGAAAGCTCTTCTGGGAAAACATCTGGAAACTCTTCGACGATTCGGGGTAACTGTACTGCTGCTACTGCCATCCGCAATACGGGAGGAGAAGGTTCAACTTCGCCTCGGGAGAAGGAAAACTCTGGCTCGCCTGGGATGCTAAAAATAACCCTGCCAATATGACAATCTATACTGGCATACTGGTCCCTCAACCAATCCATCCCTAAGACCACATCATAATCGGCCGTCGGGAATTCTATCAGCCTAGCAGAAAACTCTCTACCGCTAACTACGACCCGACACGAGAAAAATACTCTATCTACTCCCACGAGTCCGTTACCAGTAAGTATATTGAGCCTTACTGATAATGACTCGGGCTCCAATCCTATCCGTGTCGTAAATCGTGCAGACATAAATGAATGCGATGCACCAGAATCAAATAAAGCTGAAGCGGGAAAGGAGTTGACGAGAATAGTACCTGCCACTACCTCTCCTGGTGTCAATCCTTCCTCTACGGTTATTACCATAGCCTGACCATACCCTCGGGGTGCTGGTCCCCTCTGCTGAAATCCTCGCTGCCTGTTCTGGATATGGGCTTGAGCTTGTGCATACTGCTGGGGATTTTGCTGCTGAAACACTTGGGTCTGAGGCGACAAGGGCTTCGACAACGGGTACTGCTGCTGCTGCTGGACTGGTACTGGGGCTGGTCCCCTAACCGAAGGACTAGAAAAGGTTGATGAAGAGGAACTCCCCCTATTCGGGCAGTCCCCAACCCTGTGGTCCGGTGCTCCACAAGCCAGGCACAATCCCTGTGCCCTGTGACACTCTGCCACTACATGCCCTGGCTTCCCACAATGAGTGCAACCCACTGCGGAAGCCTGCTTCTGCCTCTGCTGCTGCTGGGGATACGCCGGGGTTGAATGCTGAACCGACGTAACTGAAGCCGATCGCCTCGGAGTTCCAATGGTCAAAGCCCTGGCTACCGGGACTGGTGCTGAAGATTGGTTCATCTGGCCGTGAGATCGCTTTCGACCTCCTGTCCTGTCTACAATCGGCTGGGAGGTATACTCATGCCTTCTAGCTGCTCTCAATACTGTATCGAAGGTCTGATGCTCAAACTGCTCCACTGCCAATAAGATCTCGAGATGGAGCCCCTGCTGGAACCACTGGGCTCTATCATACTCGGTTGCCACTAAGGTGGAAGCAAACCGATTGAGTCTGGAAAACTCGGTCGCATATTCGTCGACCGTCCTGCCCATCTGCTTCAGATTGGTGAACCTCATCTGTAGATCGTACCGAGCTACAGTATCAAAATACTTGGTCTGGAATCTCTCTCTGAATACAGCCCAAGCAATGGGTGCTGCTAATCCCATGGCCTGCGCCGTCCACCAGCTGCGGGCAAGATCTAACAACTACAGGCGCACTACGGCCACCTTCTCGTTCTCTGGGGTCCTGGCTGCTTCTAGAATCATCTCTGAGTCCTGAAGCCAAGCATCTGCGGCGATAGCATCTTCGCTACCATCAAAGAAGGGAGGGTTCAAGCGCTTGAAGCTGTTGGCCGCGCTGCTACCCTGATGACCTCCTCTGGTCAGAGCATCTGCCACCGCCTGGTGCAAGACATCTCCTCGACGATCTTGGAAAGCTATCAATGACCTGTTGAGACCCACCAGTATGCCATCATCAGGCTCTGTAGGCTGAACTGGTTGGACCGGTGGTTCTCCTCCAATAGGCACGACTCTGGAGGCTACTCCCGAATGCTGGGCTTGATCTCCAGGTTGCTGCTGGTCCACGGGAGGTGCTCCGCCTTGCTGATCCGCAGGGCCAGGTATAATGCCATTGAAGAAGACGACATGGGAATAATAAGGAAGGACCAAGACAAATCAACGATACAAGCATGTGATCAGGTCAAGAATCCAGGGATTCAGAGGATACGAACAGAGATCAAGGGCGAGTACTGATTGAGACATCTATTCGGTAAACCCTCACATATCTTGATTTACAAGACCTACATGGGCCACCACTTAAACCATGTCACGCCCCAGAGCCAGAATACTGGAGAACGGGGGCGGACATAGCCAGCTACGTATATTGAAGTGCAACCCACCTCGCTATACGGTCACGGCTGTCTAGATACATGAGGGTTTAACTACAAGCCAACAGTCTCTTATGGTCAATCATAAGCAAGTAAGCAAATGTCACAAGATGTAAGATCACCAAATATACAATAGTAAGGCGTCCCAAACATTATATATTCAGCTGATCATGAAGCTAGTCGTTACAAAATGTGAAGACTAGCAAGAGTTTAGTTATACATGATCAATCCTAGGATCTGTCAATCATGTTACAGCCCGTAGGCAGACAGTAAGTAAAGGTACAATCGAGCTAAACATGTGCTCGTCGGCTAAACGCCTCAAAAGAATATTTTTTACAATAAAGTAGGAGAGCCAAAAATAACCCACTCGTTGCTGTGGTTACGCCTGGTGGTCACCATCAGGCTGGAAAGTCGGTAGATCCTCTAGAGCTGCTCCAAAATCTGGCCATACAAAACTAGCTGGGTCAGATCCCAGAAAGAGCAAGTGCCACAAAGGAAGCTTCACTTAGGAACTAAAACCAACAATTAGCACAAGAGTATAAATAAGTAAGAACTGGAAATATGAAAATATCAGGATGATATACGACGAGATAACCATAAAACTATTCAGATAACCAGGTTACAACCCGTAAACCAAACAAGGATCGGGGTTGCAACCCTTCATCTGAATGGAACTTGGTTTTCCACCATTTATCAGTAAGATAATATAAGAAAATCAGGTCATGTAACAATCTGGTACAGGATCAAGACAAGACTTAGACTGATCATTCCCCATTCAACAATCACGGCCAAGCAATAGGTACGGCTTGATACTTTAACTAACTAGGGTTGTCACAGGCCTAGTTACTAACAAAATACAGTGAGATTATTCCATAGCCACAAGCCCTGCAGACCATCCAGGTTACCCAGGTCGAATTTTAGGGGTTGAATTCAAGTGGGTACATCGTCCAGGAAATACATGTACCCTTAAGTGACTTAGAGGGTGTAACACATGACAGTGTGCTGGAAATGTGCCCTACTCGACGGCAGGCTACAGATCCCAAGCACGCCCAGTAGCTGGGAAATCTCTTCATGACTACTGTGTTATTCTAGTTATTAGCCTTAGTCTATTTCAGTAGGTACCCCTGACCGTGGTACTCAGGAGACCCATCCTAAACATGATGCAAGACCAGACAGGTTTAATTGTACAAGCACAATCACCCACGGTGTCCAGGTTATTCATACTTATCAAGTTATGTCATGTTAGCCGTCGCAACAGTATGTCAGGTTTTCTTGTCAGGAGTGCGCCACGATGGGCCACTATCATGTATTATCATGTTGTGTCCATGCATCGTGTCAGGTTCATGTATCATGTCGTGTTCATGTCACAATTATCCCACATTACACTAAGGATCAAGAAAAACAACACGGATAAGGTAACAAGATTTGTCATGGCAACACAAATGGTACAAGAGATAAAAAGGGGTACCAGGGACAGCATGCACCAGCAAACAGCATGCGCCAACAAAGAGCATGTGCCAGCAAAACAGCATGCGCCAGCAAACAGCCAGCAACAGCATGCGCCAGCAAACAGCATAAGCAAGCAAAACAACATGCGTCAGCAAACAGCCAGCAACAGCATGTGCCAACAAAACAGCATGTGCCAGCAAACAGCCAGCAACAGCATACGCCAGTAAACAGCATGCGCCAGGAAATAGCATACGCCAGGACAGCATGTGCCAGCAAACAGTATGTGCCAGCAAACAACATGGTAACAGCTTTTTGCCAGCAAACAGCATACGCCAGGAAACAGCATGCGCCAGCATGCGCCAGCAAACAGCATACGCCAACAAACAGCATGCAACAGCTTTTTGCCAGCAAACAGCATACGCCAGGAAACAGTATGCGCCAGCAAATAGCATGTGCCAGCAAACAGCATGTGCCAGCAAACAGCATGGCAACAGCTTTTTGCCAGCAAACAGCATGTGTTGCTCATCTTCTCCAACCAGCCTCCAATGGCCATGAAAACTCATAAACCAAAAGACCATAAATCACTCAAAATAAGTCGAAATCAGGACTTCCAATGGTCTAAATTGGGTAGAATCAAATTTTCTACAACATGGAACCATCAAAATAGAAAACAAGAAGGTTTCATAGATCAAAACCATGAAAATTCAAAAATGGCTAAAACCTAGATCTACAAAAAAATATATAAGAAAATATAAAATGACAAGAACTAAGGTGGATTAGAAAGTTGCATAGAAGAGTTTAGAAAAATAAAAATGGTGGGTTCCTTCATGAAGCAAGTTGCACTTGCATAGGCTAGGGTTCTCTTGGTTGGTGGTGGAGAGTAAATGAAGAAGGAAGAAATTAAAGAGGAGAGAGAAAGGGAAGGGGTTATAAATAAGGAGGGTGGTGGTAGGTAGGAGGGTTCACCTTTGGTTCATGATGAACCAAGCCAAGACGAACCAACCCAAGAATAAACCAATCAATGAAATGCTAGAATAAATCAAGCAGGAAGACATACAATACGGGTCAAATTACGTATACGTATACAAGATACGCAATATGAACCACAGGTATTACAACGAACACCATGTTGTATGGCGTTAACAGGATCGCCCATGTAGCTAGCCGGGAGTTCAATGATCCTGGATTTATCATGAGAATCCTAAGCAGATTGACTCGGGAGATGACGTGAATTGTCTGGCCCGACATAATGGCGAGTCTTCTGGATAGCGAATATAAAAGCTAAACACTCCTTTTCAACGAGGTTGTACCGGTGTTCGGCCCCGATCAGTATTCTACTGAGGTAGTAGATAGCTTGCTCATAGCCTGCATCGCTGTTCTGAGCCAGCAGAGTGCCGAAGGAATGATCCATGGCACGGACGTAGAGGAGAAATAGTTTGCCGGCGACGGGTGCCACCAGGACTTGCGGGCTCGTTAAGTAAGTCTTGATATCGTCGAAAGCTTTTTGGCATTCCTCTGTCCAGACGTAAGAGACTCCCTTCTTCATGAGCTGGGTGAAGGGTTAACATTTTCCGGAAAGGTTTGTTATAAACCTCCGGATGTATGCCAGACGCCCCTGCAGGTCTCGAAGTTCTCGGAGGTTCTTCGGAGGGTCCATGTCAAGGATGGCTTTGGTCTTCTCAGGATCGACATGAATGCCTTTTGCCGTGATAATGAAGCCCAAGAACTTTCTGCTAGAAACCTCTAGAAAGGATTTAGTGGGGTTCATCTTGAGTTGATGCGCTCGTATGAGATCGAAGACTGTCTTAAGGTCTTGTAGGTGATCTCTTTTGAGACGGCTCTTGACTGCGATGTCATCAACATAGCATTCGACTGTCTTACGAAGATGCTGACGAAAGATGGTGCTCTTAGCTTATTGGTATGTCGTACCAGCGTTCTTCAAGCCGAAGGGCATCACTGTGTAGCAGAAAACCCCCTTCGGAGTCCTAAATGACGTGTGTTTTGCGTCATCGGGAAACATCTTGATCTGGTTGTATCCTAAATACCCGTCCATGAAAGACATGCGTTCGAAGCCACATGTGTTGTCGATCATCACGTCGGTGATTGGAAGCGGGAATTCGTCCTTCGGATAAGCAGTGTTGAGATCCCTAAAGTCGATACAGACTCGTATCTTTTTATTCATCTTGGTGACATGGACGACGTTGGCCACCCAATCTGGGTGTTGTTCTTCACGAATAAATCTGCTGGTCAGAAGTTTGTCTACCTCCTGATCGATAGCGTTCATGATGTTAAGACAAAAACGTCGCTGTTGTTGCTTTATAGGCTTGGCATCAGGTAAGATGTTAAGCCTATGCATCGCGATCTAGGGATCAATTCCCGGCATATCTTCGTAGCTCCAGGCAAAAACATTGATATATTCTTTAGCCAGTTGGATTAAAGATTCCCGGTCTTCTCCTTTTAGGCTTTTGCTGATGAAGATGGGCTTGGAAGAAGATCCATCCCCAAGGTCGATCTGCTCGACTTCGTCTTCGGTAGGAGGTTCGCGTAATTCAAAACGAGACTCCCACTGTTCTCCTAGGCGTTGAGCCCAGGGTTCTTCCTCGAAGAATTCTGGCATTTGGTCTTCGCCTTCATCTTCTTAAGATTGTGCAGATGTCATATTGGCAGATAGCACTTTCTTGAAGACTGATCCGATACTGGTATCAGAATCCCAAGTTGATACTTCAGACGAATGAGAATGTTCTACTTCTTCTATCTTCGAACTCTCTGGAGTTGACGGCGGTGTGACATAGCCCACCCTCCATCGAGTTCGATGATAGTAGTCCTGCAGCTTTTCTTTAGATGTTGGAAGCCAAAGAGGAAGACGTCGACCCTTGCCGTAGTTCAGGCCTTTTTAGATCGTAACCCATCTTTTGGATGAGGTACTTTGCCTTGTCCGTGTACCGATAGACTTGTATTCTGCCGGTATCTGGTTCTGGCTCGAGTGGCGGGAGGCCTTGATGACGCTCGACTTTGTCGAAGATAATGGATTCTTCGTCTCGATTCCGTGGTGGGACTACAAAACAGACCCCTTGGGACGGGACTATTCGATTTACATGATGGACGGTCGTTATTTGTGTTTGCAACGACCGTAGAGCGTTATCTAATGTATACATGGCATTCCAATGTGGAAGACTAGAATAATTAAAAGACACTCTATTATTGATGAAACACAAGATTTTGTCCCGCGGGATTACATTGTCCAGAGAGGGTGCATCTATATCAGCAGATATATATTCTCCTAGCTCTTCATCTATGAGTACTGGAGTTGGATCGGGAGAATCTACCGCAGCTTTGATCTTGGGATCCGAGAGGGCTATGTGGGCATTCTCTGGCAGCTTGGATGAGACGGATGATTGCGGAGGCTTGCCTTTAAGACGCACCTTCAGAGGTGCCTCAACTGCGCCTTCAGTGGTTGGTGCCTTCCCCTGTAGTTTTGCCACAAGGGGAGCCGATGTTTGAGGTGGCTTTCCCTTGAGCCGTATCTTCAAGGGAGCTTCAATAGGTGTTCTACCTAGAGCAGTTGGTGCTTTTCCAGGTAGCTTGATGGTCATAGGAGGCAGCATCTGATGCGGTTTCCCCTTGAGTCGGATCTTCAAAGGAGCGTCGGGAATCATCTCTGGTTCCATGTCCGGCTCTGCCACTGTTTTCTGCTTCATCATCAGCGTCGTTGGCTTCCCCTTCGTCGAGTGACTTGTATAGGGTAGCATCGGTGAAGTAGGCTTCGACCCCCTTAAAAGGGTCAATGTTCGCGAACTCTGTCCAGATGATGTCGTTGGTGGACACGTACTTCATACATTGGTAGAGTGTAGATGGTACCACCATGCACTCATGCAGCCACGGACGACCCAGTAGGAGGTTGTAGTTGACGTCAACGTGCACGACATAGCAAGTTACCTCGGTTCTGAGGTTACCAATATGACACTTCAGCCGTATTTTGTCCAGTGGCTCACTTTTGCTAGCATTGAAGCCGCTGATTGTCGTGTTGGAGGACGCCAGTCGGTACATTGGGATCCCCAGTGTTGAGAGCAGCGTCTTCGGGATGATGCTGAGGGAAGATCCTGGATCGATCTGAATCCGCTTCACCTTGACGGAACCGACATACCCTGTATAATACAATGGCCTGTTGTGTCGGTTGTACTTGAGCAGCATATCTTGTTGGGTGAAGGTTATGTTGGGGATAACTTCATCCACACAATGGTAGTACGTACATGTGGTTGGGGTATCCTCAGTTTGCTTGACCTGACTGATGAAGGATTCAGCATCCCTCAGAGCTTCACAGAGAGCTTCACGAGTGTCTTTGGAAAGACGAAGGAGCTCAAACAAATATGCGAGCAGGAGTACTGGCAAGTTGTGCCAGTATGTCAAAGTTGTGGGGCTTGGCTAGCCCCGAGGCATTCTCCTTTCGCAGAAGCTTGTCGAAACGGACCTCTACATGCTTCTGCTTATTGGCTGCTGGAGGCCTAAATGGACCCTCTTTTTGGACAGCAGGGACGGTACAAGGAGGCACCACCTCGATGGCAACTTCGTCAGGTTGGGCGTTCTGATGTGAACGCGTCTGTACAGGAAGTGCCTCTTTCGCAGAGGAAGTGACCATGCGGCAAGACTTGATCTTCCTGCCCTTAGTTTTGGAGGCAGAGCGTACCTCCGGTTGAGTAACCTCGGAGACGAGATCAGGGTGAACCCATAAGACCTCTCCCCGAGATGTGGTGAGTGGGATGAGTCCACTCACGTTATCACGAGTAGGTGGTAGATTGACCACCTCCATTGTCGTCTTTGGGATAGGGACGACGCCATCTTGTGTTGTGGTTGGCGGCAAGGTACCAAATTGGAGTGACACCAGGTTGGCTGAGACCGTTTTCTCCTCGTAGTCGTCAGAGATAATATCCACATTGATCATGTACTGGATATAGTTTTTGAGGATGTAGCAGTCCTTAGTTGGATGTCCGACAAACAGATGGTAGTGACAGTACCTCGGATTGTCCACTTTCCCAACCTCGTCGGGATGCTTCGGGTCCGGCAACTTGATCTTGTCAACCTGCTTCAATATCTCGAAGAGTTGCAGGGTGTCTTCATCGTTGAAAGAATAAACCTCCTTTGGCCTTGGTGCAAGTGGAGGCTTCTGAGTAGGTGCTGATGTACCTTTGGAGGCATTGACAGTCAACACCTGTTTCCCCTTCGTCTCTCATCCAGGGTTGTTGGCTGCAGGCCGTTTTCCTTTGTCCTCAAAGGCAGGGAAACTAACTCCCAAAAGACGAGCATTGGATGCCTTCTTTTCTGCTGCTTCGGCCTCGATGATCAAGGAACTCCAGTCGGAAGGAGGAGTAGAGTTGAGCCAGAGTTTGATCGTAGGCAGCATGTTCATGCTGCAGGAGGAGAGGAGTACATGTTCTGGCATGCCCGAGGGCAGTCTGAAACAGGCCTGTCGGAAGCGTTCGATGAATACTCGAACTGTTTCCTTCTCCTTCTGACATATCTCTATGAGGGACGCCATTGTCATATCCTTCCCTCCGTCGTAGAAACGATCGAGGAAGAGATGCGTCAAGTCGTCGAAGGAAGATATGGAGTTGTCGGGGAGACTGCAGTACCAGTCGTACGCCACTCCTTTCAGTGCCCCGACAAATATGCTGGTGAGTAGTGCGTCCTCCTTCGGGAGATGTCCCGTTTGAGACTGGAAGTACATCAGATAACGACGTGGAGAGTCCTTCCCGTCGTATGGCATCAATGTTTGTGGTTTATACTTAGAAGGATAAACCACTTTATTCCATTCGAGGGGATATGGTTGGGGGATCCCCATCTTCTGGCGCTCCTCTTGTCTGTTCTTGGACTCAAAGCGCTCGCACAAGTCCCTGATCATCTCGACCACATCTTCCGTGTAGCTGGGAGTCGGGAAAGGTGGTACCGCCTGGAGTTGAGCATTTGATGGCTCCGACGTCCGTGGAGCTTCACGGCGATCTGTATCCAAGGATACCCATTGAAGGGGTACACTTGATTCTCCATTGGCCCCTGGGTCAGGACCGGTAGAAGGCGCCCTGGCCAAAGCGGACCGTATTTCAAACACTGCTTGAGTCAGTATTTGCATGGAGGCTGAGAGGGTTTTGAGTCCTCCCTCCAAGGTATCCATGCGCTGGACGAGGTCTGTCGGCGGTGCATCTGGCTCGGTATCACCCCCAGTCATGTATACTGTCATGACACGGCTAGAAGTGGATGGATCGGTTGAGGCTTCACTTTCAGCCTCACTCTCCTGTAGGAGAGAAACTTCCCCCGGAGCTTCGTCTTGGCTACCCCCAGCTACGTTCTGGAGGATACCCTCGTCTTCGGGAGAAGTATCAGCAAGGACCTGATTACCCCCAGTTCTATCTTGGAGGACTTCTTCGTCTTCGAGACGCAGATCCACAGGGGCTAGACTACCCCCAGCTACGTTCGGGGGGCTGACTTCATCTCCAGGATGAAGATCCACCCCAGCTGTGCTCTGGAGGACATCTTCATCTTCAGAAGGAGGATCAACAAGGGCTTGACTACCCCCAGCTTCCTCCAAGATCTTCTTTCTCTCCCGAGTGCCTTCAAACACTCCAGAGGACGGGATAGTTGTCTTGGTTTTTCTCGGTTGGCTCTTGGACGAGGACGAGGAATTACCAGTCGCCTTTCGGATTGACGAGGAGTTAGAGATTACGTTACATGAAGCAACCTTTAGTTCTGGCTCCTCTTCCATTGACACCTTCTTCCCGAGGCGACGTCGGAGGGGTATTGATGATTGCAGCCGCTGGAACACTGACTGTTTTGGTGGTACTGCTACCTTGCAACAGCAGTTGATGGTAACTACAGCACAGGTGTGCCCTGTGAGGGGCGCATTGTGCTTGTCAATCGACTCTCCTGATCGGCGTTTGTGAGTGATCACGTTATGCAGATCGTTGGAGAAGAGTGCCACCTTCGCACCCCCATCAGACGCATGGCAAGACCAAGCACCGGGGTGGTCAAGTGAGTGCTGTACCCCCTGATCCAACACCAAACATGCGCTCAGATCAGTAGTGGGGGTACAGCACTTCAAGTGACTTGAACGAACCTCGGACGCACAACCAATGGAGGCACGGGAGTTCAAGACCACAGCGTTTGCCTTGCTTGACTTGGTTGCGAACGCAGCAGGTGCGCCCAAATAAGACAAGGACTTTGAAGGTCAGCGCATTTCTGGCGCAGAAGCACCCGAGTCGACCTTATACAGCTTACCATCAGCAACGCGCATGATTGTGAGCGAATGTTTCTGGTTTACTGCCGGCATAGCACGTTTGAGGCGCATGGCCCGTGCTGCCTTGGACTTATTCCTACCAGCCAGCTGGGGTGCATAGTACTCAGAGTCCAAATTTTCTTTGCCACTACAGCGAGTGAGTCTGTCAAAGACAGAGACCTTCTGTGGCGCATCAGAGGTGATGCGCAGGGTCTTAGCTGTGCCCCTGCTCCGTCGACGCATCTTCCTCGCCTGAGAGGGAGATGGCTGGGGAATGTGGTCAGCCGTACGTTTCTTCGAGAGATGTGCTACACCGGTGGGTGCATCTTGGCTGCTGAGGACGTCAGCAGGAAGGATAGGCTACATCGGCGTATCCCCTTCGATAGTGGTGCCAGAGGCGTCGACCTTGCGCACCTAGACTTGGCGAGTCTTCTTCGGCTTCGGCAGTCGCTTCGAAGGACTCGTACTGCCTTCAGAGATGAACTCCCCATACACCTGTTGATTGAGGCGTACGACTAGCGTCTTGTGGGAGGAGCCCACCTTCACGTCGTTGGATTACGACACAGCTTTCTCGGTGGAGAAAAAAGAGGTCCCCAGCAGAGTCGCCAGCTTGTTTGCCATTAAAATCTTTTGATTACAAATTTCTATTACAAACAGAACAGTGTTACAATGTAGGACTTAGATGTAGTCCTAGGAGTACACTTTTGTTTATCTGGGTCCTTTGTGCCGATGGAGCGAGTGGTAATGCGTTGACTCCGTTGACGATCTGACGACGGTTCTCAGTTCTCTGAAGGTCTGAGTTGCTCTAGGTGCTGGAGCTTACGGAGAGGAAGAAGACGTTGAGTGTCTGTATCTGCCTCTCTGTGTGGGTGTTTTTTGGTTCGTAGGTCTGTCTATGTGTGTCCCTCTTGAAGAAGGAAATGATCCCTCTATTTATAGCTTTGCAGGCTGGCTGCTCATGCGCGCATATATAGGATGCGCCTGTTTGTAGGGATGCCACGTGGTGATTGCTGATGGAGGCGCATGGGCGATGCGCTCTGATTGAGGAGTTGAACCCTTCCTGTTGCCTTTGTAGGCTACGGCCGAGCTGACACGTAGCAATAGAGAGGATCTTTCAGTTGCTGAGATCTTGGGTGATTAGTACCCCTTCATAGGCTGAATCGAGTCAAAGGACACGTGCCATAGGTCCATGGCTCAAAGATCTCGGATTTGGTGGAGGGTGATCTGATAGGATGCGCTTGGGATTGGGCGCATGAGGAGACTTTGGCTTGTAACCTTTAGAAGTCACGAATCAGTCTGGGCATACGGCTTTTGAGGCACATACGAGGCTTCAGTAGTGACTTGACTTCTGTCTTTAGGGATCAGAAAAAAGTCTGAGGCGCATGGCTTTTGAGGCGCATGTAGAGATTTGGGCGCATGGCTGCGGAGGCGCATGCGAATGGTTGGGCGGCCACGTGGCTTGTAACCGTCGGAGGAAAGTAATGATGATGCTGACGTCGGCGACGTTTCATCTTCTGAAAAAGCTGTCAACTGTTCAGTCCTCGGGGGACGTGCTGCCAACTCTGTCAGACTTCAGCATTTAATGTTCTTGACAGGTAATGGGCCTTTGAGTGGGCACGTCGATCTGTATTGTACTAGGCGTATGGGGACGCATGGGCGCATCCTCATAAGGCGCTTGGTGCTGATGGGCGCGTCTGTATGATACGTGGTCTGACCGGCGCATCCGCTTTGCCTGACACGTCTTTATTGGTCCGACTGTTACGTTCTTCGAGTGCTTTAAATAGCCGTTTTTGACTTGATCGAATTCGAAGCGTCAGGTTCATCACCATTTAATGCAAATTCATTGTACGAGATTCGGAGAGCCAGCCACTTGGCGCATGGGTTTGATTTGCCCGGCCTATAAATAGTGGCAAGGAGAGAGTTTGCTTCTCGTTCTCTCACGTCCTTCCGAAATGAACTTGTTTGCTCGAACACATTCTGTTGACGAGATGCTCCCGAGGGTGAAGATGCGACGTATTGTCTTCATTGATGCACTTAAAGGTGATTGTTACATCCAAAAGTCAGAGTCGAGGGCTTCTGAGGCAGGCGGAAGGTGCCTGTTGCATCCAAAGATCGGGATGCTCGAGCATCGTCTCCGTTATACTGGAAGAGTCACAGATCGAAATTACGGTGCTCCGATCATCTTATTTGGGGTTTGGGAGAGCTCCTCCTTCTGCTAGAGTGGGTGTTGCCCATTCTAGTTGTGTTAAAAGCTGCTCCTTTAGCCGTGGGTCGATTGCGGTGCTCTCCTCTTCCTTGGGCTTTGGAGAGCTCTTTCTCCAGCTAGAATGTTGATTGCCCAACCTCGTTCTGCTCAATAAATGCTTTATTAGTCGAAGCATTTGATGGCGTATATGTTGAGACTTCATGATGTGCCTGACTGAGACGCTGAAGGGCGGCACATAACTGAGCTGCTGAAGGGATGCACATAACTGATCTGCTGAAGGGATGCACATAACTGCCTGACTGAGACGCTGAAGGGCGGTACATAACTGAGCTGCTGAAGGGATGCACATAACTGAGCTACTGAAGGGATGCGTCCGGCTGAGACGCTGAAGTGATGCGCCTGACTGAGACGTCGAAGAGATGCACCTGTTTGAGAGCGCATGGTGGTTGCTGCGCCTGGCTGTAGACTTAGGGTCTTTTCTTTTTGTAGAAGTTCTCCTTTGTACAACCTTTTTTAGACATGTAATAGACTTTTATATGAAAAAATCTTCTTTTAATGTCTATGCTTTTGTTGTTTGCTGTGCCAAGTACTTCATCTGAGTTTCCTGGCACATGTAATGTTTAGGCGTATAGGATTTCCGTTCCTGAAATTCCATGCTTCTACACCGTCTACATCCTTGCTAGTGGTTGAACCATCTCCTCCTAAACCAACATCAGCAGACAAGGGAAAGCAACATGTTCGCTTTGATAAAGCATTGAAGAAGTCCTCATCTTTTGGACTTAAAAAGCCTTACAATTTTGATATATTGGCTCAATTAGCCAATACTCCAGCAAGATTGTCAATCTTTGAACTTTTACGTCTCTCAAAAGAAACTCATGAGACGTTAAGTGAAGCCTTGATGCAGGCTGACACTTGTTTGACTCTTCTCAAGAAGCCCGAAAAGGAGCCAGCCAGCTGTGCACATTGTCATAGTGTATTTGAATTAATGTCCAATATCACTTTTATACAAGATGACATATTGTTAGAAGACAATCGTCATGATCGTCATCTCTATTTCATGGGATATGTGGACACCATAAAAGTCGACCGTATTCTGATTGATTCTGGGTCTGCACTTAGCATCATGCCAAAGTCCTTATTGGACGCTTTGAAAATCCTAGTACATAATCTTTCTACAACTATCACTACCATCCTAGTATTCAATCATGGAAGAAGTGAACCTTTGGGGAAGATACGTCTAAAACTTCAAATTGGCAATCTTCGTACAAAAGTAACTTTCTATGTTATTGACAATCATGGCTCATACAATGCTTTGTTGGGAAGGCCATTCCTCCATGAACACAATATTGTACCCTCTACACTCCACCAATGTTTCAAATATGTGGATGGTAATGGAGAAGTCCAAAAAGAGGTTGCAGATCTGAATCATTTCAAAGGAGTTGAAGCATACTGCAACGATTCTCATATGTACGAAGAGGAATTCATGAAGGTGGTACTAGCAATGGACACAGATGAAGAACAGAAGAGTATACCTAATGATACTCTGGTGATTCCAGTCAAAGGACGTACCTCCTGTCATCAGTCTTTCCAACCACTGACTATCTATCTACCTTCCCATGAGAAGCGACCTAAAGGTGATAGTCAGGAATAAAGGGAGCTCACCTCTTCTGAGCCGCTTGTAATCGATCTTCGTCGCAAGAAGCTCCCTCTTCCTTCTCGTTCTTCTTCTTCCCCTCTTGTCATCAATTTGACTAAGCCTGCTAAGGCTAAAGTCCCTGTTGTAAATGATGGTATAAAAATCAATAAAGCATCTCCTTTGCAGTATACTTATGTCTTTTACTATACTCAGTGTTATCTGGATATGTTAGATAGCTTTAAACCACTTACAATAGAAGTCGTATCATCTCGACGAAACATAGTATCACTGGATTCAATACAAGAGTCGTACTTCTTAGTACTGTCTCGAAAGAAAGATGAAAAGCCTATATTCTTCAACAAAAGAGAAGAACCAAAAATCATGCTCTATAATGATAATAGAGATGATACAGGAAGGCTATAATTACTATGCTATAGTCCACAATCTAAAGCCATCATCCGTAAAATGAGCTATAATTTCAGAACAGGTCTCAACAATGGTAAAGGAAGGCGAACCCCTCTTCGTAATGTTGTTCCAAAAAGAAAATCACAACAATACCACAGTAAAACAAAACAATGACTAGGTTATATATCACCACTTCCAACTCCAGAACCTTCTGAATCTGATGAAGAAGAACGTTCAAACTCTTTTGATTCTATCTCATGGGATTCTGATACCAACATCGGTCATGTTCATAAGGTGATAGTATCTTCTAACATGGTGTCCGTCGAATTCTCATAAGATGACGAAAGTGACATTGAAGAAGCTACTGAAATGGACCCTTGGACACAAAGGATGGACAATCAGTGGGAACTTTGTTTTGAACAACGAGAACCACCTACTGAGGATCAATTGGTCCAAATCGATATTGGAGAGAAAGGTGCATCACAACCAATCTTCATTAGCAAGAATCTCCCAGAGGATGATAAACAAGAATTAATTCACCTTATTCGTAAATACATTGACGTCTTCGCCTGGAGTTACGAAGATATGCCGGGATTAGATCCTCAAATTGCAACTCACAAGCTTAACATTTTGCCGAATGCCAAACCGGTCAAACAACAACAACGGCGATTCAAGCCTGAAATGATGGATGCAATTGATGATGAAGTCAAAAAGCTTATAGCTTGTGGTTTTATCAGAGAAGAATAACATCCTGACTGGGTGGCCAATGTCGTCCCAGTCCTGAAGAAGATCAGAAAAGTTCGAATTTGTATAGACTTTCGGAATCTCAATGATGCTTGCCCTAAAGATGAATTCCCTCTCCCAATTACTGATGTTATGATCGACAATACATGTGGATTCGAACGAATTTCTTTTATGGATGGGTTTTCTGGATATAATCAAATCCGGATGGATCCTGAAGATAAAAAACATACTTCGTTTCGTACTCCTCAGGGTGTCTACTGTTATACGGTTATGCCGTTTGTTCTTAAGAACGCAGGTGCAACTTACCAGCGGGCTATGAGTACTATCTTTCGAGATCATTTGCGAAAGACTGTCGAATGCTATGTTGACGATATTGCTGTCAAAAGTCGTCTCAAAGAATATCACATTCAAGATTTAAGCTGGCATCTTTTCTTTGAAAATTAAAGTGACCATCAGTTCATTCACTTTCTTTGACTTATCATTCATTGGACATTTATTATCTCTTGTTTAAATAATTTGAATTTATGTCCTTTACACCTCTGAATTTTGATTATTTATATCAGCAACTTGTCATGTCCTTATTACCCCTGATAAAGTTGTCCATTGAAATAACAGTATTGCTAAATTTTTTATTCTGCCACGTCCACATTACCTCTGAGCAGATCTAATGAATATTGTTATTTTCTAAAATCTTAAAATATATCATGTCCAGTACCTCTGAATATATTTTCTATTCTATTACTTATATCTATAACAAGATATGCAACAAGTAATGGAACCACATAAAAGTTTTTACTATTTCTTTTCTGCAAAAGAAGAAAAAGAGTACATTGAAAAAAAAGAAGAAGGAAACAACAGCATTTGCCCATTTTTCACTCTGAAGGATAGATGATAAGTTCTACAATTTGTTTCTTCAGAACTTGAATTCTTCCATCACGAGAATCTAGCACTCTCTGCCTAGCTTTAATTTGTCCTGATTTAGGATCAAAAGGTTGTAGAGCAGCAGTTCGGCGTTTTAGTTCTTCATTCTGAAGACGTTCGAATTCCTTCTTTTGATCCTTCAAAATATCCACATGATCAATAGCAGATTGGTACAATTGATTTTCTTGTTCTATGTTCTGCTCAGTATTCTGGAGTTCTGCCTGAAGTCGAGCAATTTTGGCTTTTAGACTAGCAGCCTTTTTCTCTTCTTCTATAGCCTTAGTCTTGTGACTCTCAGCAACAACAGTTACGTCAGAGATTTGAACATCTAGCTCAGAGGACTGTCTCGTGAAAGTCAGCAGGAATGTCTCAAAATCAGCTTTACTAATCTCTGCTTCTTGAACCATGGTTTCATATTCCATGTTTACTAGTGGCTCGACATCTCCTCCTTTCAGCTCATTTTAAGCCTTAATTGAACTCTCTAGTTCATCCAAAATATGTTCCAAAAATAAAGCCTGAGCTTCGTCTCCTTGACTACGGATGCCTTCAATCAAGAATATAGTAGGAGTTCTAACGGTACTGAAAGAGACATCTTCTCTCTCCATAACTCTATGAACTAGAAGCTCCAGAGATGTAAAGAAGACTCTCGTGAAAGAGGTCACCACAAATTTGTTAGTTGCCAGGGCTCCTGGAGTGGCTACTATGTTTGAAGAAATCTTTACAGCTTTAGCAGGTGGGGGTATTTCATCTGGAGCACTAATATGAGAAGAGCTTCCTTCCCCGGCTACAGTCCTCGTGGGTGCTGCTACAAATTACATATGTTATGACTCATAATGCTGAAGATGTAATAACAAATCATTCATAGTGGGGAAACTTACTTGGGCTAAGTACATTATGAGGAGTCTCAATCGTTTTAGTTATCTCAGACTGATGTTTGGACAGAGTTTCTGTAGACATGGCGGCCTGACTACTCCCTGCTCCTGATTCAATCGGCGGTGGTAGAGTTACTGGAGTTTCATTCATTTCAATTGCCACCTTAGGCACTTCGGGTGGCTCAGTGGTTGCGGATTCATTAACTCCAGAAAGGTTGACAGGTTCCTTGTCATGAACCACATCCTCCTTGTCTTCAACAGGCGAAGGATTTTTATTAATTGGGATCTCTTGTGATGGTAATACATTCGCTAAAGTTTATTTTTCTTTAGCAATGTTGTCCCAATCTTCATCATAAGTTTCATCATCAAAATCACAACCGTTCAAAGCATCAATCTCTGCTTCTCCTGAATGAGTGGATATTTGAGCTTGAGAAGTATCTTGTGGAGGTAGATCTTGTTTTGGAGAAGAAGCTTTTGGACTCATAGGAGTTGGAGAGGGAACTGTTATCCATGCTGCAGCAAATACATTGGCAGGAACATTTACTGTCACGATGGTCGGAGAAGGACGGACATCTATTTAAGTAATCAAGGAAAAGCAATTCAGATATATATATCTTTCTGATAAAAGTTAATATAGGAGAATATTTTACAGCTTTGATAGTACCTTCTTGAGATGGTTCCTCTTCAGCAATGTCCAATCTTCTTCTAACTTCTTTGAGTATTGGTGCGCTTGGCCCTGCAACAGTTCCAGTACGATTACCTTCTGGATCAATCAAGGAAGCAGAAGTTCCTCCTTCTGTAATCTTCTCTTGTTTCTGAATAGAAGAAGGAGTAATGTCCTTCTCTCAAGAGGAAGAACTGAGAAGCAACTGTTTTGATTGGGAACGAGTCGTCCTCGTGGTCACTGGTTCATTAATAACCAGTGATATTCTTTTCTTCTTCTCCGGAGCCCTTGGATAATTAGGAAGATTATCCCGTTGAGGAGAGACTATCGTTTCCTTAGTCTTTCTCTTCTTCAGACCTTTGACAGGAGATTTATCTTTCCGCATCTTTATAGATACATCTAAAGGATCTTGAATTGGGTCAGCAAAATTTATTAAAATTGACGCTTCCAGAGGTACATCAGCAGGGTCCCTGTCTTCTACATCTCGGAAAGACTGAAGAGTACGTTTTCCTTGTTTAATCCTTCTTTCAGTTGCAAAGCTATGTGAGGGATGGAAGTTTTCAGCAAATGTGTTCGCTGAAGTATAGAAGTTTGCATATGAATATAACATACGCGGGCCTTTGAGAAGTTTGTAAGGCATAGAAAAATAGCCTTTGTGCCCCGAGCATTGTAATAATTCCAAGCTCTAGCCCCATCAATGAGATAACTTATAGCTTGGAGGCAAGTGGTCGCATTTCCTACATGAAGTTGATCATACCCGAATTGTCGTACAAATCTACTCGGCAAATACGGCTCCAAATAGCATTCTTCCTCAAATCTATAAACCAAGTGGGATGGTCGAATTATTTTAAGCCAGGAAAAGATGTTTGGACTTAAACGGAGTGTTTCTTCGGGTAAATCTATCATCTGTGGAGGCATGGCATCATACCCTGTAGGAGGCCCAACACACTGAAAGAACCATCCTGATCCACGGTTCAGAGCAAGTCGGCATTCCGTAAGAGCAGTATATATCCAGTAGGAATTAGCAAAATGCCCAATGAAATCTCCATCAGGAGGTCCCATATCCGAGTCCATCAAGCAGGGATGGTGCAGTAATAACCATCCAAACAAATAAGTGAATGGCATTTCCATACGAGGAAAATCCGACCGATTATCATTTTCTTTTAGCATAGTGTCCACAAAAGAACGCAATCCTGCGTTCAGGCGAAAGGTCATGGCTAAAAGCAGATCCATCTTGTACCCAACTACAAGACGTGTTGCTGCGAACAGGACACCCCGATGAAACCTGTCAACTGCACTATCCCCTGGAACTACAAAGCGTCGTAGCCATAAAGATAAAAAGCCTGCCAACTGGGCTTCTGGAGACATAGGTCTATAACCTTGTCTAAGATAACTTTGAAGAACGTCGCCAGCCTTGAACTGACCCGAGTCTTCAGTCAGAGTGATATCCCCATGATTATGCTTCTCCATCAATAATTGTATATCACTTCTATCAAAGGGTTCAAAGAAACGAGGCGTACAAGCTTGACTGTCCAGTGGCTTGTCCTCCCACACATGACCCAGGAATAGATATGACATCCATTTTGTGATATAGCAAGTACCTGAAGAAGCACTTTCGTAGTAGAGTGAGCAGATTTTATAGTGGCACGGCAGCTCTTCGAAAACTGTGATCATCTGGAGATTTTCCTTTGCTAGAGTATCTAATTCATCATTTGTGGGTACATATTCTTCATATGGGTTGTCACCCATCGGCAGATGAGAGATATATTCCATCTCGTTAAGAGCAAACCCTATTTCTCCATGAGGTGTCATGAAAGTCCCAGTGCTTTTGTTATATCTCTCTACCAAAGCCAAAAACATGTGAGGATTTGGATGAATGCCATATACCGTAGTGCAGATGGGATTATAGAGGCCCAGATCAATGAGCCTGTCTTTGAATTCCTCCAAAATCCATATGGACAAGCTACTCCAACGTTTCATTCCAGGGTTTACCAGGACTGTCATTCGCATATCGCGGTCTAGATATCTTCCTTCAGCTTTTGCAAATATATTTGCAAAAATAGGTACTCTGACGGGAAGGAGTAGAGAAGAGTCCTCGGGAGGAATACAGCTCGGTCTTAAACCTCTCAAATGTGTGCTATATTTTTCGTAAGTGCTGTAAAAAATGTCTTTGTTCTGTGGACCCACTTTATAACAGATTCGGCCGACTCTTGCTTGTTAGAGAGGAGTCAGATCCCATGACATCCTCCTAGGATAGCTAGCAAAAGCATACTGAGATAATGCCATAGACCTGGATATTTCTGTTAGATGTATGGCGTTGTTTCCCTTTAAGAAATATCTCGTCTCTTTTCTTGCCTTAGGTTGGGAAGTTTTCTTGATTGCATCTCCAAATAAAAAGACAGGTTTCTTGTGGACGGTAGTATCCAAGCTCTGCAGAGGTTCACCATTCATTAAGTTCAAAAGGGTTTGATTGTCCTGATCTATGAGCAGACTTCTTCGTGCTTCAGGACCATCGTAATGAGGAAAAGTGACGTGAGACAAATTCTCTCTGTATTCTGGGACATTAAATGTTGAAGCAAACTTCTCTGCATCTGGGTCTTTCCTGAGATTAACTGCAGAGATATGCATAAAAAAATAGAAACAAAAACGAAGATGTATGATTTCTTGAATCACACAGATTTTCTGAGTTGTGCCACGAGATGTATTGTGCGAGAGTTAAGTTACGCGATATATTGAGTTGCACGACAACCCAAGTTGCGCCACATGCCATGTTGCACGAAACTCAAGTTGTACAACACCTCAGGTTGTGCCACATTTTTTACTGTGCGCAACAGTGTTCGTAAAAACGAACACCGTTCAAAGAGAGAGCAACCACACCCTAAGAAGGGGTAGCACAAAGTTTATGATGCACCACACTCTAAAAAGAGGGGCACAAATCAATTATTGATGAAATCACAAATCAAATCGGCTCGCCCTTAATCACCTTCCATTGCTGGATTAGCTATCTCTCGACGAGATGAAGGCGGCACATATTGTGGCACATGGGTAGGCGGAACACGAGTTGAAGAAGTGGCGATGGCTTTTCCCTTGTCAGCAGCAGTCCTTTTTGGGGCCATGTCGTCAAGAAGATGATCGGAGAAGAGGGTTGCAAGAGTTATCAAAATTTTCTCAGAAGATTAAAAGTGAAAGTAAAGAATCACAGTGGAGTAAACAGGGATTATTTATAGCCAAAAAATCAGAATTCTAACAGTCATCCCGAATCGTGCATAACAGATTACATGAGTCCGGCGCAACCTGACTTAGTCAAAACTTTTCTAAATTCAAAGTATTCCAAAACTTTGCAATATTTTTAAGTTTTGAAAACTTTGAAGGGGGTCTTGTAGAGCCTAAAAATTAAGTTGCGCCACTGATATGAAGCTCAGAGAACAGACTGCGCCACCGATCATATTACGCCCGATATCAGACTGCGCCAAATCTTTTTGTGCCAAAATCTACATGGCATCTGACACTTAATGGTCATCATTACCTGACAATCCTGACGACTGACACAACAGTGAACGAGGAAAATCTCTTCGAATCCCGTAAATTGTACCGCTCAAGAAAAAGTTGGTGGACAGCTGTCCTGTACACTTCGTGAGTTACGCCCAGGCGCAATCTAAACAAAATCCTTAGTTGTGCCTGGGCACAACTTGAATGACTTTTGCTCAGAAGCTGCCACGTATGTAGGCGCAGCTCAAATCAAGCGCAGTTTGACTTGTTGACTGAAGCTTGCGCAACCTGATAAAGTTGAGACAACTTACATTCTAAAGCAGGATGACGTGGCGCACATGCCACTAATCTCTCAAGACGTGTCTACTATCCTGTATACGAGCACGCACATCTCAATCATATGATGCCATGCGTCTATACAATTAGTATACGATTGACAACTGAATGAAAGTTGGTGCAACAGGAGGTTGGCACAACACAGTATGGTGCAATCCAGCCTCGCGTACATCAGAATAACTGCTAAAACAGTTATTTTCTGAACTCTATAAATAGAGTTTCCAATCATCATCAGATAGACAGACAGAGATCAAGAACTCTTATAAAAATTGCTGTTGCATTCTCTAGAGGCTACAGTCTTCAAGTTCACATAGTCCAAGGGATAAAGTGATCGTCTTCTGATCAGATTCCTAAAGTTGTACTTCCCCAGAATTCATTGTACTTTCCACTCTTTTACAAGTTTGGAATAAAATAAATATTTGTTTTTGTAAATAAAGAGTTTTTGTCATACATGATCAACCCTAGAATTTGCCAATCATGTTACAATCCGTAGGCAGACAGAAAGTAAGTATAATCGAGCTAACACGTGCTCGTCGGCTAAACGTCTCAAAAGAATATTTTTACAATAGAGTGGGAGAACAAGTGGAAAATCCACTCGTTGCCTTGGTTACGCCTGGTGGTCACCATTCGCCTGGAAGGTCGGTAGAACCTCTGGAGCTGCTCCGGTATCTGGCCATACAAAACCAGCTGGATCAGATCCCAGAAAGAGCAAGTGCCACAAAGAAGGCTTCACTTAAGAACTAAAACCAGCAAATTAGCACAAGAATATAATTATATAATAAAAGACTTGAGGTATAGAAAAATAAGGATGATACACGATAAGATAACCATGGAACTATTCAGATAACCAAGTTACAACCCGTAAACCAAACAAGGACCGGGGTTGTAACTCTTCATCTGAACGGAACTTGGTTTTCTACCATTTATCAATAAAGTAAAGCACAAGCATTCAGGTCATGTAATAATCTTATACAGAGTCAGGACAAGACTAGACTGGGTTAGACTCCATCCAATCAATCACGGCCAAGCAATAAGTACGGCTTGATACTTAACTAACTAGGGTTATCACAGGCCTAATTACTAGCAAGATGCAATAAGATTATTCCAACAGCCACAAGCCCTACAGACAATCCAGGTTATCCAGGTCGAATATCCATTCATGAAGGGTACAACACATGACAGTGTGCTAGAAATATGCCCTACTCGTTGGCAGGCTACAAGTCCACATATACGCCCAGATAGCGGGATGGCATGTAGCTGGAAAATCTCTTCATGACTACTGGATTATTCTAGTTATTGGCTTTAGTCAATTTCAGTAGGTACCCCTGATCGTAGTACTCAGGGATCCCTGTCCTAGACATGATGCAAGACATTATCGGTTCACATGTACAAACACAATCATCCACGGTGTCCAGGCCACTCATTTTTGTCATGTCTGTAGGAGCGTAAAAAGTGCTTCATGGACCAAGTCAAAAAAATTTGAGAGCTTTACGCAAGTCAAAAAGGGTTAAACTCAGACTTTACGCAAGTCAAACAGAATAAAATTCTACGCGAGCTACTTTACGCGAGAGCCATCCTCAAAGCTTTTACGCGAGGGACAGGCTGTCAAATCATGCATTTAATGCACGTAATACTGTTCTGACATAATAATTATTTGACAGCAGGATTACACAGAAGCCGAGAAGATTTGATTTACACTAAATCCAACACTTGTCGTTTAGTGTGCAGACGGGCTACTTTACGCTCAAGAGATTGCTTCTTTTACGCACGAAAGCTATTCGAGCTTTTACGCTCAAGGCTGTTGTGCGCGTAAAGTTTATTTGAGCTAATTTTACGCTCAAGGCTATTTTTAGCCACTTTACGTGGAAAGTTTATTTTGGGCTATTTTACGCCCATTCAGCTACTTTACGCAGGAAGTATATTTTGGGTCATTTTTATGCCCAATCTTTTTTGGCTACATGAGAACGTGGTCTGTTTACGTGGCTTTCATGCCACACTTATCGAGAAACGTGTGTACGTGCTCTCCCCATTTTGTTGAAGTAGTGGAACACGTGTCACCATGCGTAGAGATCAAAACTTTATATGGGACACGTGTCATCATGCGTAGAGGATGATTTTCATCGTGGGTGACAGTTGCTTGCGTAGAGACCCAACTTATGAATAGACTTATTTTTAACACAGACATCATCAAAAGGGAGATACAAGAGAGAAGATTCTGAGAAAACTCATACTTTCAGAGTGATATTCCCAGAAGCATTTCTTCAACTTTTTCTCAAGAACAGGGTGAAGCAAAGCAGGAAAGCATTCGACTGTGCCATCAGTGCCTTTGCTCAATACCTTTTTGGTGACTTAGTTCTTCCGATTTTTCGTCTTCTTCAAGCAGTTTTCTTCATCATCATCGTATGGTCCAAGGAACAAAGTGATCGCTCTCAGATCAGACTTCCATAGCAATAATTCCCAGAAACAATTTGTACTTTTGTACTTTTTCTAGTTTTCTTTCAAAAGCCAATTTTAGGTATTTTGTTAAGTGAAACAAAATGGCGACTCTGCTGGAGACGACCTTCTCCTCTGACGAGAAGGCAATTACTCAATATGATGATGTGTCGGTCGGATCGACAAAGAAGACTCTGGTTGTTCACTTCGACCAGACTGCTTACAAAGAAATGCTCCGAACTGGGGGTAGTACTCGCTGCTCCAATGTTCAAAAATCACGAAAGGCGCAAAAAGTTTGGATTTCTAAGTCCAAAGAATCATCGGATCTCCCTGCTGTCTCTGAAGGCAAAGGGATCCTTCCCACTCCTGTTGTGAAGGCTCCCGTCTGTGACGAGGTAGTCTTTACTTCAGTGATACGCCCGTTGCGTAAAAATCAGTCTCCCGTCTGTGACGTGGCAGACTCTCAAGTTTTACGCTCTGTACGTAAAAATCAATTTTTACACTCTGTACGTAAAAATCAGTCTCCTGTCTGTGACGTGGTAGACACCCAAGTTTTACGCTCTACACGTAAAGGAAAATCTTTCGTCTGTGACGTGGCAGATATTCATGTTTTACGCTCTACGCGTAAAGGTAAATCTCCTATCGGTGACAGAGTAGATAAAATTCACAATGATGCCTCTACATCTAAAGTGAATTTGCCTACACGCATGCAGCGTAAAAACAAGAATAATATTGTTAGTAAAACTTCAGTTTCTCACCAACAACTTTCTTACACTGCTTTACGCAAGGTACCAAACTTCAAATTATGCGTAATGCTGATGGAGTCCTTTGTGCACAAAAATCTCAGGATTTACGCACGCAACTTTAGGTGCATAAAAATGTCCAGTTTGGTTCTGCTAATGCAGCCAGTAATCTTCTTTATACACAAGGGACTAAATGATTCTCTGTCCCAAATATAACAAAGAAGACGACTCCTTCTATCCCTTCTGATTTACGCGAGTCGCTTGTACAAAAGTGTAAAGACAGAAAAACTCCTGTGACACTCCCCAAAGAAAATTATTATTGTGAGTGTCACCAGATTGTAATCAAATGTTGATGTTCGGCTTCTAAACGGTCAGTTTTTGACCGATTAAGCTACAATGTGCCTCAGCAATCAGTTGATGACCAAGAACGGGAGTTGTCATATGCTTAAGTCAATATGGCATCTCATATCAATAGAGAACGACGTCCAAGACGTAATTCGTCCCAGACTCCTAGTCAACAACAGTTCAACCAACTTCTTGATAGTTTCGAAGGGGTATATCAGAATACTCGATCAAAAAGTCAAAGACAGTTGCAATCTTCTAATTCAGAAGCTGGGGGTACCCAGTCTTTAGAGTCCGAAACTGATAGCGTTGATTCATACTTCTACACCAATCCCTCTGTATCTTCAAGGAAGGTTGAATCATACGCTATCGGAGATGAACCGGAGACGTCAACTGCTAATACAGAACAACGTCTCTCTGCAGTTGAGCAGTCACTGAAGGACATGCTTGCTATGATGCAAAGTATGCATCAAATAATAATGACTCAGCAAACTGCTCAGTCGGCAGTAGTAACACCGGTACAGGTAGCAGCACAAACTCAAGATAGTCAAGGGGTTGATGTACCTTTGAATAATCCTAGTCAAGAACCTGCTGTCAATCAAAATTTTGCATCACCAGATTCTCTTATTCCAGAAGATGTACCACCTCCGGTGGGGGTTACGGTACATCCAGCAACTATTCAATCGAATGTGCTTCCTCAAACTAGTGAAGCTATTCAAGCAATACGTGAACTAAAAGCACAGTTTGAAGTTTTGAAGCACAAAGATCAGCTCCACAGGTTAGGGATTAAGCAACCTTATCCTCCTCATTGGAATGATGTACCCTTTCCTCCAAAATTCAAGCCACAATCGATGGTGTTATTTAATAGAAAGGCTTCTCCCAGTCAATATATCAATTATTTTGATATTATGACTGTGCATCTGCAGAAGAATGATGCTCTTCTCACTCGAGTTTTTATCGGGTGTTTAACGGGTTCAGCTTATGACTGGTATCGCAGTCTACCCGACAATTGTATATCGTCTTTTGACGAATTTAAAGCAATGTTTCTCTCCCGCTTCTATAAAGGAGGCATGGACATAAATATGTCCTCCTTAATAGAGATCAAACAAAAGGAGAAGGAAGATACCCGGACGTTCATCGAACGTTTTCGACAGACAACTTTGAAAATGCCTCCTGGTATGCCAGATTCAGCATTGATTGATACATGCAAGATGAATCTGCGACCAACTATTACTGTCTTTACGGGCTCTCAATTCACAGATTAGGCCTCGTTCATCATAGCAGCAGTTTCAGCCGAGACCAATGGTAGATTGGCTCGTGAACACGGGATGATATTTGCTTCAGAAGACAAAGGAAAGAAAAGCTCTTCTGGTAATAATTTCGGCAATCGTAATAGAAAAGGGAAGAAAACCCTAGTGGTTAATCTTTCAAAATCCAAAAACGATGCCAAATAATTCGGAGTCTTCCAATCCAAAAGAAGAATACTCTTTTGATGACAGTGATATCCCAGGGATATTCCAATATCTTGTAAAGAGTGGCAAACTCTAGATTCCAGAACCAAAAAGACCTAATAAGGTAAATCTGACTGACAATCCTAAATATTATATCTATTATAGATACATAAATCATCATACCAAGGCTTGCTATGTCTTAAAGAAGAAAATCTAAGAGTTGATAAATGTCAAAGCCATCGCTTTAACCAACGATGAGCATACAGTTACAACTAATATGATTTCTCTTCAATTTGGAGCTTTTCCTCCATAGCAAGTTCTAGATGGGATTGTCCCAATTCCTAAGGCGACAATAAAAATTGTGAATCTTCCGCCTGCTAGAGAGCAAAATGAAGGATTATTGCCGCTCACATTAAAAATAGTGAAATCATGTGGGTACATCCTGACTTAGTACCTGAAATGGAAAATGAAGGTAACACTTCAAAATCTAAGAAAGATAGGAAAGTCAAAACCTGCAATATAATTTCTCATGTTGTTACTCCAGATCATGATGATTTGGATCATCTTTGGGATAGCATTCCTTTGGAGGATAGATTGAGGAATATATGCCCTCCAAGTTTGGCTCCTCCTACCAAACTCAAACTTACTCATCAGTAATGGTTAGAAATGAGTAGTGTCCCTTTATACAGGACACAACAAGTCTTTGCTACTTATGAGAAAGCTCCTATGGGGATTTTTTTCTTCTGTCCCGAGTATTCCTCCTTCTCTTGTGGCTATAGAGGTCTCTATTCCTCTTCCTCCTATGGTTACAGAAGTTTATGTTCCTTCTTCCTCTGTTGAACCATCTATTGAAAGTCCGTTACCCATTCACATGTACAGTCAACAATCAGTCCATCTCATAAAAAAGATGGGCTATGACTTTCAAAAGGCGGAAGGCTTGAAATATGATAAAGGAATGCGACTTCTTTTACAAATTCAAAGTCAAAAATCTACTGTTGGATTGGGTTTTGAGGTTCCTCATAAAAATCCTCGCAACAAGAAGGCTAAGGGAAAGAAAAATAAAACCTGTAATATGGTACTTCATTCTCCTGAGTCTGAAGAAGAAACCTTTGCTGGTATGAGATCCGGGAAAGAGTACCATAAAGATTATGAGAGAACTTCTAAAGAAGCGGAGGACGTTGCTGAAACACTACCATCTCCTGTTCCTGCTGAGACAAGACATTCTAAACCATCTGTGGTTGAGAAAGGGAAACAGAAAGCAGTACGCTTTGACGTCCCATTAAAGTCTGCTTCAAATTCAGGGGTGGTGATGAAGCCCTACAAGTTCGATATTCTAGCCCAACTAGCTAATACTCCGGCTAGACTTTCTATCTTCGAACTGCTACGTCTTTCTAAAGAAAGCCGAGAAACTTTGAGCGAAGCTTTGCTCCAAGCAGACTCATGCTTAGCTCAACTCAAGAGTCCTGACAATATACCAGTGTCGTGTCCACAATATCATAGTGTGATGGAAGCAATTCCCAATATTACCTTCACACAAGAAGATATGCTGTTGAAGCATAATAAGCACGATAGGCCTTTGTGCTACACAGGGTATATTGAATCTACTAAAATTGACAGGATTTATATTAATCCTGGGTCTTCTATTAGCATTATTCTTCAGAGTATGCTACGACCCTTGAGGATTCCTACTAGTGATTTGACTTATACTAGTACAACAATAGTTGGTTTCAACTCTGGAAAGAGTAAACCACTGGGGAAGATTCGTCTGAAGATTCAAATTGGTGATCTTCGAACTATGGCGACTTTTTATGTTATCAACTTTGATGTATCTTACAACATCCTTCTTGGAAGACCGTGGATATATGAACATAACATTGTGCCTTCAACTCTCCACCAATGCTTTAAGTACGTAGATTCTCAAGGGATTGTGAAGACTGAATTTGCAGATATCAATCCTTTTAAGGGTGTTGAAGCCTATTTCTCTGATTCAATACTCTACAAACAGGAGCATGTGAAGGAGATATCGGATATGGCCGAAGATCGATCACCTGTCGAAGATCAATCTGTTAATGAAGATCCTCCAGAAGAGCAACCTTTGAAGATTAAAGTCAAAGGCTGAATCCAACCCCAACCTGTCAATGACCAACCTCTAATGATCAAAGTTAAAGGAAGAACTCGAGCTTCGTCTGAGGAACCAGTGAGTATTCCAGCCAAGAGCCAAGTTCAACCTCTCATGATCAAAGTCAAGGGACGTACTTTTCGTATGAATAATCCAAAACCATTGATTATCAACCTTGGCAAGTCTATGCAGAAGACGGATGACGGTCCGTTAATGATCAATCCGAAGCGTAGTACTCAGTTTGTAAATGATATAAATATTGATCATTCTGTACTTTCTAATATTAATGAAGATTTTCTTCTGGAGTACATGGCTGTCAAATTTATTGAAAGAATGACTTTATCTGTTGATAATCAAAGTCATCAACATAAAAATGACATAAATACAGAGAAAACCTTATACATTAATCATAAGGAAAATTCTTTCCCTCCTCATGTCGATGTAGGACCCTATGCTCAAAGGTTCCTAATATTTTCTCCCTATCTTCTTCCTGTAGCCTCATCATCACAAGCTTGTGTGACTTATAGACGTCACGAATAATCTTATTTTGTGATTCCGTCTTATAAAAAAAATAAGCGGCAAATTATGTTTGGCCTGGCTAGAAATATTCCTGTTGCCCAGACAGATGATCTCAGAGAGAAAGATAAAGGAAGAATCCGAATTGACAAATATAGTCAACAATCTCTTAAGATTATCCAGAATATGGGATATGATTTGAAGACTATGCAAGGTCTCAATCAAGGCAAAGGTAGACGGTTACCATTATGTGGTGATCCGTTTTACCAGAAAACTCGTCATGGGTTGGGATACGATCCATCCCACATGTTTAACGAAGATATACAAGAATTTTCTTTCAGTCCTTTACAATCCTCAGATTCAGAAGAAATCTAATTCATCGAATCTAATACATCCCACATGTACAAAAAAGATATGGAAGAAGAATGTTCTTCCAGTTTTTTACAATCCTCATATTATGGAGGAAACTATTATGATAAATCTGAGTGCGCCTTTTCAGTCAACATAGTTCAAACTGATGGTGAATCTGAGCCATTTAAAAATGATCCATGGGCACAACAAATAGACACTCAATGGGAGCTTCGTTTTGAACAGCGACAGCCACCTACAGAAGATAAAATTGTCCAGATTGATGTTGGAGACGGAACTACGTCTAAGCCAATATTCATCAGTAAAAACCTTTCTGAAGATGAAAAGGAAGAGTTGGTACAGCCGATTAAAGAATATATTGATATCTTTGCATGGAGTTATGAGAACATGCCGGGTCTAGATCCTAAAGTAGCTACTCATAAACTCAATATTTTTCTAATGCCAAGCCTGTAAAACAATAGCAGCGGCATTTTCGACCAGATATGATGGATACAATTAAAGCAGAAGTCAAAAAGCTGATCACATGTGGCTTTGTTCGTGAAGAACAACACCCAGACTGGGTTGCCAATATTGTTCCTGTTATGAAGAAGAACGAAAAAGTCCGAGTTTGCATAGATTTTTGAGATCTTAATGCAGCTTGTCCGAAAGACGAATTTCCACTTTCGATTACCGATGTCATGATAGACAATACATGTGGTTTTGAACGCATGTCTTTTATGGACGGATTTTCAGGATACAATCAAATTAAGATGTATCCAGGAGATGAAAAGCATACCGCTTTTCGTACACACCTTGGGGTTTACTGCTATACGGTTATGCCGTTTGGTCTGAAGAATGCCGGTGCTACGTATCAATGGGCTATGAGCAACATCTTTCAAGAACATCTACGGAAAACAGTTGAATGTTATATGGATGATACTGCTGTCAAAAGTCGATCAAAAGATGATCACATTCAAGACTTAGCGACAGTATTTGAATTGATGCATCAGCATCAACTGAAGATAAATCCCACTAAGTCTTTCTTGGGGGTTTCCAGTGGCAAGTTTTTGGGATTTGTCATTACTTCTCAAGGTATCAACGTTGATCCTGATAAAATCAAAGCAATTCTTGAAATGCATCCTCCACGCAATCTAAAAGAACTACGCGGCTTCCAAGGTCGTATTGCTTATATCAGAAGATTTATATCCAATCTCTCTGGGAGATGCCAACCTTTTTCTCGTCTATTAAAGAAAGGTGTATCATTTGTTTGAGATGAAGCATGTCAGAAAGCCTTCAATGACATCAAACAATACCTTACAAATCAACTTGTTCTGGTACCTCCAGTGGTAGGAATACCATTTTTACTATATGTTTGAGCCTTAGATCATTCGCTTGGTGCTCTTCTTACACAGAAAAGTGATAAGGGTCATGAACATGCAATTTATTATCTTAGCCGAATGATGGTTGGAGCTTAACACAGGTATACTCCTGTAGAAAAAGAATGTCTGGCTTTGGTTTTTGACGTTCAAAAGACACGATATTATGTGTCAGGACAGACTATTCATGTCATCTCCAGAATAAATCCTATTCGGGTATTGATGAGAAAGTCGAGCATTCTTAACTCTAGGTTAGCCACCTGGGCGATGTTGCTTACTCCTTATGATATGGTCTATGTACCTCAAAAATCAGTGAAGGGTCAAGCATTAGCTGATTTCTTAGCAACTCACCTTATACCTGAAACATCTAAGCTATATGAGGACATTCCAGATGAAGTCGTGGATTGCAACATGACTTTGAAGGATGACATTTGGCAACTATATTTTGATGGAGCATCGTGGGTTGGACCTAAAGGCAATATTGTTTCCGGAGTAGGCATCGTCTTGGTCTCTCCTGATAAAATGGTCATATACCGTACTTATTCTCTTAATGAACCATGCTCCAACAATATGGCAGAATATAATACTCTGTTAATTGGCCTCCAAGTAGTAAAACAATTGGACATTGAGTTCCTGGAAGCTTATGAAGATTCTCAACTGATTGTTAATCAGGTCAGAGGAACATATGAAGTCAGAAATCCTGACCTCATTCCTTATCATCAAGTGGTAATCAAATTGGCCCTTTCATTCAAAGGGTTCTTCATTGAATTCGTACCACGTTCTCAAAATTTGGAAGCTGATGCTCTTGCTAGTTTAGCTGCAGACTTAGCTGTTCCAATCAGAAGACAAAATACCATTACTTTGTTGGATAGAGACTTATTCTGTGTCAAGAATAATTTGTATATCGAGCAGAGTTATACTAAAGAATCAAGTTCTCAGCAAAGGGATTAGAGAAGTCCATTCATTGATTATGCGATTCATGGGATTTTATCTGAAGATCCAAAAGAAGCTGCATCAATCAAGAGACGATCATTTCGATTCTACTATGATTCTTCTTTGCATATGTTATATCGTCGTTCTTATGACGGACTTTTACTGCGTTGTCACTCTGAGAGTGAAGCTAAGCAAACACTCCATGAAGCTCATGATGGTGTCTGCGGTGCTCATCAACCAGGTCCAAAATTACAGGACCGTATTCGAAGAATGGGATATTATTGGCCTTCCATGATAACAGATGCTATGGATTATGCCAGACGGTATAAAGCATGTCAGATTCATGCTGATTTTATTCATCAACCATCTGAATTCTTACATCCTACAGCAGTTTCTTGGCCCTTTGAAGCTTGGGGCATGGATATTATTGGTCCGATTAACCCTTCTTCTGTCAAGGGACATCGGTTTATCTTGGCTATAACCGATTACTTTTCTAAATGGGCGGAAAGCGATTCCCCTTGTTGAAGTAAAAATATCTAATGTGGTTAGCTTCATCAAACACCATGTCATTTATCGTTTTAGGATTCCCCGACGGATAATTCATGAAAATGGACCACAATTTGCCAGTCGGGCGTTTTATCGAATCTGTGATAAGAATCGGATCCAAAATCTGGCTTCTACGGCTCATAATCCAGCTGCTAATGGTTTGGCCGAAGCTTTCAACAAGACAATCATTAAACTTCTCAAAAAGTTCGTCTTTCTAATAAACGTGATTGGAATAAGAAACTTGGAGAATGTTTATGGGCTTACTGAACGACAGTCCGAACTCCGACTGGTTTTACACCATTCTTACTGGTTTACGGATGTGAGGATGTTCTTCCACTGGAAATCCAGATTCCATCTCTTAGAATAGCCATTGCTAATGAGCTAACCTCAGAGAATAATGATCGCTTACGACTCCAAGAACTTGAAGGATTGGACGAGAAGCGTCTTCAAGCGCAACAGCACATTGAGCTATATCAAGCCCGCATATCTCGAACTTTCAATCGTAAAGTTAAAGAGAGGGTATTTAAAGTCGGTGAGCTAGTTCTAGCTGTTCGAAGACCGATGGTGATGACTCATAAGAGCAAAGGGAAATTCCAAGCAAAATAGGAAGGTCCTTATGTAGTCGAGACCGTTTTCTCTAATGGTGCCTATAGGTTGTCTAAACCTAATGGAGATTTGCTCATGATACCAATTAATGGCAAATTCTTGAAGAAATATTATGTCTGAACTTCTTCTTTATTCCCCAGCTACCAATGTCTAGTTAAGCTGATTATTTGTCTCCTATAAGAGAATCTTGATCTTCTGTCTTACCAACTAAAAAAAATGGATTTATTATTTATCATGTTATTATGACCTCTGAATAAATATTAAGTCTACTTATTTTCCTATCTATCATGTCCATATGGCCTCTGAATAGATATTAATCTATTTTTCTTTGAGTTGTTACGATCTGTCACGTTCATATTACCTCTGATAGTATCGTATACTCTAAACAGAAAATGAGATTCATTATCTATCATGTCCACATTACCTCTGGATAGATATAATTTATTGAGTTTAGAAGACTTGTCATGTCCATATTACCTCTAATAAGTGTTTTCTATCTCATACCTATTGTTTAATTTCAAAATAAATGATAGGGTCCCAAAATAAATATTTTATTCATTTCTTGTAAACATTACATAATAAAAAGATAGAAGATTACAAAAATTCTTTATTTGCCTAAGGCAGAGCAGAGACATCTTCAAGCAATTTTTGTAGTTTTGCTAGACGCTTCTTGCGAGAGCTTAACACGATTTTAGTAGCTACGGAGCGTCGAGCTTCGGGAGTACAGAGATGAGAAAGTCCAGCAAAAGTGACTATCATCTTATCCTTGGCTTCGTCAAGGATTTTGATGGTAGCTTCAGCTCCGAAAACTTGTTCCTCCAAAACTGAGCTCTGTGTTAGATGCTGGTCTCGAGCTATGATCAACTGCTCCCTCTCCGCCTTCAAGCGAGCCAATTCTGTCTCAACTTCTCGAATTCTATCATTCTGTTGATGAATTCTCATATTCGAAGTGTCATAGGCTTCTCTCTGGATATCCAGCTGGGGCTTAGCTTCAGCCAAAAAAGCTTTTTCTTTGGCGACCTTGATGCTGTACTCTTGGAGAGACTCATCGAAAGTAGTCTCCTGAGCGGTGTATTCAGCTGATAAAGCGTCATACTCGCTTTGGATGAGACTTTCAATAGTTTTACTTGACAGCCTTAGATATTCTCTAATGGGCTGTTCAAGTTCCTCCTACGACCTTCTCCAGCGCCGCTGCTCTCGCTGCATCATTGAACATGGCGACATTTCTGATTGTAAGAGCAATCGCAGCTTTCAGACTTTCATAGTTAAGGCCCTTCTTCAGGACCATCTTGATCAGAGCTGCCATCATTTTGTAGAACGTTTCAGTATGATAAACTAAGAGATTCATTTCTGCATTTGAGCTCGGCGTGTCGGCGATATCTACCAAGTCTCTTTTCTGAAGACTAGGGGCAGGTGTTGTTGCTTTGGTAGTAGACTGAGATAAAGTCAATGTTGTCGTTGCTACCATAGCTAACTGATCCCCAGGAGCTTCAGGGACAATATCTTCAGCACTTTTTTCTCCAGCCTTTTTGGAGTTGAAACTACTTGAGTTTCAGTGGCGGTGATAGTTGCGGGAGGAATGGCAGTTATAGTGACTGATTCAGGTTCAGACATGGTCTTATCAGGAACTTGTACCGGATCAGTAGCAATAACGGAGGATGCTATGGCAATGTCCCCAGCTTTAGTTGATGATTTGACCAAGTCTTCATCACCTTCTTTGGCTACCGGCTCTGCAGGCTCTTCAGGTATTTAGTTGTAGTGGGTCCTTCTACAACTGGTTCTTCGTTGAAGTCTGTCAGTTCTGCAGCAGATGCTTCTTCGTCTACAGTGGGTTCTACTGCAGTTTGTTCTTTTTCTCCCCCCTCAGCAGGAGGAGTACAATTCTAACTGAGCCTGCACTTCGGGCTCTTGTTGTACTTCCTCTTGGACATTATCTTCTTCTGAAGAAGAACTCTCTTCCTCGGATTCTATATTTTCTTCATAAATAGTTTCTTGAGGAGGAGGAGGAGCCACAGGCTTTGCTGCAGTGATGACACCTACAAATTAAACAAAATAAGTTAATATACAAAATCATAATACATAATTTTGCATAGATTTTGTATGATTTATATTTACCTGGAGTAGGTGCAGGACGTGCCAAGTACGAGTCATAGTCTCCATCCCAGTCATCATCATCAAAGGCAAGAGCCGGTTCATCTGATGGGATGAGATCTGAATCAACAGTATATGTCGTGGCAGCATCCTCAGTAGCCTTTGCCTTTTATGGCAAAGTCAGATAAAGTGATGAGCTGAGGCATCCAGGGGATAGGACCGCCACAGCTTCTGTTGATGTTGTCGGTTGAGATGCAGAAGATCCTTCTCCAGGATGAGTCGAAGAAAATGTAATGTGTTGAGGCTCCTCGACTGGAGTGTCGCTCTCTGGAGTAGCGGCTCTTTGTCTAGAAGGCCCTTTGACAGTAACCTTCCTCTTCTTCTCTGGGAGGGCTTTCTCTGGAAGGATAACAGCTGCACCTGATTTCCGTTTCCAGGTTTTTTCGATAATAATAGGTCCCGTAGCTATTTTTCCATCTCCTGCAGGGATTACTTCCAGATATTCATCTGGAACAGCAGCGTCATCGGGTATGTCTGGAAATACCCTGACTGGTTCTTCGACGTTCCCTTCTTTGGGCCATCGAAGACTCCCCTTCATATTGTATCCATGTGCGAAGGAGCGAATGGACGCATAAAAGCGAGCATACGTATGAAGTATCCATAGCTCGGTTGTGCTTATAGCAGTCGATACTCTGAATTTGGCACCGGTACAAGCAGTGCTAAAATATCTCCAGGCTCTTGCACCATCAATTAGCTTCCCATAATGGTAAAAGCTGGTGGAGGGATTACCAACATGAAGTTGGTCATATCCAAACTGGCGAGCGAACCGACTTGGTAGATATGGTTCAAACGCACAGTCGTCTTATTCCTGTACATCAGATGTGAGGGTCTGATGCACATTAGCCATTTGAAAACTGGCACAGGTAATGAAGTCCTCCCTTCGCCTCTATCTTCAAATTGTACTCCGAGGCAGTCGGCTGGAACTTGTGGCCTTGTGCAGAAGAAGTTCCATCCATGAGAATAATTCAGCACTGCTCGGGTATCTGCCACTGTAGTTGCAGTCCATGTGGCTTTATTAAATTTCTGGAGGAAGACCTCCGCATTATCTCCAGGGTACGACGGCAACAAATTACAGTTATGATGCAGTAGCCAGCCCATCAGAAAAGTGTAGGGCATCTCCACCCTTGGGAACTCTTTTCGGTAAGGAGCATTGTTGATTAGTTCCTCACCAAAGGTCCACAAACCTGCATTTATTCGACACACCATTGCCGATAGCAGGTTGATTCTGACCTTGAACACCAAACGTACTGCCGGCCACAATATGTTTCGATGAATTTTGTCAATTGTGCTAATCCCTGGCACGATCCATCTCCGTAGCCACAGAGGCAGAAAGCCTGCCAGCAAAGCTTCCCTGGAGATCTTCTGACTGCCATGCCTCAGGTAGCTTAAGGTTTCAGTCCCCGCAAGGATGTCTCCAGTCTTAGTGGACAGATGCTGGTCAGGAGACTTATGTAAGATCATCAAACTGTAGATCAGATCTGAAGGAATTATTGAACAAGGGTTGATGGTTGGAGCCTTATTTTCTTAGGAATCTACCCTTCTCGTTCTTGGGTATCCTATTCTCATGGTAGAAGAGATAGGTTGTCCATTTATTAGTATATGCCAAGTGCGACCCACTATCATACATAGAGGTACAAATTAGATAATGGCACATCAGTTCTTGGTAGTCCTCAACCAATTGACGATTTTTCTCTCTGGTTTCTGCTAGTTCCTGGTTAGAGGGAACATACTCTTCATAGGGAAGCTTCATCCATCGGCAGTTTAGAGATGAATTGCATCTCGTGCAGGGCAAGACCCATTTCATCTAGTGGGGTTGCAAAAGTTTCTGTTGAACTCATATACAACTCCATCAAAGCCAAGAACAGATTACTGTTCATCGATATACCCTGGCTCGTAGAGGCTACCACTTCATAAAGGCCTATGGCTTCCAGGTCCGTCTTGAAGTTCTTCATGATCCAGACATTAAGCTGAATCCAGTTCTGGTTATATGGAGTCAACCACCCTGGTAGTCTAGGGTTGGACTGAGGATATAATACTGTAGCCCTTATGAACTTATTAATGAACATTGGAGTCTGCACCGGCTGGATCAGAGCTGAATCTTCGCTCGGTGTAAACCCAGGCAGTAGACCAGAGAAAGGGACGACACCACCACTAGGAGCACTAATGTGGTAGCCTATTTCGTTGGCTCTATCCTTCTTGAAAATGATTCTCCCCGGCCTACCATGACTGCTGGGAGTCAGGTTCCATAGCATCTGTCGAGGATGGGTGGCATGGACAAATGCAGATAGGGGATAATTCCTGGCCATGTCTGGGAGATACATTGCCCTCTCTCCGAACTTGAACACCCATGACTCCTTCTTGGGGTGTGTTTGTGACTGGAAATCTATCGCATCTCCGAACAAGAAAGCTGGCTTCAAAAATTGTTGGTCATCTAGCGATACCAACACTTCTCCATTTATCATAGACAACAGCATTCTGTCCTCCTGGACAACTATTAGTTGTTGTCTCCCTTCAGGGTATTCTGGATTCGACTGAGGGAACTCCATATGGGACAAGTTCTCCAAGTAATTTGAGCCCACCATACCAGCTGACGAGCCAAATATTTCTGCAAGCGGGTGAATTTGCAAGTCCACTGTCAAAAGTAAAAAGAAAAATCAAGTTAGTAAAAATCTAATTTGAATTTTTACGCAGATGACTTGGTCTGAGTTTTACGCATAAAGATTAAAGACTCTGACTATGCAAACTTTACGCTTATGCACAAAAATTAAAAGTTGATAAAGTGAAAAAGTTCTTTATTTTTACGCAAAGTTTTTCACTTGTGAATTTTACGCTGGCACATATTGATGTGAGCGTATTGTGAATTTTATGCTGGCACATATTGATGTGAGCGTATTGTGAATTTTACGCTGGCACATATTGATGTGAGCGTATTGTGAATTTTACGCTGGCACGTATTGACATGAGCGTAATTTGAATTTTACGCTGGCACGTATCGACGAGAGCGTATTTTGAATTTTACGCTGCCACATATTGATGTGAGCGTATTTTGATTTTTACGCTGGCACATATTGATGTGAGCGTATTTTAATTTTTACGCTGGCACGTATAGACGTGGGCGTATGTTTTTATTTTTACGCTGACACGTATAACGTGGGCGTGAAGTTTAAAGTTCGAGTGTAATGCCTATTGTTCGTATTACATATTTTGGAAATACGTGTACGTATTTTCTTGTATTGTTCCTTGTTTAGTTTTCTTGGCTTGGTTTAACTCTCGGTTTGGGTTGGCTTGGTTCGGCCGGCCCAATGCTTGGTTCATCATGGACCAAGGTGAACCCCCTACCTACCACCAACCCATGATATTTATTTCCCCACCAACCTTCTATTTCCTCCATAACTCTCATTTATTTTTCTTCTTCTTCCTTCCTCTCCACAACTCCCCAACCCTTAGGCAAGTGCAACTTGTTTCCACAAGAGAACTCATTTTTATGGTTCCATTAGCTTCTTCTCATGATTCTAAGACACATTAGAACTTGTCATTTTCCATTTTGAGGCTTTGATTCTTGTAGATCTATAATTTAGTATTTTTGGATTTTGGTGGTTCTGATCTATCAAACTCCTTTGTTTTCAAGTTTTTATGGTTCCATGTTGTAGATAATTTTATTCTACCCAATTTTGACCTTTGGAAAGTTGGATTCGGACTTGTTTTGACCAAGATATGGACTGTTGAAGCTTAGATTCAACCTTGGAGTTCTTGCTGTTCTTGCCCTTTGGAGAAGACAGTGAACAGTGAGCTAGCTTTTTAGCTTATGCCACTGAGCTGTACGCTGCTCTTTAGCGAGCGTACGCTAGCCTTCGTACGCTGCTCTTTAGCGAGCGTACGCTAGCCTTCGTACGCTGCTCTTTAGCGAGCGTACGCTAGCCTTCGTACGCTGCTCTTTAGTGAGCGTACGCTCACCTTGATACGCTGCCTATTGGCAGCGTGTCTTGAGCATATGCTAGCTTAAGCGAGCAAGGCGTACGCTGGCTCCTTTCGTACGTTAGCTCGGGCGAACGCAGTCTTGAGCATACGCTAGCTTGAGCGTACGCTGACCTGTAGCTCGAGCGTGCCCTTGTGTACGCTGACCCTTGCGTACGCTTCCCATTGGAAGTGTATGGATCCTTTGGTACGCAGACCTGAGCGTACGCTAGCCTGATGTGTTGCCTGATTACCCTTGATCTTCTATAGCCCTGTATATTGATATTTTATTAGATATTTAACGTCATTTTATATCCTTATGCCTTTTGTCATAAACTTGATAATCATGGATTTGTTTAATATGTTTGGAAATAAAACCTGACATGACCTGATAGTGGCCCGTCGTGGCGCACTCCTGACAAGTACACTTGACATGATAAACCTGACATGACCTGATAGTGGCCCGTCGTGGCGCACTCCTGACAAGTACACTTGACATGATAAACCTGACATGTTATATCTTGATAAGCTGTTGCGACGGTTACCTGACATGACATGACCTGTATGAATAACCTGGACACCGTGGGCGATTGTGCTTGTACAAATAATCCAGTCCTGTCTTGCATCATGTCTAGGAGGGGACTCCTGAGTACCACGGTCAGGAGTACCTACTGAAATGGACTAAGGTTAATAACTAGATTAATATATTAGTCATGAAAAGATTTTCCAGCTACAGGCAATCCCGTTACCTGGGCGCGCTTGGGATCTGTAGCCTGCCGTCGAGTAGGGCACATTTCCAGCACACTGTCATGTGTTGCTCCCTTCAAGCTACTTAAGGGTACATGCATTTCCTGGACGATGTACCCACCTGAATTCAACCCTAATCTTTCGACCTGGGTAACCTGGATGGTCTGCAGGGCCTGTGGCTGTGGAATAATCTCACTGTATCTTGTTAATAACTAGGACTGTGATAACCCTAGTTAGTTAAAGTATCAAGCCGTAGGTCTTGCTTGGCCGTGAAATGATTGGATGGAGCCTAACAAGTCTAGTCTTGCCCTGATCTTGTTCCAGACTGTTACATGACCAGCATGCTTGTATTTATTTTCTCGATAAATGGTGAGAAACCAAGCTCCGTTCAGACGAAGGGTTACAACCCCGGTCCTTGTTTGGTTTACGGGTTGTAACCTAGCTATCTGAATAGTTCCATGGTTATCTCGTCGTATATCATCCTGGCATGTTTTTCCTTATTTCTAGTTTTTACCAGTTATTTATATTTCCTGTCTTTTATTATATTATTTATATTCCTGTGCTGATTGCTGGTTTTAGTTCTTAAGTGAAGCTCCTTTGTGGCACTTGCTCTTTCTGGGGTCTGACCCAGCTGGTTTTGTGTGGCCAGATTTCGGAGCAGCTCCAGAGGATCTACCGATCTTCCTGCCAGATGGTGGCCACTAGACGGAACCCTGGCAACGAGTGGGTTTATTTTTGGCTCTCCCGCTCTATTGTGAAAATATTCTTTTGAGGCGTTTAGCCGACGAGCACCTGTTTAGCTCGATTGTACTTTTATTTACTGTCTGTCTACGGGCTGTAACATGATTAACAGATCCTAGGGTTGATCATGTATGACTAAACTCTTGCTAGTCCTGACATTTTGTACGACTAGCTTCATGATCAGCTGAATATGTAATATTTGGGACGCCTTATTATTGTGTATTTAATGATCATACATCTTGTAACTTTTACTTACTTGCTTGTGATTGAGACAATAGGCTTGTTCATGACCATAGGAGACTGTTGGCTTGTAGTAAACCCTCATGTATCTAGACAGCCGTGACCGTATAGCGAGATGGAATCCATTTCATATACGTAGTTGGCTATGTCTGCCCCCGCTCTCCAGTATTCTGGTTCTGGGGCGTGACATGGTTTAAGTGGTGGCCCATGCAGGTCTTGTAAATCAAGATATGTGAGGGTTTACCGAATAGATGTCTCAATCAGTATTCGTCCTTGATCTCTGCTCGTATCTTCTGAATCCCTGGATTCTTGTCCTGATCATATGCTTGTATCGTTGCTCTGTCCTGGTCCTTCCTTATTGTTTCCTATGTCGTCTTCTTCAGCGGCATAGTACCTGACCCGGCCGATCAGCAAGGCGGAGCACCTCCCGCGGACCAGTAGCAACCTGGAGACCAAGCCCAGCATTCCAGAGTAGCCTCCAGAGTCGTACCTTCTGGCGGAGAGCCACCAGTCCAGCCAGTTCAACCTGTAGAACATGATGACGGCACTTTGGTAGGTCTTGTCAGGACCTTGATAGCTTCCCAAGACCGGCGTGGAGATGCCTTGCAACAGGCAGTGGCGGATGCTTTGACCCGGGGTGGTCATCAGGGTAACAGCGCTGCCAACAGCTTCAAGCGCTTGAACCCTCCCTTCTTTGACGGTAGTGAAGATGCTATCGCAGCAGATGCATGGCTTCAGGACACAGAGGTGGTTCTTGAAGCAGCCAGGACTCCAGAGAATGAGAAGGTAGCCGTGGTGTGCTTGCAGCTATTAGATCTTGCCCGCAGCTGGTGGGCAGCGCAGGCCGTTGGATTAGTAGCACACATTGCTTGGGCAGTATTCAGAGAGAGATTCCAGACCAACTATTTCGATGCCATGGCTCGGTATGATCTACAGACCCGGTTCACTAATCTGAAGCAAGGAGGCAGGACGGTCGACGGATATGCGGCCGAGTTTTCCAGACTCAGTCGGTTTGCTCCCACTTTGGTGGCAACCGAGTATGATAGAGCCCAGCGGTTCCAACAGGGACTTCACTTGGAGATCTTGTTGGCGGTCGAGCAGTTTGAGCATCAGACTTTTGATGCAGTCTTGAGAGCAGCCCGGAGGCATGAGTACACCTCCCAGAGGATTGTGGATAGGACCGGAGGTCGGAAGAGATCTCACGGCCAGATGAATCAGTCTTCGGCACCAGCCCCGGCAGCCAGGGCCTTGACTATTGGAGTTCTGAGGCGAGCGGTCTCAGTGACGTCGGTTCAGCATTCCACTCCGACGTACTGTCACGCCCCGCTCCCGTAGGAGCGATCGTCCTCGCTAAGGCGTGATGCCGCACGAGCCTAGATTGCGCTCGTGCAAGGCGGGTTCCATAACGGCCGATTTCAGCGGCTACGACGGGGTCGTCGCCTTTGAAGTCCCGTGCAGAGACATTGAATATATTGCAGCGGAATTTAAAGAACACATGAACACAAGTATTTCAAAGAAAGCTCTTTTATTGATATTGAATTCAAGGATTACATTGTGGGCGCAAGGCCAATTACAAGTCTCTCAAGTCTCACTTTTCTCTCATTTTACAAGTCACTCTGCTCTCTCTCATCTCTCGATACAATACTTGATTCCAGCGGAAGCTTCGGAAGGCGATGTCCATACATTACGTCCTGTATAAGTCTTCAGATCACGCGACCGCACGCTTCGACTCGCCAAGGAACTCCGTGCCTCGACGCATCCAAGCGAGCTCCGTGCCACGAGCTTCTACCTGTGCCTGCACATGAAACACTGTGTGGGTGTCAGTACCACTGTACTGGTGGAGTGAGCTTCTCGCCCACCCATACAAAACCTACACGTTTCATTTACTTTGTGTAACATAAACCCTTTTTATGATTGTCTTTCTATTCTTGCCTTAGGATCAGTTTTAGGACCGGCGCCTTAGCGCAACTTGTGTATCGGAACCATCTCGTGCTAGCAATGTCAACGTTAACTCATACTTTGTATCTAGACCACTCCTCGTGCCAACAACGTTAACCTATCAAGTCGTGTTTGCCTTACGGCCATAATCAGAGACGCAACTACACGAAGGACTCCATTTCCTTGCTTCTAGACCTTTCTCGTGCTTGCATTGTCGACGCACCGACTTATACTTATCTTTCGTGCCAAACTCTGGGACGTAACGACTCGGTCGTGCCACAACTCGATTCGTGCTTCAATACCTCCGAGGCAGTGCCTCATTGCTTAGTCTCGGCTACACTTGTGTCGTGACAACGCGGCCGTGCCTCATAACTCAACGTAACTCCACACAACATGCCCTACGGCCCTTTTTGACTTAACTCGCAACTTAAAAGTCGACGCCACATCTCGTGCCGAAGCACGTCGCCTTTGCTGTAGCTAAATCTTAGGCTCCGACATTGTGTCTTTTTAACTCATACATATTCAACTCAATCCAAAGGCACGCACACGGATTGCCGCCCGTGCCGACACAAAACTTACCATATTAGTTGAAAACAACAATTATTATTAAGTGTTTGTTATGGGATTGGCCTAACCAGCCGCCTTAGACGTAGCCTGGTACTCGAGATCCTTGCACCGCAGGTTGCGATCCCCGATGCAAGTCCCCGACATACCGATCGCCTAACCAGCGTTGCCTATTACCCAGCTCGGCTACAACTTGTTTCTTCCTAGGCCGAGACGGTCCCGTGGCCGCGGGTCTCCGCTCGAAGAAACCACCCCTTGTCGACAAGTGTCCAAGTTCATAAGGGTTACATGGAGTGTTTTAGGATACAGTTTGGGCTTGTTATGTGATCAATTCATTTACTTAGTTGTTTTAACTCTTTCCCTTTTTCATACTTCCTTTGCAGAGCCCCTAACCAGGGTTGCCTCGGCGACTAACCATCGCTTAGACTTAACGTTCTTTGAACTCAGGGAACGGCTACTGCATAGCCTTCCAACTTAACTTGAACATAACATGTTTTCTTGAGTGTCGACCGACCGTGGATAACTTTCCACTGAACCAACCGTGGCTCGTGCCTCTAAACCGACTCGTGTTCTATGCAACGCTGTCGCCCAAGTCATACTTCATATGATGGGCCTTGGGGTCATGGGACTATTTATCTTGACAACCGCAGAATGAGCGGGGCAGCACGTAGAATAACTTAGGTCGACCGGCATAACTTTGCCTAACCCACTCAAGCCTACAACATGACCCAAGGGACGAGCAAAGGCTACGCCAAGCCTTGCGGGACAGGACCGTGCATGCTTTAGCAAGCATTTGTGCGGGCGACGCCTATGACTTAGGCTAACTCTCAGCTTTTGCACCGAAGACCAACTTTCCTTCTCCCAAGCCACGGGATGAAGGACCGAGTGTCATTTTCAAAGCACCGTGCACCAACTCTAAGCCGACCGTGGGACGTTTTCCATGTTCTAACTCGATTCAAACCGTCGGGATTAATCCCTTAGCTATGTGGATGCGTAGCTTTTATTATTAAGCCTAACTTGTGCAAGTTGAAAACACGATTTATTATGTAAAGGCAAAGATGAGGAGAGTTCACCGAAACTACCCCACCTGAGCGATGTCTCCGAGCAAGCCGTTGCAAGGCTAAGGCCGAACGCCGTCGGCGTTCCGATTCCTCCGATCGACTTTGCGGGACGGGGCACTACAACATACACCACTCAGAACAAGTCTCGTCCTCGAGACTTTCCTGAAGGCAAGCCATCCTACCATTTCTATGGCCAAGACTTAATCGTACGCACACACCTACGCGTTCCTTCGATACCGAGCCACGCTCGCACGAATATCAATCTTTCTGTTAACACGGTTTCAAGATCTCGATACACTCCCATCTTTCAAGCCTTGCTTGAACTCGTCGTATCACTTGGCTGGATCATGCATGCATTCCAAGCGTCCCCAAAATACATGCATTTAACCAAGCCGCATGATAAAGAATCTGTCATTCTCACTCGAGTCGCATCGTGCACATACCCAGGCGTCCCTGAAATATATGCATGTCAGCCGAGTCTCGTGAGCAGGTTTCCTATATTCGTGACCTCTATGCATGCCAATCCTCAAGATCAATCTTTCGATTGCTAACACTTGCAACAGGGTGTCTCGCCTAGCCGCTAGGCTATTTCTTTTCGAGGCTAAGTCAATGTCAGGATTGGAATCATAGTTCCCAAACAATAATGCCAACACTGACCCCAATCCTAGGGTCAAACCAAAGCCGATCATACGGGGTCTTCTACCCAAGCTCGCGTCACTCAGATTTCTAAACATCGAGCACGATCACCTATTCGCCTCAGCGCATTCGTTGCGCGTATTCGAATCCAATTCATGTATTCGATCACGAGGTCATCTAGCTCGACAATTCGTTGTGCCCCAATCTCACGCGAGTCCGATTATCCACGGTGGTTCATGAATCACCATGCAACGCACCCGCAGAATAATCATTCTCATCGGGGCGTAACTCTTGTTTGAGTTTAGACTCATTCATTCTCGATACGCGGATTGGACCTACTCAATCCTCAAGTTTGATTCTTCAAACACACAAATCCATTCTCGAGTCTATCTTCGCGTCAAACCACAAATCGAAGCACAAATTGTCGCACCGTACAAGTTCGACCACTCCCGCTGTATGAATCACCATACCAGCGCTCACGCAGAGTGATCGCCCTAATCGGTGTGACGCATGTGCGAGGCTTGAGTAGCACTCGCATAAGACAAGAACATCAACGTTGTGGTTGTCGACGAAGCAAATCCAAACATTCCAGTTTTCATCCAAGCCAAGTTCGATAGTTCGATCGTCATTCGTTCAACTTAGAAAATCCTCGAGCCAAGCCTATCTTTTCTTCGACATATTTTTAATATTTCAAGTATAGCGTCCAACGGAATAATAACATTTACACGACCGTCATTCGCCGAGTCAGAGTGCCCCCGAGTTATCGCATATCGATCTTTGATACGCCTCAATACCATCGACGATATGCGTAACCTGACGATCTTCCTTTGCAACCAATTTCGAGTCGTGCGACTAATGCTATTGTTCGAACTGGACACACCACAATTCCTCGATATTCAAGATCAAGTTCGATCGCAATTCCTCAAGTTCGTTTCAAGATCGTTGTTCAAAACTCAAGTCACATTTCATTTGCATCAATCCGATATCGCACGCGCGATCCTCTAAGTTTTCTCGATCAAGACCATTCAATTTCATTCATCGTTCCGAAACGTTTTCTATCTCGTGTTGCTCATTCACAAGTTGTCCGAACGAGATGCTCGTTCGGGCCATTCGAAGTCACGACCAACTAAGCGTGACGCGTTCTAAGGCTTTACGCGATCGTATCGCCTCGCCGATATACTCGTAATCCTCAATATTCACTCGAACAATTTCCAAGACGAACCATACACCACTCGGACTCGAGCCACTCGACTAATCGTCGACACTCATTCTTATTCTTCTCCGAACCTATCACATACACCACTCGGATTCAAGCCATAAGATCTAGTCCTCAATCACGTTCGCGTCATGCGCTAAGATATCCTTCAGATTCGTTCGACGAATCGCTAACGTAGTCGCTCGCGTCGTATCGACGCACTAAGTCGTTCGCACTATTTCCTCAAAATCTAAATCAATCTTCCGTGTACGCCTAAGCGTTAGTCCGATAGCGTTCCTATCGATAGACACTCTAAGTATATCTCCGTTTCCGACCGAACGATACTTGATATCGCTCGCAACTCGTTTGCACCAAGGGTCAAGGTGCGCGACGCGAAACACAACTTAGCCAAAAGGCCGTGTGCATAGCCATTACTGTGCGGACTATATTCCGAGTTTGCACGCTCAATTGCTAAGGTCGACGTTGGACTAATTACGCATGCACGCGACTTGCTAAGGTCGATGTTGGACTATTCGAGCATACGTGCGACTTCGCTAACATTAGCACATACTTTCTATCGAGTCAAGTTTGCAACGTTCAGCACAAAGGCCTTATCGACACATTTGGCAACGGCCTACCTATGTGTTAGACTGAACGCTTGTACGAGCTTTCAAAAATATTTAGACTTATTGTATGGACATGCCGAGGGACATTTGAGAGAGAGCATACCAACGATATCACGTTGCGGAAGCACAATTCAGAGTTTGCGGAACAACGGAGTTAAAGAATTCAATCGGTAGTCCAAGGACGTAAAGCCGTGCTCTGATACCATTATGTCACGCCCCGCTCCCGTAGGAGCGATCGTCCTCGCTAAGGCGTGATGCCGCACGAGCCTAGATTGCGCTCGTGCAAGGCGGGTTCCATAACGGCCGATTTCAGCGGCTACGACGGGGTCGTCGCCTTTGAAGTCCCGTGCAGAGACATTGAATATATTGCAGCGGAATTTAAAGAACACATGAACACAAGTATTTCAAAGAAAGCTCTTTTATTGATATTGAATTCAAGGATTACATTGTGGGCGCAAGGCCAATTACAAGTCTCTCAAGTCTCACTTTTCTCTCATTTTACAAGTCACTCTGCTCTCTCTCATCTCTCGATACAATACTTGATTCCAGCGGAAGCTTCGGAAGGCGATGTCCATACATTACGTCCTGTATAAGTCTTCAGATCACGCGACCGCACGCTTCGACTCGCCAAGGAACTCCGTGCCTCGACGCATCCAAGCGAGCTCCGCGCCACGAGCTTCTACCTGTGCCTGCACATGAAACACTGTGTGGGTGTCAGTACCACTGTACTGGTGGAGTGAGCTTCTCGCCCACCCATACAAAACCTACACGTTTTATTTACTTTGTGTAACATAAACCCTTTTTATGATTGTCTTTCTATTCTTGCCTTAGGATCAGTTTTAGGACCGGCGCCTTAGCGCAACTTGTGTATCGGAACCATCTCGTGCTAGCAATGTCAACGTTAACTCATACTTTGTATCTAGACCACTCCTCGTGCCAACAACGTTAACCTATCAAGTCGTGTTTGCCTTACGGCCATAATCAGAAACGCAACTACACGAAGGACTCCATTTCCTTGCTTCTAGACCTTTCTCGTGCTTGCATTGTCGACGCACCGACTTATACTTATCTTTCGTGCCAAACTCTGGGACGTAACGACTCGGTCGTGCCACAACTCGATTCGTGCTTCAATACCTCCGAGGCAGTGCCTCCTTGCTTAGTCTCGGCTACACTTGTGTCGTGACAACGCGGCCGTGCCTCATAACTCAACGTAACTCCACACAACATGCCCTACGGCCCTTTTTGACTTAACTCGCAACTTAAAAGTCGACGCCACATCTCGTGCCGAAGCACGTCGCCTTTGCTGTAGCTAAATCTTAGGCTCCGACATTGTGTCTTTTTAACTCATACATATTCAACTCAATCCAAAGGCACGCACACGGATTGCCGCCCGTGCCGACACAAAACTTACCATATTAGTTGAAAACAACAATTATTATTAAGTGTTTGTTATGGGATTGGCCTAACCAGCCGCCTTGGACGTAGCCTGGTACTCGAGATCCTTGCACCGCAGGTTGCGATCCCCGATGCAAGTCCCCGACATACCGATCGCCTAACCAGCGTTGCCTATTACCCAGCTCGGCTACAACTTGTTTCTTCCTAGGCCGAGACGGTCCCGTGGCCGCGGGTCTCCGCTCGAAGAAACCACCCCTTGTCGACAAGTGTCCAAGTTCATAAGGGTTACATGGAGTGTTTTAGGATACTGTTTGGGCTTGTTATGTGATCAATTCATTTACTTAGTTGTTTTAACTCTTTCTCTTTTTCATACTTCCTTTGCAGAGCCCCTAACCAGGGTTGCCTCGGCGACTAACCATCGCTTAGACTTAACGTTCTTTGAACTCAGGGAACGGCTACTGCATAGCCTTCCAACTTAACTTGAACATAACATGTTTTCTTGAGTGTCGACCGACCGTGGATAACTTTCCACTGAACCAACCGTGGCTCGTGCCTCTAAACCGACTCGTGTTCTATGCAACGCTGTCGCCCAAGTCATACTTCATATGACGGGCCTTGGGGTCGTGGGACTATTTATCTTGACAACCGCAGAATGAGCGGGGCAGCACGTAGAATAACTTAGGTCGACCGGCATAACTTTGCCTAACCCACTCAAGCCTACAACATGACCCAAGGGACGAGCAAAGGCTACGCCAAGCCTTGCGGGACAGGACCGTGCATGCTTTAGCAAGCATTTGTGCGGGCGACGCCTATGACTTAGGCTAACTCTCAGCTTTTGCACCGAAGACCAACTTTCCTTCTCCCAAGCCACGGGATGAAGGACCGAGTGTCATTTTCAAAGCACGCCGTGCACCAACTCTAAGCCGACCGTGGGACGTTTTCCATGTTCTAACTCGATTCAAACCGTCGGGATTAATCCCTTAGCTATGTGGATGCGTAGCTTTTATTATTAAGCCTAACTTGTGCAAGTTGAAAACACGATTTATTATGTGAAGGCAAAGATGAGGAGAGTTCACCGAAACTATCCCACCTGAGCGATGTCTCCGAGCAAGCCGTTGCAAGGCTAAGGCCGAACGCCGTCGGCGTTCCGATTCCTCCGATCGACTTTGCGGGACGGGGCACTACACGTACCCTCAGCAGCAGCAGAAGCAGAAGCAGTCTTCCGCAGTGGGTTGTTCTCATTGTGGGAAGCCAGGCCATGTGGTGGCAGAATGTCGCAGGGCACATGGATTGTGTCTGGTTTGTGGAGCACCAGATCATAGGGTTGGATCTTGCCCGAACAGGGGTGGTTCATCCTCGTCCAACCTTTCTAGCTCTTCGGTGAGAGGACCCGTACCGGTCCAGCAGCAACAGCAGCAGTACCCATTGTCGAGGCCCTTGCCGCCTCAGACCCAAGTGTTCCAGCAGCAGAACCCCCAGCAGTATACTCAAGCCCAGGCTTTGAGTCAGAATAGGCAGCGAGGATATCAGCAGAGGGGACCAGCACCCCGAGGGCACGGTCAGGCTATGGTGATGACCGTGGAGGAAGAGTTGGCACCAGGTGAGGTAGTGGCAGGTACTATTCTCGTCAACTCCTTTCCAGCTTCAGCTTTATTTGATTCTGGTGCATCGTATTCTTTTATGTCTGCACGATTCGCGACACGGGTAGGATTGGAGCCCGAGTCATTATCAGTAAGGCTCAATATACTTACTGGTAACGGACTTGTGGGAGTAGATAGAGTGTTTTCCTCGTGTCGGATCGTAGTTAGCGGTAGAGAGTTCCCCGCTAGATTGATAGAGTTCCCGATGGCCGATTATGATGTGGTCTTAGGGATGGATTGGTTGAGGAACCAGTATGCTAGAATAGACTGCCATATTGGTAGGATTGTTTTTAGCATTCCAGGAGAGCCGGAGTTTTCTTTCTCTCGAGGTGAGGTTGAGTCATCTCCTCCAGTATTGCGGATGGCAGTAGCAGCAGTTCAGTTGCCCAGGATAGTGGACGAGTTCCCAGATGTTTTTCCAGAAGAGCTTCCAGGTATGCCTCCGGAGCGGGAGATCGAGTTCACTATAGACTTGATTCCCGGGACAGCCCCAGTGTCAGAGAGAGTCTACAGGATGGCGCCATCAGAGTTGGAGATCTTGTACAAGATGATTGAAGAACTCAGAACCAAGGGATTCATTCGTGCTAGTGGATCGCCTTGGGGAGCCCCGATGCTTCTTGTGAAAAAGAAGGATGGTACGTCCAGGTTATGTGTTGATTATCGTACCTTAAACTCAGTGACAATCAAGAACAGATACCCTCTCCCGAGGATAGATGACTTGTTTGATCAACTCAAAGGGGCATCAGTATTCTCGAAGATTGATTTGCACTCAGGTTATCATCAGATCAGAGTCAGAGAGCAGGACATCCCGAAGACAGCTTTTAGATCGAGATATGGGCATTGGGAGTTCCTTGTTATGCCTTTTGGGGCAACCAATGCGCCGGCAGTATTCATGGACCTCATGAATCGTATCTTCATGCCTTACTTGGATCAGTTTGTGATTGTGTTCTTGGATGACATTCTGGTCTACAGCAAGAGTGAGGCGGAGCATGAGCAGCATCTCCGTATAGTTCTTCAGACTCTCAGGGGGTACCAGTTATATGCCAAGTTTAGTAAATGCGAGTTCTGGCTCGATCGCATTTCGTACTTGGGTCATATCATCACTCGAGGAGGAGTAGAAGTGGATCCCCAGAAGATTGTGGCTATTGAGTCATGGCCAGTGCCCAGCACAGTTGCAGAGGTTCGTAGTTTTTTCGGGTTGGCCGGCTACTACAGGCGGTTTGTTTCGGACTTTGCTTGGATATCAGCACCATTGACCCAGTTGACCCGCAAGGACGCAGTTTGCTTGGACAGCAGAGTGTCAGAGTTCTTTTGAGCAGTTGAAGCGAGGCCTGATAACAGCTCCTATTCTCACGCTTCCAGATGGGACCGGAGGATTTTCAGTGTATTATGATGCTTCAGGCAGAGGTTTAGGATGTGTTCTGATGCAGCATGGAAAGGTAATAGCTTATGCGTCATGACAACTTCGTGATCATGAGAGGAATTACCCAACCCATGACTTGGAGCTGGCAGCAGTGGTGTTTGCACTTAAATTGTGGAGGCACTACTTGTACGGAGATAGGGTAGAGATTTTCACCGACCACAAGAGCCTGAAGTATGTTTTCACCCAGAAGGATCTTAACATGCGTCAGAGGAGGTGGCTGGAGCTTCTTGTGGATTATGATGTCAGCTTGCAGTATCATCCTGGGAAGGCCAATGTTGTTGCGGATGCATTAAGCAGGAGAGCCGGAGCTTATTTCCTGACAGCGCAGCCAGAATTATTAGCGGATCTTTAGAAGATGGGTATAGAAGTTGTTCTCCCTTCCAGTGTGGCCTTAATGGCCAGTATGCAAGTTCAGTCCACTATAGTCGAGAGGATCCGGATGGCGCAGTCGACAGATTCCAAGCTTCAGCGACTCAGAACAGAGTGCGAGGCAGGACGAAGACCAGAGTTATGCATTCATGAGGATGGTACACTTCGACATGGTAATCGTCTTTGTGTACCCAGCGGAGATATCCGACAGGAGATCATGTCAGAAGCTCACAGTTCTCAGTATTCCATCCATCCTGGCAGTACGAAGATGTACCGTGATATCCGACAACATTTCTGGTGGAATGGCATGAAGCGGAAGATAGCTCGGTTTGTCTCTCGGTGTTTGGTTTGCCAACAAGTTAAAGCCGAACATCAGAGATCGGCTGGACTTCTTCAGCCCTTACCGATTCCAGAATGGAAGTGGGAGCATGTGACCATAGATTTCGTGACTGGATTACCTAGGTCCCCAGCTGGTAGAGATGCTATCTGGGTTATAGTTGATCGGCTCACGAAAGTGGCTCACTTTCTTCCATTCAGAGTTGGTCAGTCGACGGCTCAGTTAGCAGAGATGTATCTTAGGCAGATCGTCAGATTGCACGGAGTGCCAGTCAGTATCACCTCGGACCGAGATTCAAGATTTACGTCGCACTTTTGGCGTAGCTTGCAAGAGAGTTTGGGGACTCATCTCCAGTTCAGTTCAGCATATCACCCGCAGACAGATGGCCAGTCGGAGCGCACAATCCAGACTCTTGAAGACATGTTGCGGTCTTGTACACTTGACTTTGGTGGTTCATGGGAAGATCATTTGCACCTGGTGAAATTCTCATACAACAATAGTTTCCAGGCCAGTATCCAGATGGCACCGTTCGAGACACTGTATGGCAGGAAGTGCAGATCCCCGTTAGCCTGGGATGATGTTGGAGAGAGGCAGATGCTTGGTCCAGAGATGATTGCCCAGACAGTTGAAGTGGTCAGGCAAGTCAGAGATCATCTTCGAGTTGCCCAAGATCGCCAGCGCCACTGGGCCGATTCTCATCGGCGCCCTCTCGAGTTTTCGGTCGGCGATCATGTATTCCTGAGGATTTCGCCTAACGGTGGCGTCATTCGTTTCGGCGTACGGGGCAAGCTTGGTCCTAGGTATATAGGACCGTTTGACATTCTGGAGCGAGTAGGAGATGTATCCTATCGTCTTGCCCTTCCGCCGTCGCTAAGCGAGGTGCATGACGTGTTCCGTGTATCCCAATTACGACGGTACATCCCGGACCCGAGCCATATCCTGGATCATTCGGAATTGGTTGTTGGTACCAACCTTTCGTATGAGGAGAGGCCCGTGTCTATATTGGATCGAAGAGAGAAGATCCTCAAGAACAAGACTATCAAGTTAGTCCGAGTTGCTTGGGGTCATCACTCTTTGGGGGAGTCAACGTGGGAGCGTGAGGATGATATCCGATCACGATATCCCGACTTGTTTGACTCGTGAGGTATAATGTCTTTCTTATGCCTCATGCCATCAATTCCTTGCTTGCATGATTGATTGATTGCCTAGTATAGCTTGCTTGTTATTAGTGTAGCTTGTTCTTGCCCCTCTAGCCCCTTGATTAAATTTCGAGGACGGAATTCTTTTAAGGTGGGTAGAGTTGTAATGCCTGTTGTTCGTATTACGTATTTTGGAAATACGTGTACGTATTTTCTTGTATTGTTCCTTGTTTAGTTTTCTTGGCTTGGTTTAACTCTCGGTTTGGGTTGGCTTGGTTCGGCCGGCCCAATGCTTGGTTCATCATGGACCAAGGTGAACCCCCTACCTACCACCAACCCATGATATTTATTTCCCCACCAACCTTCTCTTTCCTCCATAACTCTCATTTATTTTTCTTCTTCTTCTTTCCTCTCCACAACTCCCCAACCCTTAGGCAAGTGCAACTTGCTTCCACAAGAGAACTCATTTTTATGGTTCCATTAGCTTCTTCTCATGATTCTAAGATACATTAGAACTTGTCATTTTCTATTTTGAGGCTTTGATTCTTGTAGATCTACAATTTAGTATTTTTGGATTTTGGTGGTTCTGATCTATCAAACTCCTTTGTTTTCAAGTTTTTATGGTTCCATGTTGTAGATAATTTTATTCTACCCAATTTTGACCTTTGGAAAGTTGGATTCGGACTTATTTTGACCAAGATATGGACTGTTGAAGCTTAGATTCAACCTTGGAGTTCTTGCTGTTCTTGCCCTTTGGAGAAGACAGTGAACAGTGAGCTAGCTTTTTAGCTTATGCCACTGAGCTGTACGCTGCTCTTTAGCGAGCGTACGCTAGCCTTCGTACGCTGCTCTTTAGCGAGCGTACGCTAGCCTTCGTACGCTGCTGTTTAGTGAGCGTACGCTAGCCTTCGTACGCTGCTCTTTAGTGAGCGTACGCTCACCTTGATACGCTGCCTGTTGGCAGCGTGTCTTGAGCATACGCTAGCTTAAGCGAGCAAGGCGTATGCTGGCTCCTTTCGTACGCTAGCTCGGGCGAACGCAGTCTTGAGCATACGCTAGCTTGAGCGTACGCTGACCTGTAGCTCGAGCGTGCCCTTGTGTACGCTGACCCTTGCGTACGCTTCCCATTGAAAGTGTATGGATCCTTTGGTACGCAGACCTGAGCGTACGCTAGCCTGATGCGTTGCCTGATTACCCTTGATCTTCTATAGCCCTGTATATTGATATTTTATTAGATATTTAACGTCCATTTTATATCCTTATGCCTTTTGTCATAAACTTGATAATCATGGATTTGTTTAATATGTTTGGAAATGAAACCTGACATGACCTGATAGTGGCCCGTCGTGGCGCACTCCTGACAAGTACACTTGACATGATAAACCTGACATGACCTGATAGTGGCCCGTCGTGGCGCACTCCTGACAAGTACACTTGACATGATAAACCTGACATATTATATCTTGATAAGCTGTTGCGACGGCTACCTGACATGACATGACCTGTATGAATAACCTGGACACCGTGGGCGATTGTGCTTGTACAAATAATCCAGTCCTGTCTTGCATCATGTCTAGGAGGGGACTCCTGAGTACCACGGTCAGGAGTACCTACTGAAATGGACTAAGGTTAATAACTAGATTAATACATTAGTCATGAAGAGATTTTCCAGCTACAGGCAATCGCGTTACCTGGGCGCGCTTGGGATCTGTAGCCTGCCGTCGAGTAGGGCACATTTCCAGCACACTGTCATGTGTTGCTCCCTTCAAGCTACTTAAGGGTACATGCGTTTCCTGGACGATGTACCCACCTGAATTCAACCCTAATCTTTCGACCTGGGTAACCTGGATGGTCTGCAGGGCCTGTGGCTGTGGAATAATCTCACTGCATCTTGTTAGTAACTAGGACTGTGATAACCCTAGTTAGTTAAAGTATCAAGCCGTAGGTCTTGCTTGGCCGTGAAATGATTGGATGGAGCCTAACAAGTCTAGTCTTGCCCTGATCTTGTTCCAGACTGTTACATGACCAGCATGCTTGTATTTATTTTCTCGATAAATGGTGAGAAACCAAGCTCCGTTCAGACGAAGGGTTACAACCCCGGTCCTTGTTTGGTTTACGGGTTGTAACCTAGCTATCTGAATAGTTCCATGGTTATCTCGTCGTATATCATCCTGGCATGTTTTTTCTTATTTCTAGTTTTACCAGTTATTTATATTTCCTATCTTTTATTATATTATTTATATTCCTGTGCTGATTGCTGGTTTTAGTTCTTAAGTGAAGCTCCTTTGTGGCACTTGCTCTTTCTGGGGTCTGACCCAGCTGGTTTTGTGTGGCCAGATTTCGGAGCAGCTCCAGAGGATCTACCGATCTTCCTGCCAGATGGTGGCCACTAGACGGAACCCTGGCAACGAGTGGGTTTATTTTTGGCTCTCCCGCTCTATTGTGAAAATATTCTTTTGAGGCGTTTAGCCGACGAGCACCTGTTTAGCTCGATTGTACTTTTATTTACTGTCTGCCTACGGGCTGTAACATGATTAACAGATCCTAGGGTTGATCATGTATGACTAAACTCTTGCTAGTCCTGACATTTTGTACGACTAGCTTCTTGATCAGCTGAATATGTAATATTTGGGACGCCTTATTATTGTGTATTTAATGATCATACATCTTGTAACTTTTACTTACTTGCTTGTGATTGAGACAATAGGCTTGTTCATGACCATAGGAGACTGTTGGCTTGTAGTAAACCCTCATGTATCTAGACAGCCGTGACCGTATAGCGAGATGGAATCCATTTCATATACATAGCTGGCTATGTCTGCCCCCGCTCTCCAGTATTCTGGTTCTGGGGCGTGACATCGAGTCTTCTTCTTCTCCGGTGAACTCACGGCGAAAGTTAGGTAGTATTCTACCTTTCATGGCCGGAGCCACGACGGGGTTGGTCTGTCGGGGTGCCGCCGATGATGGGGTGTTGGTTTCTGCGCGATCGGCCATCGACGAAGCAACGGCGGGCTTCTTACCCTTGCTGTCGGTGGCGGTTTTGCTCTTGGGGGCCATCGATTTGAAGTGAGAGTATGTAGAGGAAGAAAGTAAAGAGAGATTGAAATTTCGAGAACGAGTAAAGTTCTCTATGTACTCGTAAAGCTCTATTTATAGAGAATTTTTGAAATTGGTTCAAATTTCCGAAATTTACGCTGACGGTTGGATATCTCGACTTTTACGTGGACTGTTGAGTATCCCAAACTCTACGCAGATGACTGTTGGGTATCCCGAATTCTACGCAGACTGTTGAATATCTCGAATTTTACGCTTCTGTTCAAAGTATTTCAAATTTTGAATAAATTTGAAAACTTTGAAGGGGGTCTTGTAGGAGCGTAAAAAGTGATTCATGGACAAAGTTAAAAGAATTTGAGAGCTTTACGCAAGTCAAACAGGGTTAAACTCAGACTTTACGCAAGTCAAACAGAATAAAACTCTACGCGAGCTACTTTACGCGAGAGCCATCCTCAAAGCTTTTACACGAGGGACAGGCTGTCAAATCATGCATTTAATGCACGTGATACTGTTCTGACATAATAATTTTCTGACAGCAGGATTGCACAAAAGCCAAGAAGATTTGATTTACACTAAATCCAACACTTGTCGTTTAGTGTGCAGACGGGCTACTTTTACGCTCAAGAGATTGCTTCTTTTACGCACGAAAGCTATTCGAGCTTTTACACTCAAGGACTGTTGTGCGCGTAAAGTTTATTTGAGCTAATTTTACGCTCAAGGCTATTTTTAGCCACTTTACGCGGAAGTTTATTTTAGGCTATTTTACGCCCAGTCTGCTACTTTACGCAGGAAGTATATTTTGGGTCATTTTTAGGCCCGATCTTTTCTGGCTACATGAGAACGTGGTCTGCTTACGTGGCTTTCATGTCACACTTATCGAGGAACGTGTGTACGTGCTTTCCCCATTTTGTTGAAGTAATGGGACACGTGTCACCATGCGTAGAGATCAAAACTTTATATGGGACACGTGTCATCATGCGTAGAGGATGATTTTCATCGTGGGTGACAGTTGCTTGCGTAGAGACCCAACTTTGTTGCTTTTTACGCACAGAGGGTCTAGCCTATAAATAGACTTATTTTTAACACAGACATCATCAAAAGGAAGATACAGGAGAGGAGATTCTGAGAAAACTCATACTTTCAGAGTGATATTCCTAGAAGCATTTCTTCAACTTTTTCTAAGAACAGGGTGAAGCAAAGCAGGAAAGCAATCGACTGTGCCATCAGTGCCGTTGCTCGATACCTTTCTGGTGACTTAGTTCTTCCGATTGTTCGTCTTCTTCAAGCAGTTTTCTTCATCATCATCGTATGGTCCAAGGAACAAAGTGATCGCTCTCAGATCAGACTTCCATAGCAATAATTCCCAGAAACAATTTGTACTTTTGTACTTTTTCTAGTTTTCTTTCAAAATCCAATTTTAGGCATTTTGTTAAGTGAAACAATGTCATGCTAGCCGTCGCAACAGCATATCGAGGTATATCATGTCAGGTTTACTTGTCAGAAGTGCGCCACGACGGACCACTAGCATGTCATGTTACTTGTCAAGAGTGCACCACTACGGGTCACTGTCGTGTTCAAGCATTCTATCAAGGGACCCAAGTTACATAGAGGGTCGTGAGACAAAAACATAAATGTAACAACTCAACATAAAATACAAGGGGCTTATGGAAGAGTCATGCGGCTCGGGGGTGCAGGGCCATGCGGCTCGAGCTCATGCGGCCAGGGGAGCAGACTCATGCGGCCAGGAGAGGAGGGCGTATGCGGCCAGGAGAAACATGCGGCCAAGGGTGACGGGCTCATGTGGCCAAGGGAACATGGGCATATGCAGTAGTGGGGAAACAAGCTTATGCGGCTGGGGGATCATGTAAGCCATGCAGCAAGAAGGGGACATGAGCTCATGCGACTGGGGTAAAAAGGCGCATGCGGATGGAGGGGATGGGTCTCATGCGGCTCGGGGAGAAAGGTTCATGCGGCTAAGGGGAAAATCAAGCTCATGCGGCTCGGGAAAATCAAGTTCATGCGGCTGGGGAAATCAAGTTCATGCGGCTCCGGAAACTGGGTTCATGCGGCGAAGGACTTAAGGGCTCTTGTGGTTGGAGGGAAAAAGAAGTCCATGCGGCTCGGGCCAATCAGAGTCATGCGGCCCGGTCCAAGCACTGCCATGCGGCTAAGTCCCATACGGTCGAGAGGATCGGGTTTATGCGGCTGGGGAAAAACTTGCCGCATGAAAAGCCATGCGGTCAAGTACTGTTCTTCTTCTCCAATTTTTCGAGAAGAAGAACCATAATGCCATTGCTCCCAAGCTCCATGAATCCATCATCTAAGGTCAGAACTCAAACTTCCATAGGTCGAAATGGGGTAGAACGGAATTCTCTACAACCTGGAACACTCAAAACTTGCAAATAACAAGGTTCAATAGATCAAAACCCAAGAAATCCGAAAATAAAACAAGTTTAGATCTACACAAAATGAGCCATGGAAATTAAAAATGCTAAGTACTAAAGTGTCTTAGAATTCTGTGAGGAAAGAATGGAACAACAAAAGTTGAGTTCCTCCATGAAGCAAGATGCACTTGCCTAAGCTCTTCCACTCTCTCTCTGGTAGGTGAAGAGTAATGGTGGGGAAGAAGAAGAGTAAATGAGGAGAAAGAAAGGGGTTGGGGATATAAATGATGATGGTGGTGGTAGGTAGGTAGGGATTTTCTTTTGGTTCATGATGAACCCAAAAGCAACCTAAACCAAGCCAAACCAAGATGAACCATGACCAATGAAATACTAAAATAACCATGCAATTAGACCTGCAATACAAGTCAAGATACGTACACGTATACCAAAATACGTAATACGGACTATGGTCGTTACACCAGTCGTGCACCTTCTTCAAAGTGTTGCCAATCATCTTAAAATCGCGCCCATACAATAACATAAATATATACTAAAAGAATGACCGGTGTCTATGAAGACTAAAAAAATATGAAGATATATGTGTATTTTGATTCACACAAAAAAACTCAGTAAAAAAACATTTGTTCTAATGAATGAGCTAATCAAAACTTAATTTAGTAAAATTTAGAAATCTAGTATACTACTACAAGACGTTTGGTGTTGGTATGAAAGACTTAGAAACCGCGGTTTGGAAGTTAAGGTACAAGATTGTCAAAATTTCGATATAATAAATCGAATCCATGAGCACTAAGGATTACTACTCCATTGGCAGAGGAAAAAATAGCATCAATTCAACTTGATGCAATTATGACACTTCCGGTAACAACATTTTCTTGTAATACCCGCCAATATATATTACCTACTTACAATCACATGCATGCAATATTGTATAGACCCATGCATTAATACAAATGCAGCTGAAATGCCAATGGATGTTTTGTGGAGTCTGGGAAAACTGAATCTATGGAGTCAGTCCAGGATGTCGGATTGAGTTGATCCGTTGGCGAAAGTGACTCTTCAAATATAAGGACGGGACCATCCTCGGACACCCAGGCCTGTTCCCTGGCCACACTGGCCGATATTGCTGTCACCCTCGAGCAGCCCCAGCAGCCCTCAACCGTGGCCTCGCCTCCGCCTCCGACGAAGGTACTTCAACAAAACCCTAAGAAAACCCTAATTTTCTTATTAATCAAGAAACCTGGTTGATTGATCAGTCCATATTGGAATTTGAGCTACGCTCTCGAATCTCGAGAGGAGAAGAGATGGATGCTATAGTTGTTGCAAGTATATTTGCCAGTCTCCATCGTTGTTGTAAACTTGCCCGGTATAAGTATTATAAGACAAGGACGAGATCCTCTCCGCATATGTCAAAATGCTGTATAAGAGCTGGATTTGTGGACATCAAGGACGAGGTATCTCCGCATCTGGCAAAATGTTGTACAAGAGCAGAATTTGTGAAAGTGATAATCTCTTATGGCAAAGCTATGGTCTTAATACTCTCTGCAATAGAAAGCATGCTGATACTACTGTCTCCTCCCTTTGTTCAATAAGCCAATAGGTACAGAATCTGACAAGAAACTCCGCTCCCATATGATATACTAAGGAAACAAACGTGCAGGAATTAGCTACTGGTACAATAGCTAATATGTTTGGTATATTCGTCACCAGTTTAGCAGTCGGTGGAAAGGCACGCCTCACAGAAAACAAGCACGGCTAGTCTCCGCCGTCAGTGCTGCTGCCGCTGCCGCCGTGATAGAACAGAAGAAGACGATGAGATTGATCTAGAGGTTTAGTAGTGGGTTTGTGATCATGATATGTGGTAATGGTACGAACATTGTTGGTTCCCTCCAAAATCTCACCCTCTCTTTCAAATCAATAGTGATCTCCTCTCTTCTGGCAATCTTTTTCTCCAAAAACAATAGCCCTAAGAAACTGTCAAATAATTAATAATACAACTTAGTGTTGAGGGTAAATACAAATTTTATGAACTTTTAGTTAGTATTAGGTAGAGAACACAAATTGTATGAACTTTTAGTTATGTGAAAAAAAACTAGTGCTACTATTATAATGAGGCTAGAAAACGGTTAAAAGGTGAGCCGTCTAAGCCGTAAGTATATCATCACTTATTAATTTAAAAATAAATCAATTTGTTATACATAAAAACGTGAGGAGTCGAACAATATTTATGTGGAAAAAAAACTAGTGCTACGATTATAATGAGATTGGAAAACGGCTCAAAGGCGAGTCGTCTAAATCGTATGTATATCATCACATATTAATTTAAAAATAAATAAATTTGTTATATATAACAACGTGTATATCATCACTTATTAATTTAAAAATAAAATAAATTTATTATATATAACAAGTGCGAGGAGAAATCAAACTCAACCAACCAAGAAGAATACCTCTCACTTAAACAACATAACTTAGAATAAATGTTTGACTATATTAGATAATATCATTATTTTAAGTGCAATGCACGTGCATTTACTTCATGGTCTGAGATGGGCCAGTTGGTCCGTCCCGGACCCAGCGTTTATCGGGTTTGACCGTGCCTGGGCCGGGCCGGCCCGGGTTGAAAATAAATCCAAATCCAGCCAAGACCCATGGCCCGGTCATGGGCGGGCCGAGCCGAGCCGATTCGGGGTTGGGTCCGGACCGGCCCGATTTTTCAAAAAAAAATTAATGTTGACAAATGAGAAAGAAAATAATATTAATTAACAAAAAAAATTCGATAAAAAAAAGTTCACAAAAATTTATCAATGTCAATATAATTTAATGTACAGGTATTTTTTCCATACATTTTTTAATAATGTACAAGTTGCAAATTGATATTTTATTTTCATAAAATTTGTCAAAAACTGTACAACAATTTTTTTTCTTTCTTTTCCGTCGTCCGTCTTTCCTCCAAGTTTATTGCTCAGCTCCTCCTTCAGTATCCTCCAAAATAAGAAAATAAGAGACTGAAAGTCCAGCTCACTGATGTTGACACTTTCATCTCTTGAGTTTTGAGTTTGTTTTTCCGAACGAAACCAATCTTGAACGCAGATGATATAAGCTTCCAAAATATTTGGTAGCATCCTGCTCCTATTCTTGCTTAGCATCATTTAACCTGCACTAAAATAAGATTCCGATGCTACCGTGGACACTGTGACCATTAGTATATCACGTGCTATAGAAGAAATATATAGGATATGTTTTTTCGTGTCTTTTCCACCATTCTAAAATGAAAAAAATAAGATGAAGATTCATCTTTATTTTTGTTTCTTCCTTTGCAGTACACTCTTAGTATTTGATAATTTAGACATAAAACCAGAGCTACTACTACCAACTTGAACGGTTGTACCGGGTCCGGTAGATACAACTCTTTCTTCATACAAAGTAATTAAAGAATCTAGAGCATCTCAATTTTGTTCATAGGATTATTTTCAAATAAATCAGTATAATAAGCAAAATTTTGTTCTGAATCACCGGTGGTTAGAACCAGTAGCATCCATATTTTAAAAGTTAATTTTTTTAAAAAAAATAAGAGAAGATGAATTTAGTTATCTATCAACAAAAGAGAAAGAGGAAAGAAGAATCTAAAATCCAAAATAAAAAATATATTATGTAATATTAAAATTACTTGAAACGTAAACTTGAAGTCTCCAATAAATTTTGTACAAGTTGAAGCCTCAAGAACACTGCAGTTTGGCCTCCATAAAGTTGTACTTCAAAACCCATGAAGTTGTTACGTCAATCTTCAGAAATTGATAAGCTCGTATATTTTGTAAGAGAGAAAAAATGTTTGTGTATAATTTTCATAAATTTTGGACTATTTATAGAATTTTTTGTGCAAAATGACATATTATACCCAAAAAATATAGTTGTTATAAGGACATATTTGGTCATTTTCAGCAAAATGACCAAAACCCCCATAAAAAGTTCAACAAACAGTCCTTGAAATTGGGGCATTTCGGTCTATTCCCCCAACCAACGGTAAAAAAAAAAAGGGTCCAGACAGAGCCTGGACCGTTCTGGGCTGGCTCGACCGGGTTTAATCGAACCGGACCCAAGGATAAACCGGGCCGGAGTGCTCGGGTCAAACCATGGACAAATCGCGCCTGCATTTACTGTAACAAACTGTGGACAAACCGCGGAGTGCTCGGGTCAAGCCGGTCTGGGTCGTTGACCGGGCTCGGATCGACCCAGACCGAATTTGACCGGTCGGGTCCGGACTGGAACCCGGGCCGACCGGCCCATCTAACACCTTGACATTTACTAGTACTAGTCTACATATACGTGTTTTGCACGTATTTTTATTAGAATATCGTAAGGTCAGCTGTCATCTTTCTGTCTTTTCCATGTGACTATTCATGTGTGTGTGTTTTCTTTTTACAATGCCAAGAGATTCGAAGTGAATTTTATTCTTTTGTTTAATTTTTTATTGAGAATAATAACCTTTGAAAAATGATAATGACAGAAAATTTTATTACCATTGGAACATGAAGAGTTGTATGAAAAAAAGAATACATGATATTCCTAACAAAATCTTAGCAATAGATATTAGGGGTGAGAATATAACGGTTGAAAACCGAAAACCGAACCGAACCGAACCGAAATATGACAAACGGTTCGGTTTTTTCGGTTATCGGTTCGATTTACGGTTTGAAAATTTGAAATAACGGTTCGGTTTTCGGTTCTTCATACGAAAAACCGAACCGAACCGAAAACCGATTTAGATTTAGTAATTTATCAAACTACCCACAATATACATATACTAATGTTTATTAACCCTTAACTGAGCGCACTCTCTTCTCCTATTCTATGTCGGTGCTTCTTTGAGCACTCTCTCTATCTACCCTCAATCTATATATACTAATATCTTTCACTCTATGTAATATAACAATTCATAAATACAATAATGTTATATATATTTTAAAATTTTGTTATTTAAATAGACCCATTTTGCTAAAAACTTGAAGGCCATGCACATTGCCCATGAAACCGAACCGACCGAAAATCGAACCGAATTAATTCGGTTCGATTTTTGTTCGGTTTTTATAAAAACGGTTCAGTTTTCGGTTTTGAAAATACGGTTTATGATTATTTCGGTTTTCACATATTCGGTTCGGTTTGAACCGAACCGAACCGAACCGATGCTCACCTCTAATAGATTGGAGGAGGAAAAAATGGTGGGGCCGGGTGGAGCCCATGTAGCCTACAACCAAATTTTACAACCCCCTACAACCGGACACGTGTCGGGCTTCGATTGGAGGAGGAAAAAAAATGGTGGGGCCGGGTGGAGCCCATGTAGCAGGGGGGTGAGAGTGGTGGTGGGACCCGGTGGGACCCATGTGTAAGGGGTGGGAGAGAGTAGTTGTAAGAAGGTTGTAAAAATTTGGTAGTAAACTTAGCATTTTCCATTACAAGATATTTCTTTTCAAGCATGAATGAATTTTGTTGCAGTAACGGACTTGTCAAAGATACAGATAGATCAAACTGCTCTGTGGAAGAAAAAAAATGAAGAATCCCACTGCGTCATCATCGTCCTCCTCCCTTTCCAATGCAAGATTCTTTCTTGAACGTCTGGTCAGAGAGCGCTGTCGCTCGGAGAAGCACCTCTGCATGGAAGAGGCACTCCATCTGTTCGACAAAATGACTGCTGCCAAGCGCAAGCCCGAAGTCTCCACCTACAACATCCTCTTCACCTCCGTTACTCGTACGGACAAGAAGAACAACCCATCCTCCTCCAACTACTTCCCGACCATCTTCTCCTTGCTCAACAAGCTCAACCGTGCCGGCACCCCGCCTGACACCATCACCTATGCCATCTTCATCGACTTCTGCGGCCGGTCCAACAATGTAGACCTCGGCTTTGCCGTCTTCGCATGCATGCTCAGACGCGGTTGGAGTCCCAACATTATCATCCTCAACTCTCTGCTCAGAGGACTCTGTGTCAGGAAGAGTTTCGGCGAAGCAGCCCAGTTGCTCGACAAAATGCCTCAGTTGGGTTTTGTGCCAGACGTCGTATCTTACACTACTGTCATAAAGGGTCACTGCGAGAGCGGAAACACGGACTTGGCAACCGATGTACTCAGGAAAATGGATACAAAACCCAATGTGGTCACTTACAATACAGTCATCAACGCTCGTTGCAGACAAGGAAATATGAGTAGCGCTTCTGAGCTGTTCGAGGAGATGGTCAGCATGGGAATCCAACCGGATGTCATTACGTACAATAGCATTATTAGAGGCCATTTGGTTCTTGGTCACTGGAAAGAGGCCAGCAGAATCTTTAAAGAGATGGTCGATAGAGGACTCACACCGACTGCTGTAACATTTAACACCTTGATGGATTATCTTTGCAAGCAGGGGAAAACAATCGAAGCACATAAGCTACTCAATTTGATGGTTGAAAGAGGTGAGAAACCTAATAAAATCATGTATAATGTACTACTGCACGGATACTGTCTCGAAGGCAGGTTCGAGAAGGTGGACGAGTTACTCAGTTCTATGTCTCGTGAGGGTCTAAGGCACGACGTCCGTAGTTACAATGTTTTGATTGATGGGTACAGTAAGAACCGGAAGGTAGATGAGGCTATGGATGTGTTCAAGAAAATGCGACAAGAAGGAGTGCAGCCGAACACTATTACTTACAGTATTTTATTAGATGGACTTTGCAAGATCGGAAAAGTGGAGGAAGCTGAAGATCTCTTCAGTCAAATGGTAACTCAAGGTCTGTCTCCTAATATTATCACCTATAACACTTTGATTGATGGACTTTGCAAAATCGAAAAAGTGGTGGAAGCTGAAGACCTCTTCCGTCAAATGGTAACTCTAGGTCTTTCTCCTAATATTATCAATTATAACACTTTGATTTCGGGACTTCTAAAATTAGGAAAATGGGAAGCAACTTCTAGGTTGCTCGAGGAAATGAAGGATCAAGGGATTGAACTTGATGTTGTGACATTCACCACGATAATGGATGCTCTGTGTAAAGAAGGAATGGTCGGAAAAGGTTATAAATTATTAGATGTGATGATTCAAAGAGGTTTGGAGCCCGGTGTAGTGACATACAGTACATTAATGGATGGATATTGCCTGATACAAGAAACAAGTAAAGCATTTAAAGTTTTTGAGCTAATGCTCTCACGCGGTCATAAACCAAGTACTGTTACTTACAACATCTTGATCAATGGCTTTTGTATGTGGGGAAAGGTTGATAGAGCTAGACACCTCTTTGATGAGATGCCTTGTAAGGGATTGCAACAAACACTTCCTACTTACAATATTATTTTAGATGGATTATACCGTGCTGGAAGAGTTGCTGACGCAAAAGAAATACAAGATAAAGTGATTGCTTCTGGAACTTCCCTAGAACTCCACACCTATCATATAATATTACGTGGACTTTGTAGAAATCACCACATTGATGAGGCCATGAATCTGTTGGACACCATATCATGTCAGAAGGAAAAACTGGAAGCTACGACTTTCAATATTTTAATTGAAGGAATGTTTCAAGTTGGTAAGGTTAATGCAGCAAAGGATCTCTTTAACTCTATTCTTGCAAATGACGTAGTGTCACCAGATGTTGTAACATACACTATAATGATGAAGGGCCTTATTAAAGAAGGGTTGTTGGATGAATTTGATGAGTTATTTTTGTCAGTGAAGAAAGATGGTTACTCTTCAGATTCTGTTATGCTTAATGCTATTGTTAAGGGCTTGTTGGAGAATGGTGAAGTAAACAGAGCTATGGGGTTTCTTGCAGAAATGGATAAAAGTAAATTTATCCTTGAGGCATCTACTGCGGCATCCATAGTGGAGCTACTCTTAAAGGATGGACACTGTCATCATTATATGAAAATGCTTCCTAATTTTTCTCAACATTGTTCAAAGGGTAATGAGATTAACATCGACTTGTCTACATCATCATTGATACATAAAATTTCTGGGTAAACACCAAAGTGGAGGTCATATAAAGTTTTTCACTTGAAACTTTGAAAGGGATTGCATACAATTCTCGAATCTGGTAAGATTTCTTGGTTAATCTTATTGCTTTATTATATTCAACAATGCACTTATTCATTGATTTAATTTGATGTTTCCGTTTAACTTACATTATTGATTGGTTATTTATACATCGGATTGGTTAAAATAAAATAAGTGGCCCACCTTTTTAGAAAGCGGATAACACTATCAGGGGTACTCTGCCTAAATCGTATTTATATTTAAGAACAAGTACTATCAATCTACAAACAATGTTTAACAATGAAGGTTATTACTGAACCTGAAATGCAAGTCAAAATACTAATACACTAACCACTTACTTTGTAAACCACCAGTATAACCTCCGTGCATCTCAGCTATAAGCAAATGACCACCACCATTATCTACATTAATTGCCACCAACATCAATTGTAGACCCTCCATAAGTTTATTATTGAATAGAGTCACCACCATATTTTCTTGTTCTTTCTTCTGTATGGATGTTCCCGAGTAATTATAATGAAATGCAATTTGAGTCAGTAGTTCATGACATTATTTCTGGGAAGCTTTAAAGATCATGGCATCTCTTTCCTTGGTACCCCATAAAAGAGCAGCCATTGATAAATTCCAAGCCAATGTGAATTCAGTATTCACTTTCCTTCCTCTCTGATCTGTCAACCAACTAAAGACGGCATTAGGTGGCCATATCTTCTATGAAAAGAATTTACAAGGCCCACAATTGTTATCAGTTACTTACATTACATTGAACAAAAATATGGAATGTGATTCAGCATTGGTACCACATAATACACAAATAAAGGTCAATGAACCTTTCTTGTAAGTTGTAACATTCCCCTGTGGGACATAAGATAAAATTTATATAGTAGGATGTTGACAACTAAATTTAAATATTTAATTCCAGTATCATTGGATGGCATTGACATTTTTGCTACATTTCTTAAACTTCGTTTTGCGTGCATGTGTGTGTGTGTGCGCGCACGCCTGGCTGCCTGCACAAGCATGTCTTTGTATGTGCAAGACATAAAATACATACAGTTTTTGTGTATTATCATATTTCATTAATGCCCAAGTCTTTTAAATAAGACCACACATACCTTACATCATTGCATAATGGAAAAGCAAGAGTTATACATAGAATTTGGGATTAGCTTTGGTGAGTTTTACCAATCCTATATTAGTATGAGTGATACCGGTTTTGGATACTATGTTATTATTACATTGTCTTTCTAATCTTGTTTTAGGATCGGTTTCATGACATATACTACCAGAGCCTACTCGTGTCGTAATACCATAGCCGTGCCACACAACAAAATAAAACTTACCCATACTTACCGTCCTTCCCTCCCTGTTCCATACAAAAGATATCATACTCAAAATCACAAGAGTCAACACGAAGCTAACTCATTATATAACTATAAGAATGGTTCCACAAAACGTGTCTCTGCAGAAGACAAATGTTAGGCTCAAATGGTGGTGTTGCATGCCGTGCATCCATTTTCTTACTCAACTAACGAACTACACGCGGGTTGTCGCTAGCACGCCGACTCAATCTATGTGAAGGGTCACCGGCATGACAAGCCATCATAGGCAATAGCTTGGTGTAGACAGAGATCCTTTCAGCCACGGTAGCAAAAATTTGCCTGAATTAGCAGGTGTTTTAACCAGCTCAGCTATAACGTGTTTTCTCATAGGCCGAATCGGTCTTGTGGCCTTGGGATATCGTTCGAGAAAACTCTGCACAAGTTGTCCATGACCATATAAGATCTCTACTCAAAACTTACCATCATACTCAAGTCATTACTTATCACAGTGTTTCCATCTCTATGCAGCTCCCAGACCAGGGACTACCTCGACGATTAATGATCTCGAGAACTTTCCATTTTTTCATATTTTCCATCTCCAACTCCGGTACAACTATTGGATAGCCCTCCTGCCTAAATTGAATAAGCCGTGGTCTACGAAGTATCTCAAACCGTGTCATACTCTATATGATAAGCATTAAAACCGTGTGAACTCATATAATATGATAACCAATCGATAGTCTATGTGACAACATAGAAAACTTTTACTTTACGCAAGACGTGAAATCGATAGAGCGAGTGTCAATTTAAAAACACAACGTGAAATACTATCTAGGCAGCAAGTTTAACATTTTCATGTTCTAAATAAATCTAATATATAATGGGATTATTCCGTTAGCTATGTGGGTTAATCTCTTTTATTAGCATGCAACATTTATTGACTAACTAACGAAACTAGCACGTGATTCATTTTATTAAGTGTGAATGCAAGGCAGAGACGAGTTCATTGGAGCCACCCACCTGAACGTGAGATTGCCTCGACCGAGCGGGACTTCGAGCAAGTCACTGCATAGCCAAGTCCGAACGTCGTTTTGCTAATGATTTATCATGTTGAACCGAGTAGAGCGGGGCACTACACTGGCCGGTAGCGAGATAGTCGAAGGCGTGGGGGCCGAGGACCGCTGTCGCCACCGTCCGGTCGTCCGGAAACCAGAACCCTATGGCTCCCTGGTAGGTCCCCATCTTCGTCTTCAACTCTTTAGAATTTGGAGTTTTATTTTACTATTTATCGGGGTACTACAAAACTTACTCGAGGTAGTTCAATATCGAGGGCAGTCCAGTTTTGTGGAACTTTTACTCAGGATAGCACATTACTTACAAGGGGCTGGCATCCAGCCACCCTCCACCCAATCCCAAACATTCTAACTTTCACTCTCTTTAAAATCGTTTTCCTCTTCCTTCACTTCAGATAAACCCTGAACTTCTTTCTTCTCCACCTCCTCAAATTCCAAGCACCAATCAATCCTTGAGATGACACCCAAAACTTCTTCATAATCAAGGCACAAGTCTTCTTCCTTCATCTTCTCCATCTCTAATTTTATGTATGTATTTTTTATTTCATTTTCATAAATCTTCTTTCCGATCCTTGTTAATGCCCAAATATCATAGTTACGATGAACTTTGGACGAATTTTTGAAGTTTGAACCTATTTTAGGGTATCGAAGTAAGGAATTATGTCACAGTCGCGACTGGGAAGACTCCTGAATGTAAATTTTTTTACAGTCTAGTATGTTTCAGGACTTTAGAAAATTTCTATAGTCCAGAATACTTCAAGGACTGTAAAATTTCTATAATTCTGACAACAAGATTTATGACAACATAAAAACGACAAAGAAGATATGCTCTATATATAAAATTTATCGGGGCGGTGGAGACTTTATTTTCTTCGGTACTATTACTAATGCAACTATTGATATGCTCTTAATTTGTTTCCAGTTTTGTAGTAAGGTCTTATTAATGTTCAAATTTCTAGTTCAGCCTACCTGTGGTAGTTGATATTCTTTAAACTTTTTTTTATGTTTGCCATCAGTTATATCCTCGACGACGACGACGAAGAAGCAGCTAGATGGATCTCTACCTCAGAGGAATGTTCCATTCCACATGGTTGTCACACTACCTGATGGATCTCTGCTCTCATCTTCTCGAGGATCCTACTCGGGAGTTTTTCCGTGTTGAATCACAATTAAGTGTACAACTAGATTGTACACATGTATTTTGTTTTGATGTAACTAATACTAATGCTTGAGCAAAACACAATTGTATCATCATCATTACAAAAACTCTTAGTCTTAATGTATGGAAAAAAAAAACTGTTGCTCTGTGACTAGCCATGGATCTCCGGCAATCACAAACTTGACAGCAGTTTCCAGTCGATTTGCAAATGATGGGAACTGTAGATGTCTCAGCACCTCTAAAAAAGATGTTTGTTATATTTAGAACTGTCAAAAAATTTGGACGGACTGCCAAAAAGATAACATGTTGTTCATTTAGGATTTTGACAAGGGAGAGCCAGCCTCCAGATCTCTGTGTTAATAAAAATTGGGATAATAAAATATGTACATATGTCACTGGCTGGTCGGAGTTGGAGGAGAGATTATGTTAATCATCTAATTTTTCTAATGTTAATATTAGTGTTAATATTAATATTAATTTTAATTTTAAAATTTATCATGTCAGCTGCTATACAAGGAAGAATGATTTAGAGAGGATTTGGAGGTGCCAAAAACGTTATTTGGAAAAGAATATGGCCAGACAATAAGGGGTCCGACTATTGACACCCCACCCATTTCTAAGGACACCCCATTAAAAAAAAAAAAAAAAAAAAAAAATTCCTTATTCCTATTCTACCCTCCCCTACTAAGCACACCCCATCCCTCCCTCTTCCTCCTCCTCCTCCTCCTCCTCCCCCCTGGCTCCTCCGACCCCCCCTCCTCCTCCTCCTCCCTGACTCCTCCTCCAAACCCCCCCATCCTCCTCCTCCTCCGAACCCCCCTCCTCCTCCTCCTCCTCCTCCTCCTCCTCCCCGACTCCTCCTCCGACCCCCCCCCCCTCCCCCGGACCCACCTCCTCCTCCTCCGACCCCCCCTCATCCCGACCCGCCTCCTCCTCCTCCTCCCCCTCTCCGATTCCCGACGACCGCGACCGAAACAAAAAATTGAAAAAAAATTTGGGCGCAGTAGGTTCAACCTGTACTGGTCGAACGGACAAGGTCTGTTCGACCTGTATTGGTCGAACATGTCAAGACATGTTCGACCAATACTTGTCGATGTCTGTTCGACCAGTATTTGTCGAGCGCATCGCGATTTTTTTTTGGGGTGTACTAAGAAAACGTTTGGGGGTATATTGGTCTTTTAACATATTTTTTAATTTTTTTGGGGTGTCCTTAGAAATGGGTGGGGTGCCAATAGTCGGACCCGACAATAAGCACGTTCACGCACAGCTGAAGGTTTCCATTTGCTACCTATGACTTTTGACATACACATCTCTTCAACCAAACCCTAACCCTAACCTCTGAAGAAGGAAGAAATGAAGAATCCCACTGCATCATCATCTTCCTCCCCCCTTTCCCATGCAGCAGCAAGATTATACTTTCTTGGTGGTAATGTAGAACGTCTCGTCAGAGAGCGCTGTCGCTCGGAGAAGCACCTCCGCATGGAAGAGGCACTCCATCTGTTCGACAAAATGACTGCTGCCAAGCGCAAGCCCGAAGTCTCCACCTACAACATCCTCTTCACCTCCGTTACTCGTACGGACAAGAAGAACAACCCATCCTCCTCCAACTTCTTCCCGACCATCTTCTCCTTGCTCAACAAGCTCAACCGCGCCGGCACCCCGCCTGACACCATCACCTATGCCATCTTCATCGACTTCTGCGGCCGGTCCAACAATGTAGACCTCGGCTTTGCCGTCTTCGCATGCATGCTCAGACGCGGTTGGAGTCCCAACATTATCATCCTCAACTCTCTGCTCAGAGGACTCTGTGTCAGGAAGAGTTTCGGCGAAGCAGCCCAGTTGCTCGACAAAATGCCTCAGTTGGGTTTTGTGCCAGACGTCGTATCTTACAATACTGTCATAAAGGGTCACTGCGAGAGCGGAAACACGGACTTGGCAACCGATTTACTCAGGAAAATGGATACAAAACCCAATGTGGTCACTTACAATACAGTCATCAACGCTGGTTGCAGACAAGGAAATATGAGTAGCGCTTCTGAGCTGTTCGAGGAGATGGTCAGCATGGGAATCCAACCGGATGTCATTACGTACAATAGCATTATTAGAGGCCGTTTGGTTCTTGGTGACTGGAGAGAGGCCAGCGGAATCTTTAAAGAGATGGTCGAAAGGGGACTCACACCAGATGTTGTAATATTTAACACATTGATGGATTATCTTTGCAAGCAGGGGAAAACGATCGAAGCGCATAAGCTACTCAATTTGATGGTTGCAAGAGGTGAGAAACCTGATAAAATCATGTATAATGTACTACTGCACGGATACTGTCTCGAAGGCAGGTTCGAGAAGGTGGACGAGTTACTCAGTTCTATGTCTCGTGAGGGTCTAAGGCACGACGTCCGTAGTTACAATGTTTTGATTGATGGGTACAGTAAGAACCAGAAGGTAGATGAGGCTATGGATGTGTTCAAGAAAATGCGACAAGAAGGAGTGCAGCCGAACACTATTACTTACAGTATTTTATTAGATGGACTTTGCAAGATCGGAAAAGTGGAGGAAGCTGAAGATCTCTTCAGTCAAATGGTAACTCAAGGTCTGTCTCCTAATATTATCACCTATAACACTTTGATTGATGGACTTTGCAAAATCAAAAAAGTGGTGGAAGCTGAAGACCTCTTCCGTCAAATGGTAACTCTAGGTCTCTCTCCTAATATTATCAATTATAACACTTTGATTTCGGGACTTCTAAAATTAGGAAAATGGGAAGCAACTTCTAGATTGCTCGAGGAAATGAAGGATCAAGGGATTGAACTTGATGTTGTGACATTCAACACGATAATGGATGCGCTGTGTAAAGAAGGAATGGTCGGAAAAGGTTATAAATTATTAGATGTGATGATTCAAAGAGGTTTGGAGCCCTGTGTAGTAACATACAGTACATTAATGGATGGATATTGCCTGATACAAGAAACAAGTAAAGCATTTAAAGTTTTTGAGCTAATGCTCTCACGAGGTCATAAACCAAGTACTGTTACTTACAACATCTTGATCAATGGCTTTTGTATGTGGGGAAAGGTTGATAGAGCTAGACACCTCTTTGATGAGATGCCTTGTAAGGGATTGCAACAAACACTTGCTACTTACAATATTATTTTAGATGGATTATACTGTGCTGGAAGAGTTGCTGATGCAAAAGAAATACAAGATAAAATGATTGCTTCTGGAACTTCCCTAGAACTCCACACCTACCATATAATATTACGTGGACTTTGTAGAAATCACCACATTGATGAGGCCATGAATTTGTTGGACACCATATCATGTCAGAAGGAAAAACTGGAAGCTACGACCTTCAATATTTTAATTGAAGGAATGTTTCAAGTTGGTAAAGTTAATGCAGCAATGGATCTCTTTAACTCTATTCTTGCAAATGATGTAGTGTCACCAGATGTTGCAACATACACTATAATGATGAAAGGCCTTATTAAAGAAGGGTTGTTGGATGAATTTGATGAGTTGTTTTTGTCAGTGAAGAAAGATGGTTACTCTTCAGATTCTGTTATGCTTAATGCTATTGTTAAGGGCTTGTTGGAGAATGGTGAAGTAAACAGAGCTATGGGGTTTCTTGCAGAAATGGATAAAAGTAAATTTATCCTCGAGGCATCTACTGCGGCATCCATAGTGGATCTACTCTCAAAGGATGGACATTGTCACCATTATATGAAAATGCTTCCTAATTTTTCTCAACATTGTGCAAAGAGTAATGAGATTAACATCGACTCGTCTATATCATCATTGATACATCAAATTTCTGGGTAAACACCAAAGTGGAGTTCATATAAAGTTTCTCACTTGAAAGGGATTGCATACCATCTGATCTCGACATGTCATCTAATGGGACTATTCAATATTCACCACAATTACTTGGTAAGATTTCTTGGTTAAACTTATTGCTTTATTATATTCAACAATGCACTTATTCAATTGATTTAATTTGTTGTTTCCGTTTAACTTACATTATTGACTGGTTATATATACATTGGATTGGTTACAAATAAGTGGCACACTTTTTTAGAGTTTCTTAACTTCTCAATTAAGTATATGGTTTGTCATTGCCCACATGTATGTCAAAAATAGTTGTAAAAACCATATTATGATATTTTTGTATCATGCATTTAAACATAAGATCAAGCTCAAATGGAATATGTTTTCAAGATGTTGTTAGAGCAAGCTCTCTTGATTATTTCAAGGTTCGTATCAGTTTAGGGATCGTATGCTTCGATGTCATATGTTTTCCTCCTAGTCCTAGAGTTGGGAGGGATGTTTCTTAGCTGCAAGCATGACGGATCTGTTGTGGACATGATATCTGCCATTAGTACTTTTCTCAGGGTGGCATTATTAGGTTTTTTTTTTTGGAGGTTACGTTGCAGCAGACTCTAACCCTGATGCCAATGCTTGACTGCAGTGAAGTCCCCTTTAAATGTAGGATCCTGACTTACAATTCTACTAGTAATTTGTCAATTTTCATTCTAATGGTATAGCAAGAGTAATCCCAGGTCTGGTTGAGTATTGAGAATTGGTGATCTTGATGGAGGTAGGCCGAGTCGAGCCAGTCTGCAGGTGGTTTAAGTCTTCCTCGCCCGGTCGAGCCTGCTTAAGGATTGTGGCATAAAGGGTATAATTAGACCATATATTGTATGTTGAAGCTGTAGACCAAGTTAGGAAGACTGTCTATCTTTGTGGATCATGGCCGGCCCTGAGCTCATGGGGGTCCGAGGGAAACTTTGAAAATGGAGAAAAATTAAGAAACTAAAATAAATATAAATATAACAAAAAATATTGTTGCCACTATGGATTAAACTAAGGACCGCTAGTGTGCAAGTCTAACATGATAACTACTACACTATAGCTATTTTGTGTTAATGGTGGCTCATGCTGCATACTAGTTCTATTTTAGATACGTTCTTATTTGTGTCCCTTTAATCTTTGGCCCTGGGCTGTCGCCCAACATGTCCTGGGCCAGGGCTGCTCCTGCCTAGGATGCTTCGATCAAACACATGTAATGAGTTGAGCAATTTGAGTCAAAAGATTTCTGAATCCAACCAACATGGCATGCACCTACAAGGACGTGGTCGATGATGGATGCGATTGGATGACTCAGAGATTGACCACATCCACATGGCACAACTAGTACTCCCCATTAAGAAACTAAAATAAATATAAATATAACAAGTTAGGAAGACTGTCTATACAATGTAAAAAAATTAAGAAACTAAAATAAAAATATAACAAAAAATATTGTTGCCACTATGGATTAAACTAAGGACCGCTAGTGTGAAGTCTAACATGATAACCACTACACTATAGCTATTTTGTGTTAATGGTGGCTCATGCTGCATACTAGTTCTATTTTAGATACGTTCTTATTTGTGTCCCTTTAATCTTTGGGCCTGGGCTGTCGCCCACGGCCCAACATGTCCTGGTCCAGGGCTGCTCCTGCCTAGGATGCTTCGATCAAACACATGTAATGAGTTGAGCAATTTGAGTCAAAAGGTTCCTGAATCCAACCAACATGGCATGCACCTACAAGGACGTGGTCGATGATGGATGCGATTGGATGACTCAGAGATTGACCACATCCACATGGCACAACTAGCACTCACCATTGCACCAGCTTTTAGTTCTTTTCATCTTCATATCATGGCCATGGCCATTGCTTCACTTGGTGAGAGCAATTTGGTGCAAGTTTGTGAGGGGAAGTCCAAAAGTTGTTCGGTTGGGGTGAGTAATGAGATTGATTTTGAAATGGAGGAAGGGCCCAATTTTTTCCTAAATCTTCCCTCCTGCAACAACAATGAAGCCTTCATTTCAAGATTAAATTTTGGTTTGGGATTTGTGGAACCATAATCCTTCTATAAAAGAAAATTCTTTGTGATACAACAGTCTTAACCAAATTGACTGGTTTTGCATTACTTGCTCTCTCTCTCTCTCTCCACACGCACACACACACACACAAAAGCCTGGCCAACGTCGAGCAAGCAAGATAGCAGCACATAGCATAGCACCACTCGTCAAACTGTACTTCTCCATACTCTTGTGTGCACCCTTAAGAAACATGATAGGGAAAAGGATCATTTCAAGACCCAAGAAAACTCATATATATATATATATATATATATATATATATATATATATATATATATATATCCCTAAAAGTTGGTAGGGTTGGTTAAGCCCACCTCTTCTTTTAGAAGAGGTGGTGTGTTTGAATCTTCCTAGCTATATGTAATCTTTGACTTACCTGGAGGGTGTGAAGTCGAGCCTTTATTTTTTCTCCAGGTATCTAATCAAATGCGATCGTGTCCCTGGTTTTCAAAAAAAAAGAAAGAAAGAAGAATTGCCTTTTGGATTTGGTTACTGGTAAATAGAAATATCAAATGTGTTGCAACTTTTGCTATTGTAAATGATGTTGTAGCCATTTTCGTTGCAAAAAAAAAAAAAACTGCAACAAATGAATTTTTAGAGGATTTTTGGATGCAACATTTTGCAGAATTTCCACCAATTCTAGCGTTTGGTTTGTTATAAATGGTGGAATTAAGACAACAAATGCTACATTTCCACCAATTCCATCATTTTCCCTGTATTGTAATGTTGTTAGTTCAAGTTATCTTAGATAGCATTCGTTCATTATGAAAAGAGAAGATAGTCTAGGAGCTTCATTTTGAGTGACACCTTGTAATCATAAACCTTAAGGGTCTGCTTGACAATGGTATTTTTACCGATTTTGAGGGATTTTTTAGCTGACCGTTTATAAAGTGTTTTAAAAAATCTTGTTGGGTAATTCTTTTGGGTCACTGGTTTTGGTCGACTCAGGTTTTTTTTTCCTTTCCAAAATCAATGTAGTATAATTTTTGGTGTCTTTATGAACACCCCAAATCAGAATGTTTTCAGGGTTTCTATTTTCTCTTCCATTTATATTCTTAATTTTGTTTCTCTTGAGGTCCCATATAACGGCTACTTTCTCCAAAATGTGAGTTTTTTAAAATTGTGCGGTCCATTTGATGTCGTAGTGAATGGTTGCCATAAAATTTTGCAGTCCATTTGATGTGGTAGTGAATACTTTGCTCTCAACATTTATAATTTACTATTTGCCATTTTATGTGACATGTCCAAAGAGGTTGGCTTTGGACTCCAAGTTTCTATATCACGATCTTGATATACTTTTTTTTTTTGTCCGGAGTTTGTTTCAGGCTGGGTCACTTTGTGCATGAGGCCACCCTAACAAGTGCTACATAACCTAATTTACATAGAAACCTTTAGTTTATTTTATGCAATTTAGGATTTTTAGTACCAATTTTAATGGCTATAGATAAATTGTTCGAATAAATAAACTTCTTGGACAAAGAAGTCAATTTTTAGGTTCTTATGATAATGCGTCAAAGTTTTTTTTTTTTACATATACTATAAGTTAGATTAAAGTCTCTCTCAGTTAACTAGTTAGACTTATGTAACTGGACATGAGTGCTTAACTAATGAACATGACAATGTTCTCAAGAGAAATTTTCATCACACTCCATTGGTAGAAAGAATGAATTAGCTTTTCCATCAGTTGCTGACTTTATGTCCTTTTTTATGTTAACATGTACAATTTAACGTTGATATCTTAGAAGCCTGAAACTCCTAGAAGGTCAACGAATTTCAGTAAGAACTTCGATTCGGCGATTCTTACTTGGGAGCTCGTTTCCTCGATGACGGGAGCTCGTTTCTCCGGCGAGGAGCGTGTTTCTCCGGCGAGGAGCGTGTTTCTCCGGCGACATGAGCGCTTTCCGTAAAATGACAATAATGTTAAAGAGGACATAAATTTTGGAAAGAAAGTTAGAATTTTTTTAATACACGTTTATCAAAGTGCCAAGAAACTAAAGGTTATTTAGCTTGACATCATAAAAGATCAACATACGAATGATCTCTCTGTAACTTTGAACCGAACTTTATAAATTCTAATAAATATTAAGATATTTATAAGTTTTGATAACAATAATTAATAGACATAACTTTTCTATTAGCGCACGCTCTCATCATGCTTCCAACTTTAGACTCTTCTAAGTAGTCGCGTTCCCCCGCTCCCTCCCCCACTTCCGTCCCTGCTTTCGCTTCCATCTTCTAAGGTTTATATAAAATATATATATATATATATATATATATATATATATATATATATATACACACACACACACAATGACCCTCTAGCCTAGTGGTAGAGGGGAGGCATGGCGGCCCGGGAGATCGGGTGTTCAAGTCCCTGGGGCGTGGTTTCGGTCCGATTTTCGATTTACCCAAGGGACTTATATATATATATATATATATATATATCATCTATTATTAATCTTGGTTTAATCAGCTGTATAATAGAATCCAACTTTTATTTTCTTGTGCATACCAGCGGGATGGAGACTGTCAAATGATCCAGAATCTGTCAGCTAGAAAACCCTACCTAATAAATTCAGGCAAGTTGTAAGTTCAGTGAATTCCAATCTCCCTTGCCATTTGCTCGAATTGTTCACACTATACTATTGGAAAAAACAAAAATCTCTCATAAACTATCAAAATGTAGCTATCAACCGCATAATTTGTAGGAAAGATGTTGATTGATTGGCAAAAATGGAACTGAGAAGAATATCTATACCAAGTTAGAAAGAATACACCTGATCATGTTAAGGACTATAAAGTGGCTTTAAATTAGTTATGAGGTCCATTGGTATTTAGTTTCCATGAAACAGAGGTTGAGAGATTTATAAGCTGAAGTTTCATAGTAAGAGTCTAAGAGATACACATAATTTAATTATATGGGCACATGATAGAAAAACCGAAGGAAATATAAATTTGTTAGAGGAAAAAGGATTGATATGACATACTGATTTATTCAACAAATTTCTGAAGACTAAAATGATGTGAATGAATGAAGGAGTATTATAGTACATATATATGAGAACAAGGGATATACAAAATTGTAATAACTATCTAAGAATTAAGCTTACTAGCCATACCATGAAACTGTGAGAGGGTGATTGAGAAAAAAATTCAAAAAAATAGAGTAGAATTTCAGAAAATCAGTTTGATTTTATGTCGGAGAGATTACTATGGAAGTTGTTTATTTAATTACTCTGGCAATTAATTAATAGTTGACCCCACAATTTCGTAGATAAAGTCATTCTTAAGTTGATTAATGCATTCCAAGTGAATTAATCCTTATCATCCTTTTTCTTATATAAATTTGACGTGAAACATCACACATCTTTATTATACAGACTAGTTGGTGACTTGTGGCATTGGCAATGTGGCTCGTGCCTCTCGGCACTCTTTCAAAACTCATCCGAATATTTTATTTTACACGATAAATAATGATAAAAGATTCAAGAGGACAAATTTTTTTTTCACTTTTACACAATTAGCTATCGGGTTTAATTTGGTTTCAAGAAACACAAAGATCGGCATCTCGCAAAGTAGCTCTGTGATTTCATCGGTGATGATAACATTAGCTCCATTCTCCGAAAATTTCGTAACCCTAGTGACAAGGAAGGTGCTGAAGAGGATCCATAGTTGCAGCTATGAGAGTCTCATCAATGGTGTTCCTCGTAACCTCGAACATGTCATGTTGCACCCAAGGAACGCATTAACCGGCACGACAGAGCAGGATGTTGATGTCGACATGCAACATAGATCGATCAAGATAGGGCAAACGAAGTTGTCGAGTCGAATTCGAGGAAACAGAAAGCGAGATACGTTATCCATCTTGCTATTTCCTGATTTTGGTCCAATTGCTCGACCAACTTCTCGTAGTAGGGACAATGCCGAGGTTCTCATGGTAACAAAGAACCAAATGTCCACTGCCTCGACCATCAACGTTGTCATGCCGGCGTGCTCATTGCCCCGATCGTTGCCGCAGTTCGATGAATGCAGAAATGAAGACGCACATTACCCTCCTCAATGAAGCCAAAGATGATATTGTGTACATTGGCACTAGGATCATCTTGCCCAATTTTCTTCTCGTCAAATTCACGCTCTAGGCGTTGGAATTCGCCGAGTTCAACTACGATAATAGTGGATATGTTGTAATTCAATTGAGAATGGAAGTGGGGTGAATAATGGTCCCCCTACTAGTTTTATAGTATGGTTTAGGGTCTAATGGAATCTTATATGCTAACTGATAATAGAGTGTTTTTTTGGGTATCGATAAGTTGAACTTGGTTGGCGAGGAAGAACCTTTTATTCCATGAGTTATTTTCTCGTGACCACCCTTCGAAAAATCATATTGCCTTTTTCCTTTGCTCAAAAGAAAGAATGTTTTATTCCATGAGTGATTTTTCTCACGACGCATTGGTGAATAAAGTCAGGTTTGATACCTTCCTTCAAATCAAAGGACCTTTTATTCAATGACTGATTTTTTCAAGTGACACACCTTGGGGAGACTTAGCTATGTTTATGGTCTTATGGAATCTTATATGTTATCCGATAATCGAGTGTTTTTTTTGGGTACGATAAGTTGAACTAGATTGGCGAGGAAGAACCTTTTATTCCATGAGTTATTTTCTCGTGACCACCCTTCGAGAATCTTATCGTTTTTTCCTTTGCTCAAAAGAAAGAATATTTTATTCCATGATTGATTTTTCTCATGACACATTGGTGAATCAAGTCAGATTTGATCCCTTCCTTCAAATCAAAGGACCTTTTATTCAATGACTGATTTTTTTCAAGTGACACACCTTGGAGAGTCTCAGCTATGTTTAGGGTCTTATGGAATCTTATATGTTAACTGATAATGGAGTGTTTTTTTGGTATGATAAGTTGAACTTGGTTGGCGAGGAAGAACCTTTTATTCCATGAGTTATTTTCTCGTGACCACCCTTCGAGAATCTTATCATTTTTTTCCTTTGCTCAAAAGAAAGAATATTTTATTCCATGAGTGATTTTTTTCATGACACATTGGTGAGTCAAGTCAGGTTTGATCCCTTCCTTAAATCGAAAACCTTTTATTCAATGACTGATTTTTCAAGTGACACACCTTGGAGAGTCTTAGCTATGTTTAGGGTCTTATGGAATCTTATATGTTAACCGATAATCGAGTGTTTTTTTTGTACGATAAGTTGAACTTGGTTGGCGAGGAAGAACCTTTTATTCTATGAGTTATTTTTCTACTGACCACCCTTCGAGAATCTTATGGCTTTCCTTTGCTCAAAAGGAAGAATATTTTATTCCATGATTGATTTTTCTCATGACACATTGGTGAATCAAGTCAGATTTGATCCCTTCAAATCAAAGGACCTTTTATTCAATGATTGATTTTTTCGGGTGACACCTTGGAGAGTCTCAGCTATGTTTAGGGTCTTATGGAATCTTATATGTTAACCGATAATCGAGTGTTTTTTTTGTACGATAAGTTGAACTTGGTTGGCGAGGAAGAACCTTTTATTCTATGAGTTATTTTTCTACTGACCACCCTTCGAGAATCTTATGGCTTTCCTTTGCTCAAAAGGAAGAATATTTTATTCCATGATTGATTTTTCTCATGACACATTGGTGAATCAAGTCAGATTTGATCCCTTCAAATCAAAGGACCTTTTATTCAATGATTGATTTTTTCGGGTGACACCTTGGAGAGTCTCAGCTATGTTTAGGGTCTTATGGAATCTTATATGTTAACTGATAATATAGTGTTTTTTTGGTATGATAAGTTGAACTTGGTTGGCAAAGAAGAACCTTTTATTCCATGAGTTATTTTCTCGTGATCACCCTTCGAGAATCTTATCCTTTTTTTCCTTCGCTCAAAAGAAAGAATATTTTATTCCATGAGTGATTTTTCTCATGACACATTGGTGAGTCAAGTCAGGTTTGATCCCTTCCTTGAATCAAAGAACCTTTTATTCAATGACTGATTTTTCAAGTGACACACCTTGGAGAGTCTTTGGTATGTTTTTCCTTCCCTCGGACCTGTCTCCTTGGTTTATGACCTTAAAGATAACTATTCCACCACTCAATTTTATTTTATTTGATTTGTTTTTTAATATATATGTGTAGTATTCTCTTTAGACATTAAATTTTTACACCTACCCTAAGAATATAATCGATAGATCTACTTACATTCTTATTTATGGTCCACCTTTCTTGCATTTATAATTTGTAATTCCTCTAGTTTAAATTTATTCTGTTGGGGTGTGTGCACACTTTCCATTTCTGTTTTTGTACTAAATCTGAATGATATAGTTGTACTCCGATATAGTTTTGAACTATATACCTATTTTAGCATACGTAATTAACAAATTAAATATAAAATTATATTATGTAATGTCAAATGACAAGGCTAGCAGTTAATCTATAACTGTTATAAAAAACTTACATAGATGAAGGATTTTTTAGTTACTAAATATTGATGTTAATTTAAAAACTAGTATTTGCATCTTAAAAAACCATATACATTAAATCAATAAATACAAAAAAGAAACTGAATTTGACTTTAGTTTATCTTCAAATTAGTTTCCTGCCATACTTGGTTTGTAGCGAGGCCCTTTCTCACACAACCAGAACCAAGTCCAATAGCAACCTAACCTAGCCCTTAAACTATATTATGCAATTTGAATTTTTAGGACAAGTTTGGTTAGGGTTTGAGAATATGAGGTTTATTGTTGTTTTTTCTGGCATTGTGGTCAGCGCGATGAATCATGTCTTGTTTGTTTCCCACGTTTCATATGGGGACGGAACTAGCCCTTACTGATGAGATTGATTTTAAGTTTATTTGAACAAATACATTTTCTTGGCAATTTTTTAATGTATCAAAATCAATTAGTTTGATAGCTCAACTCAAACCAAGCACGACCTAAACTCGATGAGTAGGGATCTAGTAGACTAATTTGCAAACCTAACAAATTTTGTTCACGTTTGGATTGAGGGTGCAAATTTGGTTCGGAAGAAGGGGTGCTTCCTCACAAAGGGATAACAAATGACAGGACGGAGCTTTTGGTGTCCCTTCCAATCAAGAAATGGGGCCTTACAACAACCACAAGCCCAACATTAGGTCTGAACTCTGAACCATTAAACAGTAAAAAAGTCCAACCGAACAAATCGAACCGATTATATGGTATGTTTGGTTCGATTATGGTTCACTTCGGTTCGGATTCGGTTTGGATTATTTGAATTTCGGTTTTGGGTACTCTGGTTCGATTGAAACCGAATAGACCGAATGCTCTGCCCTACTGCTTGAATATGATCCATGTGTGGAACTTATTCTGTATCATTTGACTATCTACTTGTCAAATCGCTCTCTAGATGTACACATTAAGCTTAAGCACTCATATATAAGCATAATCAAATTTCATATTGCATCTAATATGGTACTATTTGGGGTTTCACAATCCTCACACTCAAAGACGCGAATCCTTGTCCCAGTCCATGCTTGGACATGATCCATGTGTGGATCTTATTGTGTATCACTATTTGACTGTCTACTTGCCAAATTGATTAATCTGGATGTACACATGAAGTTTAAGCAGTCATATATAAGTATAACAAATTTTCATATTGTATTGATATGGTACTACTGGAGTTTTCACAAGTTTCAAACTCAAAGACGTAAATTCTTTGTCCCCCTCCATGCAAAGGACCTGTTTATCCTCAGTGGAACTCTAATCCACTAGGTAGATCTAGTACCATTTGTCACATCCTAGCCCATGGATCCATCAAGACATGACCATGCATAAATCTCAATGTGCATCGTCACTTGATTGTCCACTTGCCAAAATAGTTAACTATGTGGACACACACACACACACATATAAAAACCCAGGGGGACATACACATAAAGATAACCATTTTGTAAGTGGATAGCCAAGTGACGATACTCAACATGCATGGGACCTATGGGTTGGGACGTCACAAATGGTACCAGAGTTACCTTCTGGATTTGTGTTCCACTTAGGATAAAATGGGTCCTTTGCATGGATTGGGACAAGGAGTTCACGACTTTGAGTGCGAGGATTGTGAAAACCCCGGTAGTATTGTATCAGATAAAATATTAAAATTTGTTATGCTTATATATAAGTGCTTTAGCTTCATGTGTACATCTATATAACCAATTTGGCAAGTAGATAATCAAATGGAGATACACAATAAGGTCCATCTATGGATCATGTTCAAGCAGGTCATGTGCTTTATATATATATATATATATATATATATATATATATATATATATATAAGGTATAGGTAAAACATATCCATATGTCTAGGAAAACTACACAGCAAACACCTATGCAAAAAGAACATACATATTGAGGCATGTATAATTATCATTTGGTCATTAATCAAGAAAATACGTTCAAGGGAAGGAAAAATGTGACCAAGATTCTTCAAGGTGTCGTGTCACGAGTAATATCATTCATAGAATAGAAGATCCATTCTTGCCAACCGATGCCAATATATCCTACCAAAAATGCTATTCGTTTAGTGTGAATGATTCTTTGATAATCCAGACCCTACTATAAAATCAGTTAGAGAGCCACTCTCCTCACTTTCATTCTCAATTGGAGTACAACATTATCCACTATCATCTATATCCATAAGAAACCTAATATAGTGTCCCTATTGTTGTTGACCTCAGTCTATTCCACCAACTAGAATGTGAATTTGACACTTAATCAAACGGTAAACCAACGAGAGCAAGTATTATGACCCTCTGGCTCTAACTGGGGACTCGATGTTCCATGTATCATACTATGTTGATGACATCATCTGCATCGAATTTCATGGAGTACAACATTAAGGTTAACCATTTTGCAAGTGGATAGCCAAGTGACGATACACATTGAGATCCATTCATGGATCATGTCCTTGCAGGCCCTTGGTAGGGGCATAACAACATATAACGGTATTCAAATGCATCGAAAGACGGTTGGTGCTTGGCTTTCCGGTAGTCTAATGATTTATAAAGTAGGTTAATCTAGCAAGTCTACGTAGGGTTTTGTAACTTCTATTGAGCTTCCTGGTTCTCAAGATTTCAGGTGCTACACATTCAAATTTCTTGCTTATGGGCCATATATTGTTTAATACAAATTCTGAGTCATATTTATCACATTATCATACATGGAAGAATGTTCTAACTTATACTCTTGTATAATATTGAACAACATACCTACTCTAGTACGCATTCACAAACTTAATATAAACATTATGCATTTTTAATGTTAAATGACAAGACTAGCCGACTTAAATGCTATAGAAAAATTTACATTTACATACTCAACATCTATATTAAACAATTATCTCTTCATGTATTAATAGTACAATAATAATGTTATTCTATTAGTAGTATAATAGAGTGTCCATATGTAGATCGTGTGAAATTTTATCTTAAAACATGTTAAAAAGGTTTTTTTTTTGGCAACTTGACTGATTTAAGGATTTTCCCACTTACGAGTTGTTGATATTCATTTGTTAATTAGTACTCTCTTAAAACTCCATTGTATCATTGGAAGTTCATAAAAAAAGATCAATAATGTATAACATATAACGTTATATGTTATTTTTGGATAATTGTTAGTATGAGAAATAAGGTTAGGAACTAGGTCAGTTTTATGTATAACATGTGCAAAAAAGGTTGGCTTCCTGGACTCGAAGTTTTTATATCATGAACTTGACATGACTTTGATTTTCCCCCAAGTTATTTACATCAAAACCTTTATGCTATATTATGCAATTTAGGATTTTTAGTACTAATTTTCTAGGCTTTATGTAAACTGTTTGAATAAATATTTTTCTTAGTCGAAATTATTTTAGGTACTTATGATAATGTGGTTAGTTTGTGCCTGTACTTTTCAAATAAGTTAGTAGCACTCGACTAGACTGACGTTACTTAACACGAGTGCTTAACTAATAAAGGTGACTCATGATGTTCTCGAGGGAATTTCCAGCACTGCATCAGTAAAAGATTGAGTTAGCTTTTCCAAGTGTTGATTTTATGGTATCTTTATATGTTAGCTTTTAAATTTCTTTTAAGATTTATGTTGAGATATATAGCTGAATTACTTCCCTATTTGAAATAGTTGCCACTTTCATCTCTTATGGAATGTTTTATCATAGTATCGGTCGATACTGATTCGATACAGCCGATACCGATATGGTTTGGCATGTTCCGATCCAATACTGATATTGACTGATATCGACATTGACGGTCTCTTTCCCGGTCAATTCGGCAAAGAAAATTAAACGAAGAAGACTAATTAATAAGCAAGGATGTAAAAGCATAGTAAGGTTGTAATAACATGTAAATGAAATAAACCAATTATCAAGGGTGACTATTATTTCATTCACTTTGAAAACTAAACAATACAAAAAATACTTAAAATTATGCCTATTATATCTAAAATATTTTCTCTAAATGTATTGATAATTATTTATTTTCTGATACCAAAGAAAATCCGATACTCCGATCCAAAACTGTCGATACCGCCAATACTGATACTCAATTACTCATAGGAAGGGTCCGATATCGTGAACCTTCATTTTTATGTTAACTTTTAAGATTTACTGTTGATATATATAGCTGAATTACTTCCCCATTTGAAATAATTGCCATGTTCATCTCGGTTTAATCAGCTGTATGATCGAATCAAATCCAATTTTTTTTTTTTTTTCCTTCCTTAATTTTCTTCCTTGCATCATTTATCAGCAAAGCATTTTGATGCTCATATTGAGAAGTACATCAACAGATCATTCGTACTTCATAGTTTGGAGTTGCAACTATCGAACAACTTGAAGCTCTTAGGTGATTCTGAACAGTTCCTCACAACTTACACCTTTCGTCGCGCACACAGAGCAAAACATACATACATTCTGCAAGGTCTGTGGCATTACTTGTTTCTACTTCCCGAGATCTAACCCCGACGGAGTTGCAGTACTGACAGTTAAATGTTTCGGCTCTGGTACACTTGCGCATGTCGAAATCAGGTACTCTGACTAGAAAAACTGGGAGAGTTCTTATGAGCAGATTTCCATATCATTTTTTTTTCTTCATATCTGGAAGTGATTCAAGACTTGACTGGGAGAGTTCTTATGAGCAGAGTTCCATATCATTTTTTTTCCCATATCTGGAAGTGATTCAAGACTTGACTGGGAGAGTTCTTATGAGCAGAGTTCCATATCATTTGTTTTCCCATGTCTGGAAGTGATTCAAGACTTGGAACATACTGTCCGTTCTGTTATTCTTGAGTTTCATTAGCGTACTGATAAACTTAGAGATGTCCATGTTCTGCAACTTTCCTTCTGCAACTTTTGCTTGTTATGTTATATACAGCTTTGAATGTGGTACTTGCTCATTATCTATTCTACTATATAATAGGAAAACTTGACGGTGAAACTTTTGAACTCCTAAAGTACCCTTTAGTATTTTATAAACATGATATTATTATATCAACTTGCATGTCATTTATGTTTAACAATAAAGTTTGCATGTTATGAATTTTTTTTTTCCATATAACTCTTCATTTTTCATAATTAGTAATAATTTTTTTTGTCCTTACAATTTTTCGAAGGTTATCATTCTCAATAGAAAATTAAAAAAAAATTAAAATTCGTACTTCGAATTTCTTGGCATTGTAAAAAGAAAGTGCACACACATGAAAAAAACGGAAAGACAATAGTTGATCTTATAATATTTTAATTAAAATACGTGCAAAGTACGTATATGTAGACTAGTGTATAATAACAACTATTTCTCATGCACATTTCAAAAATTGCATCTTGTGATAATTTTTCTTCTTCTATATGTTATAAAGCCTTGACGTTATAAAACTGAGCCTTTAGTCGAAATTCTTGTTGTCAAAAATAAAATAAAATTACTAAGTACAACTTTACTTTTAGGCCGCCAAAAGGAAAGGAAAGAAAATTAATTTTTTGCTCTTTCCTTGGTCATGCGAAATTGTAATTTATATCAAAAAAAATCTCAGCGTTTGGAAAGACCAGGAATATAGTCTTTATACATCTTTGAGTATGGATAATTTAGTCCAATATTTTTGTAATAAATGCAGAAACTTGGAAGGTAAAGTAAATATTTAGTTGAGTCGGGGGAACCCATTTTTTTTTTCTTCCCTTTAGAAACTTTGTTTTTTTTGGCATCCAGACAGAAATTGAATGACTTTTCTTTTCTAAGGTCCTAATTCCGAAGCCAAATTTTTGCATCCAGATAGAAAAATTTTCAATAATTTATACGGAACACATTTAAAACATCGCATGTTTAAAATTTATGTACTGATTTGGATCTGTCAAATTGCGTATAATACGAGTTTTATTCGGGTGATTGCTAACAAGGTTCTATACCATTGTTAAAATAGGGATATGCATGTTCTATCATATGAGCAATTATGGAAGGGATATTTTGCAGGGTGTCCCTTATTCACCAAGGGCACAGGCGAGATGTGTAGGAGGATCCCTATTCAAGATCACACTGTAGGTCCTCTTGGGACAGATGTAGGACGGACGCCCCCCACATAGGTGGTAGGGTTGGAAGGATCATTGATGCACCAATCCATGATTTCTAAACTTCATCATCTTCTTGTAACCTTCACCTTGAATACAAAGCGACGATTTTATTGCTGTCTAAAGTTATCCGCTGCCGACAAGGACGGAGCCAGAATTTTAGTTTATTTTGGACTGAACTTTGAGCTTAAGACGTCCTGAATTTTTTTTTCACTTAACAATACACTTTTTTTTAATAATGCTTTCATAATCCAAATATGTGAATCAAATATAATTTTTCAACGAAAAATAGTTATTAAAATAATATATGATGAATTTCATTAAAAGATATGTTGGTCCACGATGTTGAACTGCTGAAAGTGATTTGGAATTTGAGCTGCTTGTCACGGACTTAGTGTTTTTGCTACACTTCGACCCGTACGGTGCACAAGCTTCCTATTCGAAGATCCGTGCGGGTCTTTCCGAACCCGCTTAGCTAGATCGCTAAGGCGATATTGAGAACAATGTGGAGCAAAAGAGAGATTGGAAGTATGAAAACTTCACTTTACCATAGAGAGATAGGTGGTGAGGAACAAATGAGGCCTTCCGCTTATTTATAGTGCCTGTAGGACTTACAAGAAACTTTTGAAAACAGAATATTTCAGAGATTATTCTACTACTAGATAACTACAAGTAAGCTTCTAATTTATACAGAAAGATCATAGCCCATCTAGAAAGATACTCATGCCTTCTGGAAGATTCTCGAATCTTTTGGAAGATTTTACCATCTTTTGGAACATTCTGGAAGCTTTTCGCATAACCCCGGTCTGTCGAGTTATACAAATCCGTCTTGGTGGGACGTAAACTTTTGTGCGTGACATGCTGCAGCTGTTGGATTTGATTTGTGGACAACAAAAATTGGACTTAGTGTTAGTGGACTAAAGGCCTAGTGGTCTACTGGTCTAAGTTTATAATGTTAATTTATTTTTTAATCTGGACTGCAGCCTACCATAGTCCATTAATAGTTTCGCCCATGGCTGCCGATATATATATATATATATATATATATATGTATATATATATATATATATTTGGGAGCGGATCGGGAGCCCCGCCCACGGAGCCCCGCCGAAGCCCCGCCCTCCCTTAGCCGTTGGATCGCGCGGGCGGGGGTGGGCCCCACGCGGGCCCCGCGCGATCCGATGGTGCAGGGGGAGGCGGGGCTTCGACGGGGCTCCGCGGGTGGGGCCTTTGATCCGCTTCCTATATATATATATATATATATATATATATATATATATATATATATATATATTTTTTTTTTTTTTTTTTCTTGATTTTGTTTGGAGCAAATTTGTTAGGTTTTTTCTGCACGTGGCTCATCATTTTGCAGTTCATGAACTGTCAGTTTCTCCTTATTTTTTTTAGAGGAAATTTCATATAGAGTGATGAAATTTTTTATATTTATATAAAAGAGGAGAAGTTTTCAATATTTACAAGAAAAGGGATGTGGCGCCATCTTAGATGGCGCCAACTTTTTTTTTTTTTTTCCCAGCGTGTGGCGCCATCTAAGATGGCGCCCAATTTTTTTTTTCCTAACTTTTTTTTATTTGATGGTTACGTGAGAAAGTTAGATTTTATCATTCTAAATAAATTTTTCTTTATATACAATTTTATCTTTTTTTAAAATCTTAGATATTTATTTAAACTTAATATTAGAAAAAATATGTTTAAAAAATAATTCAAAATTTTAAATATTTTTTTTTCTCAAATCTTAGATATAACTCGAAATCGTAATAATTTTATCAAACAATTTTTAAAATATCTCTAGAAAAAAAAATATTTAAAACAATATTTAAAACAAATTTTTAATGCTAGATTTTTATTTAAATTTAATATTAGAACAAATATGTTTAAAAAAATAATTCAAAATCTTAAATATTAGATTTTTAAATCTAATATTACCAAAAATATGTTTAAAAAAATAATTGTAAAAATTAAAATAAATTTACCTTTAACGTGAGAAAGTTGATTTATTCATCCGTAAATAAATTTAACTCCTTATATACAATTTATTTTTAATTTGTTTCCCAATCTTAGATATTTGTTTAAATCTAATATTTAAAAAATATGTTAGAAAAAATCACTTAAATCTAATATTAGAAAAATATCTTAAAGATAAGTTAAAAATAATAATTTAAAATCTTAAATATTGTTTCTCAAATCTTAGATATAATTTGAAATCGTACATAGTTTTTTCAAATAAAATTTAAAATAAAGAGTTAAATTTATTTAAGATGATAAAATCTAACTTTCTCACGTAACCATTAAATAAAAAAAGTTAGGATGATAAAATTGTATATAAAGAGTTAAATTTATTTAGGATGATAAAATCTAACTTTCTCACGTAACCATTAAATAAAAAAACAGTTAGGAAAAAAAAAAAAAAGATTGGGCGCCATCTGCCACACGCTGGAAAAAAAAAAAAGTTGGACGCCTAAGATGGCGCCACATCCCTTTTCTTGTAAATATTGAAAACTTCTCCTCTTTTATATAAATATAACAAATTTCATCACTCTATATGAAATTTCCTCTTTTTTTTATAATAAGAACAAAAATGCGAAGACTATACGGTGGACGGTGCTGACGTGGACCTCCCATCGGCTATTGTGTATTGGGTCGAGCGGTCCAGAATCCGGCCCTGAACCGGGTCTGGGTTGGCCCGGACCGGTCAACGGGCCAGTCCGGCCCGGCCCATAATAAATTCGGGTTTGGGCTGGGTCCAGAGGTAATGACGTGGACGGTGCTGACGTGGACCGCCCATTGGCTATTGTGTATTGGGCCGAGCGGCCCGAAACCCGGCCCTAAATCGGGTCTGCGTCAGCCCGGACCGGTCAATGGGCCAGCCCGGCCCGGCCCATAATAAATTCGGGTTTGGGCTGAGTCCAGAGGTAATGACCCAGCAGCCCGGTCCGGCCTGACCCTGGGTCCGGACTGGGTTTATTTTTTTCTAGCCCGCGGTCCAGTCCGGATTTTATTTTGAAGTTTTTTAAAATCTTTGAAAAATGGGGGCTCATGAACCCAGGATCTCCAAAGCAAATACCCATCAACCACTCTGCTAACCAATAGTTCCACATTGGTTTGTGTTAAAAGTAGAAACCGAAATACTATAAATCCCAAACTGAGCCCATTTTTTTAAAAAAAAGTTGGTCAGACGGCGGACTAACCCGGGCCCGGCCCAGACCCGACTCGGCCCGAACCTATCCGGACCTAGGTCCGGGTTGGGTTCAAATATTGAAATTCCGGATTGATCCGGCCCGGCCCGCTCCTTCATCCGGACTAAATCTGGCCCAGCCCAAATTCGGTCAAACCCGGTCAATAGTGGATCCGGGCTAGCCCAGTCCGGGCCCACCTCTGTAATAAGAATATTAAGAAACCAAACATTGCCCGGGCCCACCTCTGTAATAAGAATATTAAGAAACCAAACATTGCTCACTTGTTCAGTCTCCGGAGGAAAAAAGAAAAAAAAAACTTTATAAAAAGTAGCGGCCATTCTATACTGCTCTGTCACTGCTTGAAAAATCTAACAATACACTGTCGCTATCATGGGCCTGCGAAGAAATGATCAGTGCAGTGTGTCTTTCGTGTACCGACATCGAAAAGGGGTCGGAGCTTGATTTTGAACGAACGGTCCCGCCATCATGGGACAGTGATTCATCGTCGGAGAAAGCGACTGGAGCTTGTAAAGGATGCACATATTTATTGATATTGGCATGCCAATCCACAAAAATGTCTGTTTCTTGTTCTTGTCACCACGGACATAACGCGGACGTCGAGAAAGCGAAAATTTTGAAAGTACTTGGGTGCATGGGGCTACGCCGTCGGTATAGCTAGTATTCGTATCGAGGAGTCGACCTGAGAACTCGAGTCAGAGATGAGGAAAAAAATTTCTTCGTTATTTTTCTAGCGGTAGGTTCTCTTCTTAAGTTTCAAGGATGAAACTTTTTCTTAGTTGGTTATATATGGTATAGTATCCAGTTCCTACATCGTGTTCCGTTTTTCGTCCACGGATTGCGCGAGAAAGGAACACTGTCACTATCGATTTAGTCGGGATCGATTGAACGTAACCGATTGAATTAAGATCATTTCCTCGTTATGGAATAACTTTTTCGAAATCAAGTCTCATATTCAGCGGGTTGCGCCTCGAGGATGGACTGTGCGGCTGAGTCGGAAGAGACCTCCAGTTGGCTCTGTTTTTCATGTCCCACTTGCTTCTTTGGCTTTGGTTTTCTGAATGTGTTTTAAGTCGTCTGCGTACAACTTCAATTACGTTTGAACGCGCACGACTGATGTGCCGTGCACAAACGAGCGATCCTCGCTCTTCACAGGTACCTCGAACCAAGAAAGACGTGTCATATAGCTAGCGGATGGAGTATTTGAATACTTTTTGGAGAAAAAAAAATCAAATATTTTTGTAATTTTTTCTCTCTCTCTATTATCTCTCTATTAGTTGCTATCTTTTTGGAAAAGTTTTTATATATTTTTTGTAACAAAAATAATATTTGGTCCGCCGGCGGGCTAGCCCGCACGCCGGCGTGACACTCCCCCATTGGATCTTCCCTATTCGCGTGGGACCCATGTCGACGTCCTGTCAATGGGGGAGCGCCGCGTGGCCGCGGACTAGTCCGCAGGCGGGCCATCTAGCACCGCCGTTTTTGTAATGACTAAACTGCTAGATTGTGGTAAAGTAGCGTCGTTCACCCACTTCCATGAAAAAAGAAGCCATAGTAGCCTATATATTCCTTCTATAAGAGAAGGAATCTGACGCAGGCTTTCCAATGAAGTCCAACCTAGCATGACACCACTAGTATGTCAACATGCTCAGTGGGATGATTTTTTTTTTTTGGAACACTTGCAAGAAGTTTTTGGGAGGCTAGAGCATACTGTCGATATGCCGGTTTGGGGGGATTCAAAAATTATAGCTGGAGTGAACTACCAAAATTTTGGATGGACTGAAAGTAGATAAATTCATATAAAAAAATCAATATATATATATATATATATATATATATATATATATATATATATATATATATATATATATATATATATATATTTTACCCTCCCTTGGATCTGCTCCTGTGTACCGGGCTGAAGGCTTATTTCAATATTTCTTGGTTTCTATCTTTTAAGGATTTTATTTATGTCAAATTTTATTATAAGGAGGAAGAGGAGGAGGAGGAGGAGAACAAATTTCACTATATTATTTTAGATATTTAAAAAATTTGTTCCTCTTTGTATTCTTGTGTTTAAGGATCGAGTTTCTAGACCTCGTTGGCTCTCAGCAATCGATATTTTCGTGATGTATCCATGTCGTGTCAAGACATGTCCTATATACTTTAGTCTCGTTAAATACTGGATAATCGATGACATTTAGCAACGATCTAACGTCTCTGATTAGTAACGCCGCGTCGCTGAACGTCGTTATCTACAAGAATAGTAGATACATGCTTTCGTCGCTATATAACGTTGCTACAGCGACGACCAACGACGTTTTTTAGGTTAGCGACCATGTAATACGCGACAACAAAAATCCGTCGCTAATCTATATTAACGACGTATTTTAACATTTTAGCAACGATATTCTATCGTCGCTAAAATGACTTATTTTGGTAGTGTTATTAATTAATTGCTCCAATTGGCATTACCTGTATAAGAAGGCTTTTCCAGTTGAAGAATAGCATTTAGGTGGAACATAAGCTTCAGTGTTCCCCAAAGATCTTGCGGTCCTAGCTAGGTTTGGCCACTCTGTTTGATATCCGGTTCATCCGGAGGAGGGTTGTCTTATATAAGTGACAACCAGTGTAAAATATTGTCTAATCAAAATTTAATGTGAAATGAAACCTTGTTGAGTGTGGTCTAAGCTGAATGGAAAAGTCTTTTTTTATTATTGTTATTTTTCTCACTATTTGGTTTAACGTGTCGTAGAGATGAATATAATTTTCTATATCAAATTGTTTCATTCGGATGTCTTTGTTAAAAATAAAATTATAGTCTAGAAAAATATAGGGGGACTCTTTGGTTGTACGAGCTTAGATTGCAAATCTATAGGTCTCCTATTTAACATGATCATCTAGATTTTTATCAAACAACATTCTCATATAACTCATTCTTATCTTGGATAAAAATTTGGCACCAGCGTAGAGGCCAGGTACGTTGAGGTAGACAATATATTATAAAAACATCTAGATTTTTTTTGGGATTGTTATTTTTCTCACTATTTGGTTTAATGTGCCGTGAAGATAGAATACAATTTTCTGTAGCAAATTGTATTATCTTGCTTCTTTGTAAAAGTTTTTAATAGTCTAGAAAAACATAAAAGGGCTCTCTGGTTGCATGAGGTTAGACTGCAAATCTATAGGTCTACTTATTTACCGACTAATCATCTAGATTTTATGAAACTAGGTCCTTTCATATTCAATACCTATGTTAGATAGAAATTTGGTACCAACGTAGAGGGTGCATGACCTCCGGTAGACAATATATATATTATAAAAACCTTGTCACGTGTGGAGGCTTGGAGCTATTTTATGGATTAATACACAATATGTACAAGAAGCAATTGCTTCTTAATCGTAAAATACTTGCACAAATAGCTATATCAAATAAGAATTGTCTTTACATGATTTCCAATAAGATTCTCAAATAAAGGAGATTCTAAAGTGATGTTTTATTTGTACTGAAAGTGAAAATTTGAATCTAAGAACTAGTGGTAAAGTCCGTGATTTCAATATAAGATGAAGATATAATTATTTAGATATAAATAAAAATACAAACATTTATGGATTCAATGCGAAAATTGTTATAGATTAAATTATAATAAAAAAATTAGGTCAAAAATGAATATTTGTGACCCGGTTCCAATGGGAGAATGCCTCTGCAAACATATTAACCGGGATTTAAAGCCAACTCCTAAATTACTTTCTTGTGGTTTTAGAAAAACTTTTGCTACATTTTCTTCCGGGTTATCTGTGCATATAGTATTAGTCAATACACAATAGTCTAGAGTTAAACATATATAGATAATTATATATAGCCTTTGTTGAACAGTAATTCATATATAAAACTATGCCGGCATTTTATATCTCTACTATTGTAAAGGGGCTTCAAAAATGTTCAAGATTGAGTCGTCTAAGCCGTGTATACCATCTATACCATCAATCATTTAAAAAAAAGACTTTAAAATTAACTACCTTTCTTATCTTCTGTGTGGGTAATCGAACCCTCTCTCCTCACCTAAAAAATTAAAAACCATCCGATACTAGAATATATTTAAAATTAAAATTATGTTTAAACTAACTACATAATATTATCTAATTAAACACATATCCAGAATTAAATAAAATAATCATAAAAAATCATATTCAAATATATTCAAGTTATATTTAAAATATTGTAATATAATTTAAATTTTTATATACTTTATTAATCCTTTTTTTTTTTTTTGAAATTTTACGCACACACAATTAGGGGACTCGAACCTAGTCAATCCCTCCGGATGTCCGCTCTAATATGACTAGGCTAGAGAACTCGGACATTTTATTAATATTATCATTGATTGTTTTATACGTGCAACCTACGTGAACGTGACTAGTACAGAATAAAAGACTCAATTTAGTTAAGCCTGGTCGATATAGCTTAAGTCTTTTCCTTTCCTTTTCCCTTTGAAACTTTGGTGAGATGTCACAACATTGGATTCCTAAGTCAAGTATTAAAGGGGGCCGGAGTTTGTTGAGGAAGTAGGAGCTCTGATGGAGAGGTGTCCATATTGTATAGATAACCTGTGTGTACTGTACGCTAAGTTATGGAGAAAAACCTAGTTACGTATGCTTAGGTTGGTGGTACCAATATTGGAAGGTTTTAACTATCATTATATCTACATAGTGTTCACCACTATGCATGCTTTACTGTTCTGAGACTATTGTGAGTGCAACATTTTCTCTCTCTTCTTCCTTTTTCTTCTTTGGTCGTCTTTAAAGAGAAGTTAACACAACGTATCATTATACTCTGCATTTTATATAGTCAATAAAGTAAATAAATAATCTGATCGAGATCGAGGCTTGAATATGGTTCAATGTCCTTAAGATAATATTCGTTCCGTTCTGGTGTTTTTATTGTATAATGACGACTTTGTCTCCCAGTATACAACGGAACTTCCTCTCCCGGTAGCAGCACTTCACACCGTAGAAACTGAACGAAGCAATGAAGGTAGACACACTCTCTCTCTCTCTCTCTCTCAGTATACAACGGAATTCCTCCTTCGGTAGCAGCCAGCACTTCACACCGTAAGAACCGGACAAAACAATGAAGGTAAATTCTCCCTCTCTTGGATTGGATTGAATACTTGAATGAATTTTTGAATTGAATGAATCAAACACTTATAGAACTATGCTTTTACAAATGGCGAAGAGACACAAATGTGAGCAGGGCCGGCCCACGGGGTTGGGTTGTCCTATCCAGAGCATAATTTTGGTTGTCCCTTGACCCTTATTGTAGGTCGATTCTACATGGTCACCCGTGACCTAGACCTCTATTGGGATCACGCTGAGCCTAGAGATTGCCCTAAGCAGAGGGGAGCTGTCCAAATCCGAAGTCTTGTCTGGTTTACTCCAGGGTTGGTCCTGAATGTGAGTAGACACAATATTTGAAAATGACACATTTTTCAATAGATACAACTATTGCAAATTAGACACCTACTGGGACTTTAATTAAAACGTAGACTCTTTAGACAGATCTCTATAACTACCAAGAAAGGGTATATGCATGCATGGATGTTCTTGTTGCCACAGAAGAATTGAAGAGCTGGTTTCTTGCACTTTCCGGAGTTTGATATTTTGTTTGCGTGCTCTCCTGCATTTGTAGGTGCAGTGGACTTGTATAGAGAAGCACATATACTTGTCGATGCAAGTTTATGTTTATGTTCATGTACCATATATAACCTCTGACCTAGTTAATTCACTACAGGCAATTTGTTGGCGAGTCCAAACTATTATTATCGCATTTAAGTTCTGCCACAACCAAAGATGAAGGTGTATTAATACTCATCCATCAAAGCCCTAATCTTTCTTGTCCCCGAAAGCATTGTTTATTGTAACGGAAATGATAAATGGCCCGCAGTTTCTGTCCGCTGGCGTGCAGGCCTATGTGGCCGAACCCCATTCGTCCCTCATATTCGCGTGGGGACCACCGCTGGTAGACTTGCTAGTGAGAGACTGCCACGTGGACTGCGGACCAAAAGTACGGTCCACGTAGCAGCGTCCTTTTTTGTAATCGTTCTTTTTTTTTTTAACAAGGATTTCAACCAGCACAAATTTGTATAAAGTTAGCAATAAAAACAAAACACACCAAATTAATGTGGTTTAGAAATCGACCTACGTCCATGAGGTAAGAGAAGAATATATTTATTGAATCAATGAAAGAACTTGTACTTTACAAAAGTTATACTAACCAACAGGACCGGTCCTGAATAATTGAAGGCCCTGTGCGGATCTCAAAATATGATCCTATAAATTTATTTATTTATTTATTTATTTATATTATTTAAATGTATTATTTTATGTCTTTATCAGAATCTCTCGAGATGTTCTTGATTGTATACTATAACTGAATCTATAAATAGTTACTAAACAAAATAATCAAAACTCAAATTATCTATATTCAAGCATATTACATAATATAATAAAAATATTTTAAATAGAAGATGTACTGACTGTTAAATTGTCAAACTCTGGCCTCAAATTCTTCTTTTATCAATCTATTGATGAGAAGATATAATAAAATGAATAATGATCAATACCCAAATGAGAAGTAATCTGTAATCATAAAATAAATAAAACTAAAAGTATAGAATAATAAAATTACCTGACAAAACTTTTTCAATGGACCTTCAATAATAAATTGAAACTATTACTATACTACCAAGAGAACCAAAAAAGATAACACCTAGTGCAGCTTTTTGAACATTGAGCTTCTTGCATTCTTAGAAGCAAAATCATCAATTAAACTTTCATGATCAATTTTTTCCAAAAACTCAATCTCAATTGAAATCAAAGCCAAACCATTTAATCTTTCTTGCGACATAGTTGATCGCAAGTAAGATTTCAATATTTTTAATTTTGAAAAACTTCTTTCAGCCGATGCAACTGTAACAGAAATGGTCAACAAAATTCTACATGCAAGACAACAAGTTGGATAACAATTCATTATTTTCAAAAATTTAGTATTGCACTAGTTGTTTCTTGTTCTTCTGGTATATAAATGTTTTTGTAATAGTTGCAATTCATTAAATAAATCCTCACCATCGATGTCTGAAATGTGACCATTTTCTAACTTCTTTTCAAGATTGTTGCAGCTTGTCTTCAGTTCATCAGCATCCAATTATTTTAACTTCTCTGCTGTAAATAAGAAGCCGAATGTGTCTTCATACTGCTTATATTGCTCAAACCTACTTTCCAATGAATCGATTGCTTGATCAACTATGTATACAAAGTACTGGATTCTGAAGGATTTTTGAGTTGATTCTTCATGGACCTGTTCAGAAGACTCAGTAGCAATCTCATCAAAATATTTTTTTTTCTACGAATTATTCTCTTTTTGTTCTTTGGAAACACCGGATCAATATCCAATTCAACAATTTCTTTAGCACAATCCAAAGCCTTCTCAAATCCAACTTCTCGGTACTCTTGAAAAAAAGCAATCAGAGCCTTCACACTATCCATTGCCACATCAATACGCATATTTTCACTTGTAATTCTTTGCTGACTATATTAACTTTAACCAAGATGTTATACCAAATAACCATACCCACAATAAACTCAAAATTTCCAAGTTCATATTTTGCCAAAGTAGCTTCACTTTTAGCATTTGCCTCTTTCTCACTTTCGGCAAGCTGAAGTAGAGCTTCTCGTATTTCAGGAGCTTGACACACTATTGCTTTCACACTATTAATTCTACTTTTCCATCGTGTAGTCGACAATGATTTTAGAGTGAAACCTTTTTCTGGTAGATTATTCTCCAAAATCTTCCACCTTTTTGTAGAATCTGCAAACAATGTATAAATACGTTGCACAACTCCAAATTTTTTTACTGCTTTACTACAAGAGTTTGCTATATCGGACAGTGTCAAATTGAGAGAATGAGAACCACAAGGTGTATAAAATGCTCTAGGATTGATGTCTAAGACTTTTCTTTGTACACCTTTGTGCCTCCCCCTCATGTTTGACCCATTATCATAGCTCTGGCCTCTGACATTATCAATATCAAGATCAAGATGGTGTAGCACATTATGCAACTCTTCAAACAACCCTTAACCTGTTGTGTCATTCACAACCAAGAATTGTATAAAATATTCTTGCACCTTTATTGGAACTGTAGAGACATCAACACACCTTAACATTAATTTCATATGTTCTAGTTTGCTAACATCAAGAGTACAATCGAGTATTACTGAAAAGTACTTAGCTTCTTTTATTATTTTTGGATTGCACCTTTAATTTCAGAAGCTAGTAAGAGTATCATCTCATTTTGAATCTTGTGACTCAGATAATGGTAATGAATCTCATGATTTTGTTTCCTTCGGAGATGCTTGTCACGACCCGCACCCTAAGGAAGGGCACGAGAACGTGGGTACGTCCAGCCTACGCCGCAGTGTCGATGGTAGAACGTTGTATAGTTCGTCTATAACATCTAACATCTAACATCAATATGATATAAACATATCATCTCCGTACGGAGGTATAATATAACATCTCAACTCTATATCTCAACCGCAAGTCTAGGGAAGATAGAGCACGATATGGAATCAGATAAAAGGAAGAAACTGAAATATAAATAGAGTTATCGCACCACACAAAGTAGATGTTCAACACAAATAAATACAAGTCCTGAAATATAACAAAGTCTCAACTAACAATCAGAATAATCCGATACAAATTGAAAACTATAAATACTAAACTAGACTAGGCACCCTCTAGTGAGCTAGATGCTCCTCGGGCTCCTGAAGGTTACCCTCATGTGCCCCATAGAAGGTAGGGCAGTCACCATCATCATCTGTAATATTTTTAACAGGTCCAGTCAGGACAGGAGCGAGCACAATGCATCTCATGCAGTTCATATCAAGTTAGGAAAATATAAAGCATGCAAAAGAGTAAGATACATGGACTGTAAAGAAATATATATAAAAACGAGAGAGATTTGATAACTGGAAATATCTATATACATGATAAGTAAGAAATGTAAGTAACATGTGATTTAGAGCATGAGATGGTTATATAAACGGTTTAGAACATGTACAAGATTTTGCAAGATTGTACAAGATTTCATAAGAGTATCACAAGATTGTACAAGATGGGATTTGATCACATAACCATTTCCTACTCACCCTCCCCAATCAATACACAAGGATCCAGTCAAGTTACGTTACCTTGTACAAGAGATTTTTATCATGTTTGCTCACGTGATCATGAGAGTACAAGATTGCACAAGAGTATACATGAAAGCGGTGTACATGAAATACAAGATGTTCGTGAAAAGTACATGACAACTGTATCTGATACACCCCGAGGGAGAACATCGCATGACAAGATCCATATAATACCAATCCGTGATAATAACGTGACAACATTATGTAAAGTAATCTAGAGCAAGAATATATATCCTAACAAGTATGAAATGATCAGAGAATGTACTCGCCTGTCATCCTGTATGACTGATATGAATAGATATCCGAACTGGTGTCACAGAGTCCTATTTAGAGTAAAATAGGTTATTTAAGTACTCAAATTGAAATAATAGAAATCTGCAATGCAAACTACATGATTCTAAGCCAACTAGGTCAAAGTCAACTCTTGGTCAACTGTCTAGGTCAAACTAGGTCAACAAGTCCAGATTGGTCAAACTAGAAGTCTAACTTGGTCATACTAACTCATACCAAGCCAAACTATGTCATACTAGGTCAATCTAAGTCAAACTTAGTCAACAAGGTCATGCCATGTCCAATTAGGTCACACAAAGTCAACTAGGTCAAACTAGGCCTAACAAAGTTAAACTAGGTCAATTGGTCAACTCTAGTCAACCTAGACTACAAGTTTCAAGTCTAGCCCAATACCATATCATATAACCCATATACTAAGCCTAACCAAACATAGGCTATCATCCACACACATTCACAATATATATATATATATATATATATATATATATATATATATAAAACATATATATACATAATGTATATAGGCATATATCTATAGGCATCCATATGTATAGGCATTCATATACATAGGTATTGAGGGATAGAGAGGGGGTGAGGTTGTGTGTGTGGTAGATAAAAGTGTCAATGTGGGTATAGCATATGTATACAAGTGTAAAGAGTGTAGGAGTGGAAGGTGTTCTCAGTTTCAGGTTTTACATAAAATTTATATAGGATACTTATGAATGAACTCAATAGATTAGGTAACTAAATTAACATTACAACTCAATCTCAGTCAACCACCTTCACCCAATCTCAGTTATGAACAAAACCCCCATCTCCAGTTAACATTTAACCCCAAACTCAATTAACATTAACTAATTTCAGTTTTCTAAAATAAAACCAACACTCAACTTAGTTCATATATTAGCATCTATATTCAATTTACTGTTAAGATACCAAAACCCATATACTAATCCCAGGATTTGAATATCAAACCCAAACTCAGTTTTCTTTCCAAAGCCATTTTCATTCTCAGGTTTATACATATTAGGTAATCCCAGTTCACAGGTTTTAAATATTAAGTAAGAATTTTCAGGTTTTAACATGAAATCAATAAACACATAACAGTTTACTCGAATCCAAATATTTGAAAAACCAAACCAAAACATGAACCCAATCCTTTGTAAACACCCAAAATAAGGTACAAGTATGAATCTCATTTTGAAATCCCCAAATTCAATTAACATATATTCTTATTCGAAATGCATGTTCAACCATGTATCAGTCAAAACATATTTCGAACCCAGGTATCAGTCAAAACATATTCAACCAATCGTGTCAGGGGGTATGTTACTTATGTCCTGTGTACATACAAGGGTGTGTCAACACGTGTGAGTGTCGAACGTGTCCAAACAGAGTCCCATTTATCCAAACAGTGGGTCGAACATAGGTAATCAGGGACTGGGCATGCACAGCCTCGTACACCCATGTCGATCAGTCTAGGACACAACGTGTCCACTCAATGGTCATGGGGTCGTGTCAGTAGATAGGGTAGGTCTAGGGCTTCGTGTACCACAACCTAAAACGTGTCCAAGTGAGTCGTGTCAGGAGTTACACGTGCGTATCAGTACGGAATATTCCTGCGTGTACAGTGCGTGTGCGACAGTGTAAATTCAGTGCAGGCTCGAGAACTCCCTCGATACTCCACCATATCACCTAAAATTTTGTGGGTGGCCTGACAGTCATGGCCCCCATGAGCACACCAAATTTGGTGTTTCCAAGAGTCATGTACAAGGAGAATTTGGTGTCGGGTAGCAGGACATGGGTGCGAGGCCTGTGTGCGTGTGTGCGTGTCCATTTTTGACACAAAAAACTTCCAAACTTTGACTCAGTCAAATTGATTTGTGATATACATATAATAACTTAATTTTCCATTCAATTAGAATATGAAATTAATACAATTTAATTCTCACAAACATTTTATCGAATACCTTATTTAAAACACTGATACGTGTCCGATACGGGCACGAAATGGACACGATTTTTTACCAAACTTGGGCTACACCTAGGGGGACCCTAAATGAATGCATCTATGGGAAAAAATTAGGAATTTATTAGGGTTTGTAAGGTTTTACCTATTGAGGGTGAATCCTCAATAAAAAGGATCTCAAAATGAGAAGTTGCCTTCCTCGAGCGATGTCCAAACGTGCTCCACTCCTTGCAAGCAAGCCCCCACTATCCTCTACTACTGTAGGGGAGTCCAACGCAATTCGTTTGGTCCAATTTGTTGGAGAAATGAGGATTTGGTGAAGATTTGGGGAAGAACACAAGTAGGGTTCTTAGTAGGTATTTTTAAAAAGAGGCAAGAACTTTGATGATGTGATTAAATGGGGAGGGAATGGGCTTGATGGCTGTCAGAATAATTAGGGTTAGGGTTTTAGATGTATGGCTAAGATTTGTCCAACAAATTCCAAGTCCTCATATTGGTCCAATAGTCCTAAGGCTTTTTTTTTCACAAATATCCTAAAGGAAATATCCTGTAGGAACCCTAGAGGGGGGGTGAATAGGGTCAAGCTAACTAATCAAGCACTTAGCACAAGCTAGTTGGCAATTTAAAAATATAAGTGCAAGAGAAGAAGCAAACACAATACCGACACCCGATGTATCCTGGTATCCTCCTAAGAGGCAGTCCAGTCCCGGAACTCTCTCCGGCTTTAATCCACTATTTGAGCAAATAGTTACACACGAGTTTGGATCCGAAGAACTCGCCAACTTCTTACACAAGAGCTTTAATCCGAAGGGCTCTCCGACTTCAACCGAGAGTTTGGATACGAAGACTCCCCAACTTCAACCGAGAGTTTGGATACGAAGACTCTCCAACTTCAACCTTTTACAATAGGTTTTGATCTCCTTATACAATAGGATGAAGATCTCACTTTTCAACTCAATAACTCTAACACAATTTGTGAATGGCAAATGAAAGCTTTGTAGAGTTGTTTGTGGATAGGCTTTGGTGGTTTAGAAATTTTTAGGCTCAAAGCATCAACCTTGAATGAAGGGGTTCAAGGCTATTTATAACCAAAGCTTGAAAAGAAGCCAAAAGCAACTTTTCAGCCACGAACCGGCATACCGTCGGTATGATCCGGCATACCGCCGGTATACCGGTCTGGAATTGCAACGGCTAGAAATATAGCCGTTGGGATCATTAATAGCTGGAAATTCGACCGTTGGAATTTCAACGTTTCGGAAACGGTATACCGTCGGTATGGACCGGTATGCCATCGGTATGCCAGTTTTGTAAACAGAAACTTTCTGTGAACAAAAACCGGTATATCGTCGGTATGCCGTTTTCCACCAAAAATGATCCTGGGCTTATTTCTGCCCTAGCTTTCGATTTTGCCATCCATTTTTTGTGTTTACAATAATTCCTAAGACTCATTACAGACTCCAGATATACTTAGGCAGGTGCAGGCTTCTTCAGAGTCTTGAAATGATGATGGCATGGCATGGCTTCTTTCCTTGATAGATGTTGGCTTTTTCCCTTGGCGGCAGCTGTCCAAAGATATCCAGTTTGTAAAAACTGAATACCTTTCGGGGGCTTCGCCCCCGAACCCCCGACGAGGGGCGCTGCCCCCTCGACCCCTGTTCGCTGACCGGGCAGCGGAACCCCCGGTGCGTGGCTCCAGAGATGTCGTCGGGTGGTTCTGAGAAATCTTGTGGAATCCGTCGTCTTTGGCCCACCATAATTTCTTCATAGCATATGTCCACATTTGATCTTGCAAATTGCTTTTCTGCAAATACATGTTAGGCGAACAAAACAATATACATGTAGCAAGTATGATAAGATAAAGCACATTAGGACTATGCAAAGTTTAAGTATAGGTGCTACGGTGATAGCATAAAAGTTAGTGATATCATAATGATTAAACTTAATTGAATAACCACAATCAAAAACATAGTTTTGATTTTGGCGACCCAATTAAATTTAAGATAGATAAGCTCATATCACTAATATGTAAACCAATAGGCACATATCACCAAAGGTATAAGTATAAGTAAAAATGCTTTTAGCGATAGTATGAAGATTAGTGATAATGAAGTGCTAAACTTAACATATTAACCATATTCAAAAAATATGATACAATCATTGGGCCAACAATCTCTCCCTTTTTGATTATGGCAAATCGGTTAAGTTTAGTATGAACAAAATAGATGCATGTATCACTAATATACAAAAGATATAAACAATATCACTAAACGCATACTACTTAGATTACTTATAAACACCTACTCAAACACCTACTTAAACTTACTTCTCCCCCTTTGACATGATCAAAAATAGGCTCCCTCGTACTAAGAGATAAAATAAAATCGATCTTAAGCATAGAAATCAGAGCATGGGGAAGTCATAGACAATTATGGTCAAAATATACTAATAAAAAATAATGGGAGAAGGGTGTAATGACAAGTGTATAAAGCTACATATCAAATGTAGAGTGCCAAAAGAAAAATAACTTGTCAAAACACAATATAGTTGGTAAAACACATAAAATTGATAATCAGTCAAAGAATAGTTTTACCAGCTTGAAATCCAAGAAAGAAACTCCAAAACATAATATTATATGAATTAAAACTCTAGTTTTGGAAGGAAGTGATATACCAATTGAAATAAGGATTTCAATCAAAAGCCCATGAGGATTAGATAATTGCAAAGTAATTGATATAAATAAAGTACCAAGTGAAATAGTTGAAAGATATAAACTTAATACCAATTGAAATATAAGCTTGAAACGTTGATCAAAAAGTCATTTGAAAGTCAAAATTGTCCACAAATGAATAGTGGAACAAAATAAAGGAATGATCAATGAAAAATAGAGCAATTGATATAGACTAATCTCACTCTTTGCAAAATCTATATGCTTACCCAAGTACATGCATTTGAACTCAAATACCTTATCATGCTATATGAATACCCTTTTAGATAAACATGAAGGTAATGGAGAAAAATACTTGAGAAGGAGAAATTCAATCGACTTGAATGCTTCCCCTCAAAGTATTACCAATATAGATAAACATGTATTATAGGTAAGTCCTCAATAAGAAAAGCCAAATCAATTAAGCATATAAGAAAAGCCAAACCAATGAAAGCACAATAGTCATCAAGATAAGATATGAAAGTTAATTTTTAAGAAGATGACTTATTTAATCCATATAAAAGAGAGATAAATGATAAAGACAATAGCATATACTCTCATAAACCCTTCACAAATAAAAGTATCATGACCTCATTCACTAAGATATGAAAAAGAAGAAAGTATGGCTCCATGATGAACTAGGTATACGATATTTTTAAGGGTATAAATGAATTGAATCAATTAATTTGCTCCCCCTCAAAATATGCGTATCTAGTTCCAAAGCACTTATAGCATAAAATAGAAAACTACAAGATCTAGGGGTAAATCAACTATGGATTTCTCCCCCTTGCTCGATGCATATAAGGCTACAATATCGTCAAAAGACGAAAAATATCATCTTTAGTCAAGAAGAGATAACCAATTAATAGCCACTAAAGATGAGAAATCAAAAGAATATTCCAATAAAGCACATATAATCAAAAGATGGCATACATTAGTCTATATAGAAGAATCTCATATTTAAATATGATAGATCAATGTATGTAATCCTTTGAGAAAATGTCATCATGAAAAAGAATAAAGTCAATTAAGAACAATCATGATGATAGACATAATATAGCTCAAAAATAAAATAAAAATGAAACTCAAACATCATGTCCATGATTATCTAATTAAAAAATAATCAACCAATTTATTGCTTTGCATGGACTAGATATGTTTTATCGCATATGTACCCATCAACCGGATAATATCCAAACTTTGCTACTTCTAAAAGAAAGACCAATAAAGTTCAAATAGCAAAGGTCATATGTGTTAAACCATGAGTAGTCAAAGTAGAGTAATAAATTAACTTGACATTTACAAAATTAGATAGTTTAGGACTACTTAATCATTAGGATCATTCATAAAGGAAACAAATGAATAAATATGATCTAATGAATCTCATCAAGAGAAAATCACAAGTCCAAAAAAAAATCTCACACATTAACATGGGAAAGAGTCAATCTCATTTAAATAATTACAAACATAATAAAGAAGAGATGTAAATGATAATACGATGAAAATATGACTCAAAAAGTGAGAGAAATTTAAGAGAGACTTGCTAATGACTAGTTATGGAAGAGAGTTAAAACAAGGAATCACAAACCTCTAAGAGAAAACAAGATTTAATAAAGAATTTGTAAAACTAGTTTTTGAGATTAAGCATATCACAAATCTTATTTTTGTAAACTAGCATATCATATATAGATTGAAGTATAGGAATATAGCTAGATGTGTGAAAGTGAGCCAAAATTATATAGCTTAATAATATATCACAAATAAGCAAACTATATAATCCAAATAAGATTATTGAGAGAAGCCATTAACAAGATAAATGTGCTCATTAATTCTTAAGTCACTAACACAAAAAAAATACTTGCTTAAGCATAGAGTTCATAATTAAGGAAATACATTTTGAATGATCAAAATGATTTAGAGACTCTTTACTAAGCAAGGATAAGAGCATAAGATGATAAATAAATGAATTAGACTCTTATCAAGTAAAGGACAAAAGAGATGTTCATGAAAACACAATAAAATAAATCTCTTTGCCAAGTATTGAGATTAACCCAAGATAATGAAATGATAGATCAATCTAGAGAATGCAAAATACTATAGCCACATTAAAATAAGTGTATTCTCTAGAAGTGGAAAAATCTCAACACAAAAGCTCAAACCATAGTAGCTAAATTCATGAGAAATATGATGTAACAATTACAAGTATTCTCATGTGCTACAAAAATATCATTGGGCAACAATAATTCAAAAGGAAGCATAACCCAAGGAATGAGCAAAGAAAGATCATTAAGATCAAGAAAGCTAAATGCTAAGGATAGTAAAAATCATTTTCAAAAACTTTCATAGTGCACAATAGAAATATATAGATGATATAGATTTGAAAATGTGCACTAAAAATGGAGGTTAATTATAAAAACAAGACAAAACACAAAACCTTGTGATTCTTAAAAGAACTTCCATAAATAGTCAAGTGCAATACATAAACAAATATTTTCTCTCACCATCCCAACTTAAAGATATAAAACAAATAAATATCAAAAGCTAGGAATCATTTATATATATGAAACTATATATATATCACGAATAGGCATACACGAAAAGATCAAAAATCAATTAAGAGCATGTATCCCTAAAGTCAACCAAAAAGCTAAAAAGACATCATTAAAAGAAAGCTTTAAGGAAGAAGCATATTGATTCAAAAAGAGAGACACAAATTTGATCAAAAGAATCAATAGCTAGAGTATGAGTTAAGCACGAGTCTAGAAGTAACAAGTATGAATAAATACTCTTCAAGTTAATATAAAACTTTAGCTTAACTCATATGCCTACATAAAGGTATTTATACAAAAATAGATATCAATATAAGAGATACATGAACTATAAGTAAATGAAAATTTTAATGAATATAGTCATGTATCCTTAATGAATATTTGAGAAATCATCACAAATTCAAAAGCATGTATAAATAAGCTATATTAGGCAAAGACATAATTGATTCTCAAGAAGATAATCAAGATAAAGTATGAGAATCAATAATGAATATATTATGTAAGCACAAGAATAAAAAGAAATATAAGTATATACTTGTCAAGTAATAAGAAGCTTGTGCTAAACACATATATTCGCAAAGACCGATTTAAAGTAAATAAGACACGTTAAATACAAACCGGCAAGAAGAACTAATTTAAAAACTTTAAAGGCGGAGAGTTAAAATCATATTAACTCATATCAAAACCAAGCTCCTATGGACTAGAGTGATATGCATGCTTTATAAATAAATATTAAGAATAACGAGCATGCATATATGAATGTGTCACACTAATAGAGAATGAGCGATAAACTACAAGTGTGAACTAAACATTTAAGCTAAGTAACTAGTCATGCTAGATAAAAGAAATAATAGGAGAATTAACTAAGCACGCTAGTATTATATCTCACATTGATTTATATAAAAGACAACTAAGGAATATCAATGTGAGCTAGTAGCAAAATATCAAGAGAAACATGCTAGATTCTACCAATATAAACTATTTGAAGAGAATCGTTTAGCATGTTACCAAAGTGGCTTTAGTAGCCACACTTGTGTTGGTGCAATTGCTTGAAAGATGACCTTTGAGCTTTGTAACCACCAACACGCTCCTTGGTGCTATGTCCCGGCAAAAGAAGCTCCACCTACAACATTAGATGAAGACTTTGGTATCCAAAGAAACTTGGATCCACATTTATTAGCTTTAGGGACCCATATAGCACTTACTCTAGCATTGGTAGTGTAGGTCCTACGAATAGGACATATAAAGCTTATGTGTCCAATGCGAGAGCAATAGAAGCATTTAATGCTAGTGTGTGCACATATATCAGAATGAGCAAGGTTATGAACATGTGACATACTAGAATGATGAATGTCTCTAGAGTGAGCATGCATGGATTGGTCTTAAGAATATCATGTTCTAATATCAAATCATCATGCATACAAGTAAGAGAATCAAATTTAACATTTAAAGCATTATTCTCTTTTTCAAATAAAACAATTCTAGAAATAAAATCATCATTTTGTTTCTTTAAAGTGTCAATAGAAGAATCATGCAAATGATTTAGCTCATGTGTTTGCCTCTTAAGATCTTATATTGATGAGAAAAGAGATTTGATTTTCAAAATTAAAGCCTCATTCAAACTCTTTAAAGAAACACATGATGAGTTTTGAGAATCAAGTCTAGATAATAAAACATTGTTTTCATTTCTCAATAACTCATTAGATTCTTCTAAATGAACAACCTTTTCAGAAAATTCTTCATTGGTAGAATGAAGGTTGTCAAGAATCTCTAAGGATTGTTTAGCCATGGCTTTCCACTTAGAGCATTTCTTGTATTTAGAAGAAACATGATTGTCTATGCTACTAGAAATAAAACCCCCTTTATCGGAGGAGGAGTAGGAGGAATACGATGCCATAGAAAAATAACAAGGATCTACTCTAAGGATGTTAAGCCTAACAATAGAGTCCTCGCTCTGATACCAATTGTAGAAACCCTAGAGGGGGGGTGAATAGGGTCAAGCTAACTAATCAAGCACTTAGCACAAGCTAGTTGGCAATTTAAAAATATAAGTGCAAGAGAAGAAGCAAACACAATACCGACACCCGATGTATCCTGGTATCCTCCTAAGAGGCAGTCCAGTCCCGGAACTCTCTCCGGTTTTAATCCACTATTTGAGCAAATAGTTACACACGAGTTTGGATCCGAAGAACTCGCCAACTTCTTACACAAGAGCTTTAATCCGAAGGGCTCTCCGACTTCAACCGAGAGTTTGGATACGAAGACTCCCCAACTTCAACCGAGAGTTTGGATACGAAGACTCTCCAACTTTAACCTTTCACAATAGGTTTTGATCTCCTTATACAATAGGATGAAGATCTCACTTTTCAACTCAATAACTCTAACACAATTTGTGAATGGCAAATGAAAGCTTTGTAGAGTTGTTTGTGGATAGGCTTTGGTAGTTTAGAAATTTTTAGGCTCAAAGCATCAACCTTGAATGAAGGGGTTCAAGGCTATTTATAACCAAAGCTTGAAAAGAAGCCAAAGGCAACTTTTCAGCCACGAACCGGTATACCGCCGGTATGATCCGGCATACCGCCGGTATACCGGTCTGGAATTACAACGGCTAGAAATATAGCCGTTGGGATCATTAATAGCTGGAAATTCGACCGTTGGAATTTCAACGTTTCGAAAACGGTATACCGTCGGTATGGACCGGTATGCCGTCGGTATGCCGGTTTTGTAAACAGAAACTTTCTGTGAACAAAAATCGGTATACCGTCGGTATACGCCGATATACCGTCGGTATGCCGTTTTCCACCAAAAATGATCCTGGGCTTATTTCTGCCCTAGCTTTCGATTTTGCCATCCATTTTTTTGTGTTTACAATAATTTCTAAGACTCATTACAGACTCCAGATATACTTAGGCAGGTGCAGGCTTCTTCAGAGTCTTAAAATGATGATGGCATGGCTTGGCTTCTTTCCTTGATAGATGTTGGCTTTTTCCCTTGGCGGCAGCTGTCCAAAGATATCCAGTTTGTAAAAACTGAATACCTTTTGGGGGCTTCGCCCTCGAACCCCCGACGAGGGGCGCTGCCCCCTCGACCCCCGTTCGCTGACCGGGCAGCGAAACCCCCGGTACGTGGCTCCAGAGATGTCGTCGGGTGGTTCAGAGAAATCTTGTGGAATCCGTCGTCTTTGGCCCACCATGATTTCTTCATAGCATATGTCCACATTTGATCTTGCAAATTGCTTTTCTGCAAATACATATTAGGCGAACAAAGCAATATACATGTAGTAAGTATGATAAGATAAAGCACATTAGGACTATGCAAAGTTTAAGTATAGGTGCTACGGTGATAGCATAAAAATTAGTGATATCATAATGATTAAACTTAATTGAATGACCACAATCAAAAACATAGTTTTGATTTTGGCGACCCAATTAAATTTAAGATAGATAAGCTCATATCACTAATATGTAAACCAATAGGCACATATCACCAAAGGTATAAGTATAAGTAGAAATGCTTTTAGCGATAGTATGAAGATTAGTGATAATGAAGTGCTAAACTTAACATATTAACCATATTCAAAAAATATGATACAATCATTGGGCCAACATATCCTACTTAGAAATATCTAGATATTGTTAACCTTGTCATTGCTAGGTTACCCTAATCAAGACTCTAAGCTCAAGGTTAATCTAGATTAGGCTAAAATCTAGCTTAAGTCTTAACTAAAAGATTAGCATAATATTCAATTAATCAAAATTACAATTTCACAAAATTGTCAAAATAACCAAAATATTCCCAGGCTAAAAAGTTGCAATTAGTCATCCTAATCACATGACTAGGCTCCTATGGTCATGGTTAGTCTCTAGGCTTAGCAATTTCTAGGGTTACACTAGTCAACCATCAAAATCATAAGTCGTGGTTTTAGATAGTTTTAAATTAACTAAAAATTACCATAAATGATATCATGATTTTAAATAACATTATTAAATAAATAAAAATACAAAAGTTCAAAATTACCTTCATTTTTAGAAACTGGGTGCTATAATGCTCTTTCAAGGTTGAATCCCACTCGGCAACTATTTCAACTAAAGCCATAAAATTTCTATTACTTTCTTCATATATCTTCTCATTACTTCCACGAAACGCCAAGCTCTGTTTAGCCAAATATTTCACGAATACAAACAATCTCCACAGTACCTTCCTCCAATGTTTTGTTTCTTTGATGATTTGGTCTTGCACAACTTTGTCAATGACTTGATTATTTTCCAGCCTAGCATGCAACTCAACACGAATAGACATATGATTGATATGCTCTGCACTTCTTTCATGTGTTTTCAAATTTTGTGCCAGGTGTCCCCAATCCCTGACTCCATCATGCGCTAATTGACTTTGTTGTGGTCGGTTCTTAAACAATTTACAGCAAAAGCAAAATACCTTATCAAGATCCTTGGAATACACTAGCCAATTTCGATGATGCTTCTCTCCATTTGATAAGTACTTATTGTAGAATTCAGAGGAGAAACGTCTTTTCAGTCCATCTTTAGGGCCTTTTCCGGTTAACAAATATCTTACAGGACCTTTTTTCCCCAATAAATCCCTCTATTTAGGATCAAGACTATCCCAATTTCTAGGATCATAGATGTTCAAGGCAATATCTCCAATTTTATTATCATTACCATTCAAACCAAGTTCTTCCTCATGATTCTCCGTATTTTCTTCTACAAGTACATCACCATCTTCTTCCATAGGTACAAGCAAATGCTCTTCAACATCTACTAGTGTTGCCTCTGTCGATTCCAACAAATGCTCTTCAACGTCAACTATTGTTGCCCTGTAGGTTCTTGCACATGCTCTTCAACATCTATTGGTTGTTTGATAACAAATTTGTCAAGAGCTCCTCTTTGACTTCGAACAAAATGCTGCTCTTTGCTTTTTCTTTTGCTCTTGGAATAACTCGATTCAAATTTTCTAGTGGGAGGCATTCTAGACACAATATATCTGAAACTATACAAAATTGATCTTCAAATTCCTAAATTATATATAATAAAAAAAATCGAAACTAGACACTTGCATATAGACACTTTCCATCAATAAAACTAGGCTTAATTGCAATTTCATACCCTTAACTATGTCATTTTTTCAAGTTAAAACCCTAAACTTTTTTTACTCAACAACTTAATACCATCAGCTATTATATTTTTTCAATTTCATACTCTAAAACTCAAAAAACCCCAAACTACCCCTGTCCTTCCTTCCCTCTCCCCCCTACGGCCACTCGCCCCTCCCTCCCCCCAATCTTTTTCCACGAGAAATTCAGCAGCGAGAAGGGCGTGGCACTCGCCCTTTCCCTCTAGGGCTTGGCCTCGTACTTAGAAGGCATGCTGGAGAAGAAGAAGAAGAAGAGAGCTGCTGCACTCTTCATGAAGGATCAAACTGTTTGACTTCAAGTCAAACTTTGATTTGTTATATAAGGCAGCTCTATGCTAAGAATTAATTAACTGTGGAGTGAAAGGAAGGTTGATGTCCACCACCGAGGAAGTCATGAGAGTCTCCGCAGCTCATTCGTGTCGGGCGACCCTTCGAAGCCGAAGCTCCCCTTCTGGGCTTTCCTACTCGACCCTCAAGTGCGACGACGTCAGGGACGTCGAGCTCGCCAGCCTCAGCGAAAAGGATCCACATAGTTGACCTCTAGATCAAGCACGGCGTGCAATGGACGGTCCAGATGGAAGCAAACGGGGGGGGGGGGAGGGGAGGCCGGGGTGGTTAGAGGGGGTGCGAGGGGATGGGTTGGTTGGAGGTAGTTTTTAGTTTTGAGCAGGGGCATTATTGTCCAAAAAAATTCAGGGTATTAAGTTGTACCAAAAAAAGTTTAGGGTATCAACTTGAAAAAACCGACATAGTTGAGGGTATCAAGTTACAATTAAACCATAAAACTATTACAACATAGCATAATTGTAAGAAAATATATACAAAATGATATCAAAATTCACACAAAAATTATCCAAAAGCAAACCAATTATTTCCAATCGGATGATATTGTTCTTCCAAATATAAATATAAAACTAAATTTACAATAGGATCACAGTTCTAAAAATAATAATAAATTCATAATGAGAATAAAATTCTTAAGAAAAACAAAATTGCACCTCTTAGAGATGAATCATTTCTGTTACAGTTGCATCGGAATAAGAAGAGTAAAATAATGATTGAGTTGGTATTTTGTTCGTAATGAACTGTAATCAAAGAAGAATAAATTCTTCGTCATTGTTTTTAATAGAATTCTTACAAAAAATAAATTATTGGTTGGGTACACTTGCATATAGAAATTTGTACCTCTTAGAGATGAATCATTCCTGTAACAGGACCCAAGTATTCTCTGTTTTCCTTGTCTTTAAAGAAATTAAGAAACAATGACGAAGTTAGTAATCAAAGAAGAAACCCACACAATAATTTATTAAAAAGCTATATTTTATATTTTACCTGAACAAAAGTATCACCACACCGGTAATTCACACCACTGATGAAGATATTAAGCAACTCCCATCATGGCTGGCCCGCTGGACTGTAGAGGAGCAGCTAATCTAGGTTTAAGTCAAATAAAATGACAAATTATAAAATTACAAAACTGACCCTATTTTTTGTAGGCCCCCCAAAATATGAGGCCCTGTGCTGCTGCACTTTGGGCACAGGCCCAGGGCCGGCCTTGCTAACCAACACCGTATAGCAAAACCCTCCCTTATAAAAATCTCCAAGTAGCTCTCACCTTCTTCTCTCTCTAATTCTCTTAGGGCTTCCGGAATAATCTCTGGCAAAGCCTCCTTATTAGCCTCAAGCACTCACATAATTGGATTATAATAACTTATTTATATCACCTTGTAATCCTTCAATAGGGATTTAATCTTAGTCTTCGAAAGAAGCCCAAAAATTCGACCCAAAAAACAAATATCCCGTATGGACCAGAATCGTGGCATAATTTCAATCCCTGCAACTGTTGCTCTTGAGATGGACCGGTCTTCCGACGGAATACCGACCCCTTCGACTGTTGTGCTCGGGATAATAATTTTTTTGCCATAATTTTGTCATGAGCCAAAAACTAAGTTGTGCTTAGTTTAAGCCCCTATTTCTGATGCCACTTCGATGCCTAATACATCATTTGAACTCGAGCCACCTTACACAACAATCTTCACCTTGGCTTGAGTTCAACAAGCCACCTTGGCTTGAGCTAGCCAAGTCGGACTTGAACTTCTCTGTCGGAACCACCTTCGTTAGCATATATCTACCAGATTCACTTCTATGTCGATCTTTATAGGATCGATCTAGCTCCTTATTGTACTACTTCACATCTTGTGATATTGTACGTCGATATGTTTCCCTACCTGATTCCTAGCAAGCTGAATCGTGTTTTGTTTGTCATAAAATAGAGGAACATACACCTTCTAAAATCCAAACTTGCTAACTAGGGCTTTTAACCACAAGGGCTCATTTGATGCTTATAGTGCCGCCAATATATTCTGACTCCATAATAAAAAATGTCACAATATTCTAAATGGCTGACTTACAACTGATTGGAGAATCTACATGGGTGTTCACATATTCCATAGTTGATCTTCTTTAATCCAAGCCATAATCAGTATCAACATATCCCCGCAATTGGCTTGGTCCATGTTCTGACTTGTGAAACAATAAACCAAGATCTTTAGTACACTTAACATACCTAACTATCCACTTTACTGCCTCTCAATGATGCCTTTTCTAAATTTGATATGTACATGGTCACCAGACTGATCATATACAACGAATCAGGAGGATGCACACAATCACAACGTCATCGTTCCCATGCTATACTCGCATACAAACTCCAGGTGTTTTTTTCCTTCTTCTCTACTAACTTCTGTCATCCTTTGGAGGATAACTTAAAATGACCAGCTATATGATTATTCATCTATCTTGACTCCTTCGCGTTGAATCGTTCTAGCACCTTGTAAATGTACTTCTTTTGGGATAACCATAGCTTTCTAGCCTTCCCGTCTCAAGTAATTTTATAGCATTCTCTACTTGGAAAACCATAATTAAATGAATAATAAATTATGAAATGGAATACATGATATTTTGATTGTATGGCCTATAGCTATGAACAAGTTAGTCGTAGGTAAAAACGAGTAGTCTAAGACCCTATTTAGGCTTAGAATACACTTTTAAGCTATTTTGGATTTCTTTGGGGAATTTATATGAAATAATATGTATTTTAACCTAGGAAAATTAATTACCTATAACATTTTAAGATTTACTGCAGGAACCCACAATACTAGAATAGCCCCAAACTTTTTTAGCTTCATAATGCCCTAATGTAATTTTTGGTAATTTTTTAAAATTTTACAAAATTATTTGGATTTTTTAGGAATTAAATTTGATAACCAATTAAAAATAAAATTTTTAATTAATTAAACACCAAGCATATTTTTTAATTTAATTAACCCAACAACGTTAGGTGGCCCACTTGTGTAATGCCCCAGAACCAGAATACTGGAGAGCGGGGGCGTATATAGCCAGCTACGTATATTGAAGTGCAACCCACCACGCTATACGGTCACGGCTGTCTAGATACATGAGGGTTTAACTACAAGCCATCAGTCTCCTATGGTCAAGAACAAGCCTATTGTCTCAATCTCAAGCAAGTAATAACAGTTATAAGATGTCAGAACACCAAATATATAATAGCAAGGCGTCCCATACATTACACATTTGGATGATCATGAAGCTAGTCGTACAAAATGTCAAGACTAGCAAGAGTTTCAGTCATACATGATCAACCCTAGGATTTGTCAATCATGTTACAGCCCGTAGGCAGACAGTAAATAAAGGTACAATCGAGCTAACACGTGCTCGTCGGCTAAACGTCTCAAAAGAATAATTTTACAATAGAGTGGGAGAGCCAAAAATAATCCACTTATTGCCAGGGTTATGCCTGGTGGTCACCATCTGGCTAGAAGGAAGGTAGATCCTCTGGAGCTGCTCCGATATCTGGCCATACAAAACCAGCTGGGTCAGACCCCAGAAAGAGCAAGTGCCACAAAGGAGGCTTCACTTAGGAACTAAAACCAGCATATAATAAATGAATATTAAATATAATTATAAAAGCAACTGATAATAACAGGGACAACAACAGTGAATTGAGTACGAGGAAACCATTCAAGTAGCCAGATCGTAACCCTTAAACCAAAGAAGGACCGGGGTTGCAACCCTTCACCTGAATAGAAACCCGTCTCAAATACTGTTGGTAAAGTAAAACATGACGAGCATGACGTAGGGTGCAAATAAGACAATAAATAAAGAGATGACACAGAACTGCTCCGGGAGCCAGGTTACAACCCTTAAACCAAATAAGGACCGGGATTGTAACCCTTCGCCTGAACAGAACTTGTTCCCTGATCATTATTATTAAGGTAAGCATAAATAATCATGACGATATATGATAAGATAACCATGGGACTATTCAGATAACCAAGTTACAACCCTTAAACCAAGTAAGAACCGGGGTTGTAACCCTTCATCTGAACAGAGCTTGGTTTCTCATCATTTATCGATAAGTAAAGCACAAGAGATCAGATCATGTTACAATCTTGTACAGGATCAGGACAAAACTAGGCTGGACTAGTTGTAATGCCTGTGGTTCGTATTACGTATCTTGGTATACGTGTACGTATTTTGACTCGTATTGCATGTCTCTCTGCTTGGTTTATTTGGCATTTTCATTGCTTGGTTCACCTTGGGATTGGTTCGGCTAGGCTTGGGTTTGCTTATTGGTTCATCATGAACCAAGTGGAGAACCCCTACCTACCACTACCATCTCCTTTTATTAACCCCAACCACCACTCTCTCTCCTCATTTCTTCTCTTCTATTACTTCTTCTTCCTCACCCATTACTCTTCTTCACCTACCAGGAAGAGAGCTAGGCAAGTGTGTCACGACCCGCATCCAGTGTAAGGGCACGAGAAGTGACGAACGCCCAGCCTACGCCGCAGTGTCGGTGGTAGAACGCTGTCATGAGTCACAACATCTAACACAGTCTAAATAAGCTCCGAATGGAGAGTAAAATAATAAGTAACTCAATCATAATACTAAGATGGAATAGAAGAAAGAATCTCAAGAGAGTCACATATAAATAGTCTAGGTGTAAACCACCAGAATAAATCTCAAGTACAACTCATAAAGTCTCAAACAGAAAATACAAATAAAGTACTAAGTCTCAGCTAGACTATAGGCAAGTCCTCAGCGACTGTGGGATCCTCCTGTGGGTCCACGTCGCCAGTGTCATCTAAGCCAATACCATAATAAGTAGGACAGTACTCCTCATCATCACCTGTAAAATTTTCAACATGCCCAGTCAGGACGGAACGAGTACATATCTCTCATAACAGTTCATATCAGGAATGGATATATAAAGCAAGCTATAGAAAACTATACATGAATCGCTGTAAAGAGAAATCAACAAAAGAGAAGATATAAGCTGAGATATAATATGATAAATAGAGAATGTAACCTTCTACGTGAATCAGAGCATGAATTGTTTATATAAACAGCTTGGGTTGCACATGGATACAGCTATGGAATGCACAAGGATACCTACTGGGGATAATGATCACATAACCAACTACACTCTCCCTGCCCCCAACCAATACACAAGGCTCAAAGCATGTTATGTTATTGCACATGGATAACAACTACTGTATACATAGAACTCATATGGTCATGAGTGTACATGAATAACATATGAGTGCACATAAATAAATATGAATACATGGAATACATAATGGCCATAATAAAGTATATGAACATGACATACTCGATGTATCCGAGGGGATAACATCGCATGGAAAGATCCAGAGGGTAATAATCCGTGTGAACATCGTGTCAGCATCAAGTATACTAGTCTATAATAAGAGAACATATCCAAAGAAGTATGAAAAGATCAGAGAATGTACTCGTCTGGCAATCCGAACCGCTGATGATAAAAAGTGACTGAACTGGAGTAATAAGATCCTATTTAAAATAACCACATGTCATAATACAGTCTAAATATCATAAGGAAAACCTTCAATGCAAATTCTACATGATTTGGGTCAATCTAAGTCAAAGTCAACCTTGGGTCAACTTTGGTCAACCAGACTAGTCAAACTAGGTCAAAGTTAGGTCAACTAGCCTATAGGTCAAATTTTAGGTCACTACTAGTCCTAGTGTTGATTTTGGGTGTTGAGTTGGTGTGATCTTAGGTTTCCAAGGGAGCATAATCCTAACAACCAATGTAATTCACATACACTACCTTAACTCACAATACACTATGTCTAATATCCATACCTTAGACTAACATCTACCAAAACTCTAGGCTAGCATATCTCTTAGAAAATTTCTAGTTTAAATAAGGTAATCTTAAATTCCTAAATCCTCACAACTCAATCCAATGCACCCTCACACTTGAGCACATGCACTTAGGCATGCCTGCTGCTACTGCCACTGTAGTTGCTACTATTTCAGCAACTGCTGCAATGCAGCATGCCATAGCTTCTGCAGCTGCTGGCCTGAGTGCAACTGCCACTGCAGTTGCTACTGCAGTTGCCTATTTTTTTCCAATCCTTCATCACAACCACCCCCATACTCCATTCAGCCTACTCAAAACAACCTGTAAACTCAACTTAATTCTAATAATACCTACTTTCTAAAACCTAACTCGACATTAATTGGGATCAACCTAAATCAGAGATCAACCTACCAACCCAAAAATTGGTTATAGGAATTACCCATCTCACATGATACCCTTATCTTGATACATACTTGAATAACCCTATGCCAATTCAAACTCGAACACAACCCTCTCTACTATGCAAACTAGTAGGTATCTCCTAGATATGATAATATACGATCTATAGGTTTGGTTTACACAGAATTCACATTCAAAAAATATGATAGAAATAATACTGAAACAGGAAATTGGAACTCAAATCCCGATACTTAACCCGATATCTAACATGACCCAAAACCATTCGAAAACCTAATGATATTCGATACTAATGGTTGGTAAAGTGTCATATACGTATAACCATGCTACCCAAGTATCATCGAGTGTAGTGCCCCGTCCCGTAAAGTCAATCGGAGGAATCGAAATGCCGACGGCGTTGGAACTTAGCCTTGCAACGGCTGCTCGAAGGCTCGCTCGTCCGAGGCGACTCCTCGCACAGGTGGGGTAGTTTCGGTGAACTTGCCTCGTCTTTGCCTTCACATAATAAATTGTGTTTTCAACTTGCACAAGTAGGCTTAATAATAAAAGAGACGAATCCACATAGCTAAGGGAATAATCCCGACGGGTAATAAAAGAGACGAATCCACATAGCTAAGGAAATAATCCCGACGGGTCGAAATGAGTTAGAACATGGAAAACGTCCCACGGTCGGCCTATAGTTGGTGCACGGCGTGCTTTGAAAATGACACTCAGTCCTTTGTCCCGTGGCTTGGGAGAAGGAAAGTTGGTCTTCGACGCAAAACTATAAACCTGCCTAAGTCATAGGCGTCGCCCGCGTAAATGCTCGATAAAGCATGCACGTTTCCGAAATGCAAGGCTTGGCATAGCCTTTGCTCGTCCCTCGGGTTAAGTTGTAGGCTTGAGTAAGTTAGGCAAAGTTATGCCGGTCGACCTAAGTCATTCCAAGTGCAGTCCCGCTCATTCTGCGGTTGTCAAGTTAATTAGCCCCACGATCCCAAGGCCCGTCATAAGAGGTATGACTTGGGCGACATCGTTCCATAGAACACGAGTCGGTTTAGAGGCATGAGCCACGGTTGGTTCAGTAAAAAGTTAGCCATGGTCGGTCGATACTTAAGGAAACATATTATGTTCAAGTTAAGTTGGAAGGCTATACAGTAGCCGTTCCCAGAGTTCAAAGAATGTTAAGTGTAAGCGATGGTTAGTCGCCGAGAGGAAATATGTCGGGACTGTGGTTTAGTCGCCGAGGCAACCCTGGTTTGGGCTCTGCGAATAAAGTATGAAAAGTGGAAAGAGTAAAGTCAAGGAACTAATTGATGATGATGAGACCATGCATTTACATTAAGTCTAGAAGTTAGCGTAGGCGCGTGGTCATGGACAACTTGTCGACAAGGGCGATGGTTTCTTCGAGCGGCAGCCCTGGGCCATGGGCACCGACTCGGCCTAGGAAGAAACAGGTTATAGCCGAGCTGGGTAATAGGCAACCGGTAGGTCGGAGACTTGCATCGAGGATCGCAACTGGCGGTGCAAGGGTCCTGAATGCCAGGCTATGTCCACGATGGCTAGTTAATGCCAGTGACCTTTCATATAGATGTGTCGGCACGGGCGGCAATCCGCGTGTGTGCCTTTGGATTGAGTTGGATATGTATGAAGTTAAAGAACACAAGGTCTGGGCCTAAGATTTGGCTATACGAAGGCGGCGTGCTTCGGCATGAGATGTGGCGTCGAGTGTTAAGTTGTTGGCATAAAGTTGCATGAGTTAGGCTTGAGATGTTGCGAGTTAAGTCGAGAAGGGCCGTAGGGCAAGTTGTGTGAAGTTACGTTGAGTTGCTGGGCACGACCTCAAAATATGAGGCACGGCCGTATTGTCAGAGACAAGTATAGGCAAGACTAAGCGAAGAGGCGCTGCCTCGGAAATATTGAAGCACGAATCGAGTTATGGCACAACCGAGTCGTTATGTCCCAGAGTTTGGCACAAAAGAAAAGTATAAGTCGGTGCGTCGACAATGCAAGCACGAGAAAGGTCTAGAGGCAAGGAAATGGAGTATTTCGTGTAGTTGCGTCTCTGATTATGGCCGTAAGGCAAACACGACTTGATAGGTTAACGTTATTGGCACGAGAAAGGTCTAAGGCAAAGGTGTGAGTTAACGTCGTTGTGCAAGCACGGGATGGTCCTTAGACACAAGTATGCAAGGCGTCGGTCCTAAAACTGATCCTAAGGCAAGACTAGAAAGACAATCGAAAGGGTTTTAAGCTGCACAAAGTAAATGAACGTGTCGGTTTTGTATGGGTGGGCGAGAAGCTCACTCCACCAGTACAGTTGAGTACTGACACCCACACAGTGTTCATGTGCAGGCACAGGTAGAAGCTCGTAGCGCGGAGCTCGCTTGGTACGTCGAGGTACGGAGTTTCTTGGCGATTCGAAGCGTACGGCCGCGTGGAACTGAAGACTTATACAGGACATAATGTATGGACATCGCCTTCCGAAGCTTCTGCTGGTTCAAGCATTTGTATCGAGAGATGAGAGAGAGCAGAGTGACTTGTAATCGAGAGAAAAGTGAGCATGAGAGACTTATAAATTGGCCTTACGCCCACAAATGTAATCTTGTATTCAATATCAATAAAGAGCTTCTTTCGAATGACTTGTGTTCATGTGTACTTGTTCTTAAATTCCGCTGCATGTTTCAATATTTCTGCTTGGGACTTCTGTGCGACGACCCCGTCGCCGCCGATGTAATCGGCCGTTATGAAACTGCCTTGCACGAGCGCAATCTAGGTTCGTGCGGCATCACGCCTTAGCGAGGACGATCGCTCCTATGAGAGCGGGGCGTGACATAGTGGTATCAGAGCACGGCTTTACGTCCTTGGACTTCACGTTGAATTTTTCAGTTTTGAAAGCTCGTCGTTGTTAAAGAAGTGTGTGCTCTCTCTCGAATGTCCCTCGGCATGTCCATACAATAAGTCTAAATATTTTTGAAAGCTCGTACAAGTGTTCACCCGAATGCATCGATAGGTTATGGCCTTTGTGCTGAACGGTGTCGAACATGACTCTATAGAGAACACATGCTAAGTTAGCAAAGTCGCATGTATGCCCAAATAGTCCTACATCAACATTGGCAAGTGAGCGTGCAAACTCGAAATATAGTCCGTACGGGATAGCTATGCGCACGGCCTTTTGGCTAAGTTGTGTTTCGCGTCGCGCACCTCGTCCCTTGGTACAAACGAATCGCAAGCGATAACAAGTATTGCTCGGTCGGGAACGGAGATACACTTAGAGTGTCTATCGATAGGAACGCTAGCAGACTAACGCTTAGGCGTACGCAGAAGATCGGTTTAGATTTTGAGGAGTAGTACGAACGACTTAGTCCGTCAATGCGACGTGAGCGATTACGCTAGAGATTCGTCGAACGAATCTGAAGGACGAGTTAGCGAGTAATACGAACGTGATTTGTAGGCTAGATCGGATGGCTCGAATCCGAGTGGTGTATAGATTTTTTTGGAAATCATTCGAGCGAAGACTGAGGATTAGAAATAATAACGAGTACGTCGGCGAGGTGATACGATCGTGCATAGCGTTAGAACGCGTCACGCTTAGTTGGTATTGACTTCGAAAGTCCCGAATGAGAAGTCGTTCGGATAATTTGTCAATGGACAATACGAGTTAGAAAACGATTCGGAACGATGAACAAAAGTGAATGGTCTTGATCGAGGAAACTTAGAGGATTGTACGTACGATTTCGGATTGATTCAAATGAAATGTGACTTGAGTTTTGAACAACGATCTTGAAACTAGCTTGAGGAATAGCGATCAAACTTGATCTTGAATATCGAGGAAATTGTGGAATATCCAACGCGGACAACAGCATCAACGCACGACTCAAAATCGGTTACAAAGAAAGATCGTCAGGTTACGCATATCGTCGATGGTCTTGAGGCGTATCAAAGATCGATATGCGATAACTCGGGGGTACTCTAACTCGGTGAATGACGATCGTGCAAATATCATTGTACTGATGGATGCTATACTCGGGATATTAAAATGTATCAAGGAAATGATAAACTCGACTCGAGGATTTTCTAGTTAAACGAATGATGACGGTCGAACTATCAAATTGAGATCTTGACTTGGAGGAAAATGAAACGTTTGGATTTGCTTCGTCGATAACCACAACTTCGACATTCTTGTCTTATGCGAGCACAACTCCAGTCTCGCACATGCGTCGTGCCGATTTGAGATAATCACTCCGCGTGAGCGCTGGTATGGTGATTCATACAGCGGGAGTGATTGAACTTGGATAGCATGGCAATCTGATTGCTTCGACTTATGGTTTGAGGCAAAGGTAGACTCGAGAATGAATTTGTGTGCTTGAAGAATCAAATTTGAGGATTGCGTAGGTCCAATCTGCGTATCGAGAATGAACGAGTCTAGACTCAAACAAGAGTTACACCCCGATGAGAATGATTATTCCGTGGGAGCGTTGCGTGGTGATTCACGAACCACCGTAGATAATCGGACTCGCATGAGATTGGGGCACAACGTATTATCGAGCTAGATGACCTCGTGATCGAATGCACAAATTGGTTAGAGTTGGTGATTTGGATAAAATCGAATATGTGCAACGCATGCATAGATGCGAATAGGTGATCGTACTCGATGTTTAGAAATCTGAGTGACGCGAGCTTGGGTAGAAAATCCCGTATTAACGAACCTGGTTTGACCCTAAGATTGGGGGTCAGTATTGGCATTATTGTTGGGGAACTATGATTCCAATCCTGACATTGACTTAGCCTCGCAAAGATTGGCCTAGCGGTTAGGCGAAACGCTCCTGTTGCAGGAGTTATCAATCGAAGAATTGATCTTGAGGATTGGTTTGAATGGATAGCATGAATCACAAACGTAGGAAATCCTGCTCATGAGACTCGGCTGACATGTATATATTTCAGGGACGCCTGGGTATGTGCACGAGGCGACTCGAGTGAGAATGACAAATTCTCTATCATGCGGCTTGGCTGAATGCATGTATTTCGGGGACGCTTGAAATGCGTGCACGATCCAGCCAAGTGATACAATGAGTTCAAGCAAGACTTGAAAGATGGGAGTGTGTCGAGATCTTGAAATCATGTTAACGAAAAGAATGATAATAGCGCGAGCGTGGCTCGGACTCAAGAAAATGTGTAGGCGTATCTCGCTCGACTGTTATAGTCCCGTGTCTATGCTCGATTAAGTCTTGGCCATAGAAATGGTAGGATGGCTTGCCTTCAGGAAAGTCTCGAGGACGAGACTTGTTCTGAGTGGTGTATGATGTAGTTCCCCGTCCCGCAAAGTCAATCGGAGGAATCGAAATGCCGACGTCGTTGGAACTTAGCCTTGCAACGGCTGCTCGAAGGCTCGCTCGTCCGAGGCGACTCCTCGCACAGGTGGGGGTAGTTTCGGTGAACTTGCCTCATCTTTGCCTTCACATAATAAATCGTGTTTTCAACTTGCACAAGTAGGCTTAATAATAAAAAAGACGAATCCACATAGCTAAGGGAATAATCCCGACGGGTCAAAATGAGTTAGAACATGGAAAACGTCCCACGGTCGGCCTAGAGTTGGTGTACGACGTGCTTTAAAAATGACACTCGGTCCTTTGTCCCGTGGCTTGGGAGAAGGAAAGTTGGTCTTCGACGCAAAATTATAAACTTGCCTAAGTCATAGGCGTCGCCCGTGTAAATGCTCGATAAAGCATGTACGTTTTCGAAATGTAAGGCTTGGCATAGCCTTTGCTCGTCCCTCGGGTTAAGTTGTAGGCTTGAGTAAGTTAGGCAAAGTTATGCCGGTCGACCTAAGTCATTCCAAGTGCGGTCCCGCTCATTCTGCGGTTGTCAAGTTAATTAGCCCCACGATCCCAAGGCCCGTCATATGAGGTATGACTTGGGCGACAGTACGCAGAACACGAGTCGGTTTAGAGGCACGAGCCACGGTTGGTTCAGTGGAAAGTTAGCCACGGTCGGTCTATACTTAAGGAAAACGTTATGTTCAAGTTAAGTTGGAAGGCTATACAGTAGCCGTTTCCTGAGTTCAAAGAATGTTAAGTCTAAGCGATGGTTAGTCGCCGAGAGAAAATATGTCGGGACTATGGTTCAGTTGCCGAGGCAACCCTGGTTTGGGCTCTGCGAATGAAGTATGAAAAGTGGAAAGAGTAAAGTCAAGGAACTAATTGATGATGATGAGACCATGCATTTATGTTAAGTCTAGAAGTTAGCGTAGGCGTGTGGTCATGGACAACTTGTCGACAAGGGTGATGGTTTCTTCGAGCGACAGCCCTGGGCCATGGGCACCGACTCGGCCTAGAAAGAAACAAGTTATAGCCGAGCTGGGTAATAGGCAACCGGTAGGTCGGGGACTTGCATCGAGGATCGCAACCGGCGGTGCAAGGGTCCTGAATGCCAGGCTATGTCCACGATGGCTAGTTAATGCCAGTGACCTTTCATATAGATGTGTCGGCACGGGCGGCAATCCACGTGTGTGCCTTTGGATTGAGTTGGATATGTATGAAGTTAGAGAACACAAGGTCTGGGCCTAAGATTTGGCTATACGAAGGCGGCGTGCTTCGGCACGAGATGTGGCATCGAGTGTTAAGTTGTTGGCATAGAGTTGCATGAGTTAGGTTTGAGCTGTTGTGAGTTAAGTCGAGAAGGGCCGTAGGGCAAGTTGTGTGAAGTTACGTTGAGTTGCTGGGCACGACCTCGAAATATGAGGCACGGCCGTATTGTCAGAGACAAGTATAGGCAAGACTAAGCGAAGAGGCGCTGCCTCAAAAATATTGAAGTACGAATCGAGTTATGGCACAACCGAGTCATTACATCCCAGAGTTTGGCACAAAAGACAAGTATAAGTCGGTGCGTCGACAATGCAAGCACGAGAAAGGTCTAGAGGCAAGGAAATGGAGTCTTTCGTGTAGTTGCGTCTCTGATTATGGCCGTAAGGCAAATACGACTTGATAGGTTAACGTTATTGGCACGAGAAGGGTCTAAGGCAAAAGTGTGAGTTAACGTCGTTGTGCAAGCACGGGATGGTCCTTAGACACAAGTATGCAAGGCGTCGGTCCTAAAACTGATCCTAAGTCAAGACTAGAAAGACAATCAAAAGGGTTTTAAGCTGCACAAAGTAAATGAACGTGTCGGTTTTGTATGGGTGGGCGAGAAGCTCAATCCACCAGTACAGTTGAGTACTGACACCCACACAGTGTTCATGTGCAGGCACAGGTAGAAGCTCGTAGCGCGGAGCTCGCTTGGTGCGTCGAGGCACGGAGTTCCTTGGCGATTCGAAACGTGTGGTCGCATGGAACTGAAGACTTATACAGGACATAATGTATGGACATCACCTTTCGAAGCTTCCACTGGTTCAAGCATTTGTATCGAGAGATGAGAGAGAGCAGAGTGACTTGTAATCGAGAGAAAAGTGAGCATGAGAGACTTATAAATTGGCCTTGCGCCCACAAATGTAATCTTGTATTCAATATCAATAAAGAGCTTCTTTCGAATGACTTGTGTTCATGTGTACTTGTTTTTAAATTCCGTTGCATGTTTCAATATTTCTGCTTGGGACTTCTGTGCGACGACCCCGTCGCCGCCGATGTAATCGGCCGTTATGAAACTGCCTTGCACGAGCGCAATCTAGGCTCGTACGGCATCACGCTTTAGCGAGGACGATCGCTCCTACGGGAGCGGGACATGACATCGTGTCCAGAGAATAGGACACGACGTGTCCACAATCTCAGAACACGTGCACGCACCTGCACAGACTGTGTCTCGTGCGGCCAGTCCACGAGTTCATGGACACGACACAGAGCACGAACACCCACGTGCTCGTGCACAGGTGTTCGCCACGTGTGTGGCTACACGTCAGCCATCCTGTCACATGTCTACGACGCGTGTACATGCGACACGATACCCGTATCAGATGCCAAAACTGGGCGCGCACGTGACAGTGAAAAACCTGCGCCGTGTCGATTTCTCTTTCGACTCTCTATAAAACCTAACCATACTTGTTGGGCATCACGATAGACATTGCCCCTACCCATAACCCAAAAATCACGTGTCGAGTCGCTGTGTCCATCGAGAACGGACACATCAGCAGCAGGGCATCGAGATGCAGTCTCGTGCTGCGTGTCCAACCCGATTTTAGGACACGAAATGACACAGAAACCCTACATAAAATATATATATACAATCTACATCTAAAGGCCTACAGGATCATGTAATTAGTTTACCTAAACAACAATATTGAATTCTAAGTGGCAATCATCAAACACCTTAAACCCTACGCCTATCAAACGGACACGAACTCTCACCAAACTACATGGGTGGGTCGAGGGTACCTAGATGCATGCTATCATGAAGAAAATCAGGAGAAAAACTATAGTGTTTAGGTGTTTACCTATTGAGAGTTGAAATCTCAATAAAACGGACTCCTCAAGCAATGAGACGACCAGTTTCCACTGAGCAAATGCCTCCAACTCCTTGCTAGCAATGCTCCAGCAAGTTCTCCTCTTTCCCACGATCACAACGCACTTCGTTTGAGGTGAAACGGAGGTCGGATGAGAAAGTTAGGGTTTTGGAGAGTTGGAAACTAGGGTTTTGTAAAAGGGGTGTCAACACCAATGCAAATGTTTATATAGGGAGGGGGTTTCCTGATTTGTCCGGCCATGCTAATACTTTTAGGGTTAGGATTGGTTCATGGGCCCCTTTTCTCTATCTAGGTTGAGTTTAAGCCCACTAACAAAAAGGCTTAAAAGGCCAATTAATTAAATAGCCTAAAAAGGGTCAATTGGCTTTCTAAATTGGACCAAAGCCTAATATAAATTTCTAATTAGCTAAATGATCATCATATGTCATGGTTAGCCTCTAATATGGATTATCTAAGGTTAAACCAAATGCTAAATCAAACATAAGCCAATAGTATCTAAAAAATCACAAAATGACTAAAATGACTAAAATACCCTTATTTCAAAAAGTGGGTGCTACAAGTCTACCCTCCTTAAAAATAATTTCATCCTCAAAATTAAAGGCAAGCTGCATAAGTAGGAAGGATAGAAATTATACCTCACGGCTAAAAAAGATAAGGGTACTGCTCGCGCATCTCATCTTCCCTCTCCCAAGTAGACTCACCGGGGGAGTGATGCCTCCATGCTACGTGAACTAAAGGTATCGTCTGGTTCCTCAACACCTTCTCCCGTCGATCCAGAATCTCCACAGGCTGCTCCGAATAACTGAGAGTAGGTCCCACCTCAATCTCAGAATGGTCCAGTACATGGCTAGGATCTCCCACATACCGTCTTAACTGCGATACGTGAAATATATTGTGGACTCCCGCTAAGGAAGAAGGTAAGTCCAGTCTATATGACACGTCGTCGACCCTTCCGCTGATAACGAAAGGTCCGACGTAGCGTGGGCTAAGCTTTCCTCCTCCACCTAAACGAATAGTGCCTCGAGTCGGTGAAATCCTCAAGAATACCATATCTCCAACTTAGCACAAGCATGGTCTCAATTAACTAAAAACAATCACACAATCAACAAAACACAAACAACAAGATTCTAATCCTAAGTCTAAGATATACCTCAAACTGCAAAGGTCTTCGGTGGCTGTCGATCCAATACCGCTGTCTGTCCTACGCCACGCGAAGTCGATCCCTGATGAGCTTTACCTTCTCGGCTGCGTCAACAACCATCTTCGGTCCCAATAAAGCTTGCTCTCCAACGTCATCCCAAGACAAGGAAGTACGACATCTACGTCGGTACAAGGCCTCGAATGATGACATCTCAATACTGGCTTGGAAGCTGTTATTGTATGCAAACTCTACCAAATACAAATGGTCTGTAACACCCAGTTTCTGGAATGAGGGTATTTTTGAAATTTTGTAATTATAATTATTATTTATTGATAATTATTATACATTATGATTTTTGGTGATTTTTAATAATTTTTAAACTATTTAAAAACTGCTTTAAGTCATGACTTGTGATTTTGATGTGCTGCCAGTGAAATCCTAGAGACTGCATGACCTAGAGCCTAACCATGTCATTAGGATAATTTAATTATCATTTTTAGCCTAGGAGTAATTTGGTTGTTTTGACTTATTTGAATTATTAGATGATTTATTGAATTGGTGAATTCTAGTTGACCTTGACTTGTTGAGACATAGTGGACTAGCCTAGAAGCTAACCCTAGACATGGTGACCCTAGTCTAACTTAGGTTAACCTACTTTTAGTCATTAGAAACTAATTTTTGGATTAGGAGGATTAGTTTAAGTGAATTTAAGTCATGGCTTGTGGGTTCATGAAATGACTTATGGCTTAATGATTTGATTGATCATGACTTAAGCCCATGGGCCATTTAGTAAACCCTAACCCTAATTATTGAGCCTATGACCAGCCACATAGGGATCCCCACCCTATATAAACACTTATTCATTAGGGCTTGCCTCTTTTATTTTATTCCAACACTTGAAAAGAGAGAGGTATTTTCCCCCTTCCAAAAAATCCCCATAAATCCATTTTTATTCCTTTTTAATCCTAGTTTCTTGCATTAGAGCCTAAATTTCTCCTATTTTCTGATTGTGGAATTTAATCCCAGCTTTGGAACGATTTGGGAGCATTTGGCTAGCAAGGAAGAATCCCCATTTGAAGCTTTTCCAAGCTTTTTGCACATATAGGTAAAACCTTTTAAATTGATTTAAATTTCTATTTTCTTTGTATTTAGGACTAGATCTAGGAGTCCCCTAGTTGTCCCTAAAATTTGGGTGGATTTTGTGTTCGTTTGGTGTCCGTATCGGACACGTGTCTATTTATTATTTAAGGTGTTCGACGAAATGCCTCAACCAACATTTTGTTCTGATTTTTGAAAAGTATTTGAATAGATTTGTTGTATTGTATATATGTATTGATTTGGTGATTGACTGAGCACGAATCCGCATCTTTATCGTGTCCAAATCCGTGTTGGACACGCTGCACACTGGCTCGGTTCAGTGTCCTGCTACTCGGGGTTGACACAGGACACGACACAGCGACTCAGGCCCTGATTTTTGGTGGACACGGTGGCCTACTGACTGAAACAACACACACAAATTTTGAATTGATTTCATCGAAGGGTTTGGAAGAAATCCCACCCGCACGATTTTTGTACAGACACGCACGCACGTGTAAACCCCGCTGATACGCGCTGTTTTCTTTGGACACGACCTTAGTGGACATGATGCAGACACACGAGCATGTTCCCCTATCCTTGGCGTACCCTAGGACACGAGCACGAGCCCTATGGTGTCGTATGACGTGTCCTAGCACGCTCTGTACCTCTGCACGAGGAGTACTGTACACTGTTTTCTGATAGTTTATTTTTCTCCTTTGGACACGCTCGTGTCCGGTTTTCTGGACACGAATACGCACCCCTGACACGATCACATATGGGTACACCTCTGCACACGAGTTTTGGGTTCCATTGGGTTTTTGATTTTCGAATTTGGGCTTTTCATGTTTCAGTCATTGTTTGTTGAGTTTAATGAACTGATACATATACTGTTTTCAAGATTCTGAATTTAGATTCTGTGTAAACTGATTTTCTGATGTTTTATTTACCATTTTGATTCGTGTACATGTGTATTAGACTATGTTAATGTTGGTTATTGACTGGATAGGTTTTTAGATTTCGAAATAGGGTTTTGGGCTGCTTGTGAGCTAATGACTGATACGTGTGTCAGGTTTAATTCCTGGATTTAGATTCCTACTCTAAACTGAATTTTTTTGATGTCCAATTGTCATGATTAGATTCAATTCATGTGTGTGCATGTCACGACCCACACCCACTGTGAGGGTACGAGAACGTAACAACGCCCAGCCTACGCCGTAGAGTCGACGGTAGAACGCTGCCTAGGTCTCAATGCATCTAACAGTATAAGGCTAAACAGTTTATACTCCCCGAGTGGGGGTGACATAGCAGAAAGTAAACTCAATCACAACTAAGAAAGAAGAAGCACGATATGAAAAAGAACTCAAGGAAAAAAATACAGATAATCAAATAGTCTAAGATAACATCTCAGCAGATATCCAGAGTACAAGGTCTCAGCTACTGAATATGAAAGAATATACAACCCAGATCTCAAAGACAGAAATAAAGTCTATCTACTAGTCTCAAGACAATCATAAGTAAGATAAAGCCTAACTAAGCTAGTCTAGGCAGTAGGGTAAAGTCGTCAGCTAGAGCTGTCCTGCAGAAGGTATCCACACAGGCCTCCTCCTCGTCCTCTGTAATATTTTCAACAGGTCCAGTCAGGACAGGAGCGAGCACAATACATCTCAACAGTTCATAGCAGGTTAGAAAATATAATCATGCAGTAAAGTAAGATATAGATACTGAAGGGAATGCAGTATGTAAACAGAGAGAGTTGTAATAGAAATATCTACTATAAATAGAGACTAACAGTGGCTAGTAAGTCATAGTACAATATAGATATGTAAATGGCATAGGATGATTCTGATGCTACACTATGGAAGGATTCTGATGCTACACTACTTGGATATTATTCACATGTCTACTTCTACTCCCCCGTACCCCCAATTAATATACAAGGATCCAACCAGGTTATGTTATGATTCTATGTAATGGCCCCCGAAGGGTGGTATATAGTAGTCCCATAAATGGGAATTCTGGGAAACCAATAAATGGGATAAGAATTCAAAGAAGACTCTGTGATCATAAGAGTATATGTCACAAGTGATCAAAGAACCAAAGAAGCATAGTGATACGCCATGTAAGTGAAACGCACAGAACATAGAGTACCTGATGCTCCCTGAAGGGATAACATCTCAAGAAGGGATCCATATAGTACTAATCCGTGTGACCAACTTGACAGTATCAAGTAAAGTAATTTAATGCAGGAAAATAATTCTAAGCAGGATATAAAATGATCAGAGAATGTACTCGTCTGCTAACTGAATGTCCAAGACGAAAGTACTGTCCGAGGAGTGGTATCTGGCTCCTATTAGAACAGCACAAGTTACAACAAGTCCAGAATAGTAATAAGATAAACTACGATGTATACTACATGAATCTAGGTTAATCTAGACCAAAGTCAACTCTTGGTCAACTCTGGTCAACCCTAGAAGTCAAACTAGGTCAACTATGGTCAAACTAGGTCTAACAAGTCTAAACTAGGTCAAACAAGTCAAACCTAAGTCAAACTAGTCTACACTAGTCTAGCAAGTATATTCTAGGTCTAACAAGACTACATAAGTCTAACTAGACTCTAAACTGACACACAGATACACCCATAGGCTAAGAGCCTAGGCCATAGGCTAAACCATATCTAAACCAACCTACAACACATCTACACAAGGTTATATCTATATCTAAAATAATACACATAAAGATGTATTATAATCCAACTTAGAATATACATAGCCTATAGGCTACTATATACATATCACACATACATTATCTATCCATATTAATATATGATATGGTACACACATTAGCATATAGGAATACCTACCATATACATATGTTATATATATATCTATACATTACACAAACATACATACATAGGTATTCATATATAATATATATGCACACATGTGGTATATAGGCTTAAATACTTAATACATAAAGATATACATTGTAATATATATATATATATATATATATATATATATATATATATATATATATATATATATATATATATATATATATATATATATATATATACCTACATATGCATTATTTATACACATAATACATATTATATATATATAATTATATATACATGATATAATAGAGAGTGAGAGTATATGTGTGTGTGTGTAGAGAGTGAGTGAGGAATGTGTGTGTATGTAAATGCTTGTGTGTGTGTGTATGTGAAACTGTAAAAGTGTGTGTGTGTATACAGGATCATGAGTGAGCTGTGAGAGAGTGAAATAGTGTGTGTGTGTGTGACATAGGGGTGTGAGTGAATGGTGAGATGGGCAGCTGTGCAAAACAGTGTGCAATACAAAGGGAGATGAGGGTGTACGAGTGAGGAAGGAAATCCTGGAAATGGGGACAGCCAAGAAGGAAAGGAAACCAATTCACAATAATTCAGAAAACTGAATCCTGTTCAACAGTCCACCCATTCAACCCCCATCTTGATTCCAATTATTCACTAAACAACACAAAATTCGACACACAACTAGATTACCTATAGGATAACCCTAATTGGGACTAAAATCAATATGTTAACAGCATTAATTAGGCTAAATTAGATGACAAAGTTCATGTATCAAAACTGGAATTTCAGGATATTAATACATTGTTTCAAAAATTTGGGAAATTGATAAATACCTATTGAAAACATATTAAAATGCAATTTAAAAGGTTGGTAATGAACATATACATTGTGTACGTGTCCTATAATGAGTTTGTGTCTACCAAAGTGGACACAAACGTGTCCAATCGAATTAACACTCAAAACAGTACAAAACAGGCCAATTATCGTGCACGTGTGCACGCGTGTCGTGCACACGACACAGCACGAATTAAGACACGTGCTAGTGCACACGTATACGCCCACACTAGGGCTAGGACTAGGTCAACCTGAATCGTGTCCTCTACGTGTCTGTGAGTGATACGAAAACCGTATCAGTGTCGAAAAATACCCGACTGAACTGTCAGTCCCGACCAGTACAACGAGGATTACTCCCTCGACACGCCATGGGGACACGTGAGACTTGACACACATGGTGTCAGTCATTGCCCCCTAGTGTGTGTCGAGTTTTGCGTGTCCTTGTGCTGTGTCCTAAGAGCAATAGCCCCCGAGTGGCAGGACACGCGCACTGCCTCGCGCGTGCGCGCACCCGCATGTGCAAGTGTCGAATACGACACGACACGACACTGAGACTCCCCCAGACCAAAAGAAATTCATAAGCAACACCAAAAACTAATTTCCTATTCAAATAGTTTCTGAAAATTAGGTCAAAATGCCCATTGGGGTATTTCATCAAACACATGCACTAAGACACTAATACGTGTCCAAATAGGACACGAATTGGACTCAAATTCTAGGGTTTCCTATTCCTACAGTTAGGTTAGGCCTAGGGCTCCCTAGATATGCAATAAAACCAAAATTTTATGGAATAGATTAGAAGTTACCTCTATGTATCAAAATCCCCAAAAAGCTCTAAAGAGAGGTGTTCCTCTTGATGGTCAAACTTCCCCAAATTGATTTGAATCTGAGAAGAACATGTAACAACAGCAATAACACTTCATTTAAAACCCATTGCAATTTGTTTGAGGGAAAATGGAGCTAAAATAGAATTTCTAGGGATTTTTGAAGTTGAGAAATTACCTCTTTCTAAAGCTTGTTTTTCCTTAGAGGCTAGCCCTAATTTCTAAGAGGATATTTATAAGGGGGGAATCCCTAGGATGGGTTAAGTGGCTGGACAAATAATGTTAGGGTTAGGGTTGGGCATTTGGCTAATGGGCTTTGGGCTTAGTCATAAAACAATGTCTCAAAAATCACAAGTTATGACTTGTGATCAAAATCTTTCTATTCTAATCTCTATATTCCTAATTGATTTCACTAACTAGAGTATGGTTAACTTAACTTAACCTAGGGTCTCATATCTAGCCAAGTCCAACTCAACTAGGGTTAGGTCACAAAGTCAAAGCTAGTCAAAGTCAACCTAGTCAACCCTCATTCAAACAATTCCAAAATAATATCTAAAAATTCCCATAAATTCAAATAAATTCTAATAAATTCAAATAACCCCAAAAATGTCAAAAATACCCTCAAACTAGAAAAGATAAACAAAGTACCCTAATCACGTGGCTAGGCTCTAGGTCAACCAGTCTCCAAGGTTACACTAGTAAAAATCACCAAAAATCATAATATAAATAAATATCAATAAATAATAATTATAATTACAAAATTTTAAAATTACCCTCTTCTGGAAACTGGGTGTTACAATGATCACTTAGATGGTTTAGGATTGCTTATTGATTTGGGTTAACTGAAATTTCAATGTACTCTAAATTCAGTGTGGACACCATGGACCTGGAAATCCTGAGTTGTGCACTGAACACACACACACATGATTGTATCACTGAGTTCTGAGTTCACACATTGAGTATGGTAGTTGAATTCCCACACTGTTTTCCTGAGATTAAGGTGTTAATGTGATGTTGTATGTATGTGATAATTTAATATATGCTAAGGTAGGCCAGTAATTAAGTGAGGGGCTGAGCATATGGCTTGAGACTGATACCTTGTGTGAGGGTTAGAGAGATTTGGCCATGGTTGGCTTGCTTGCAATACAGTAGCAGCAGCAACTTTGCTCTGCTGGCAGCAGGGCAATGCCTAGGCTAGTAGCAGCAACAACAATTAGTTGGCTGCCTGCAAGCAAGCACCAAGACATGGTTCATTGCCATGTAGCATTGGCCATGCCTTGGCCAATGCTAGCAGCAGGGTTTTCCTCTTTGGGTTGTCCTTGTGATGTTTACATGTTGAGTGTTCTCAGTTCAATTGTGAGGTTTTGGGTAGATGAGTGTATATATGTATAGATATTGTGTGAGTGTTATATGTATTCGGGTATAGGTGAATGTTTGAGTGTGAGTTTAGCTATGGACATGTATAGGTAAGATTAAGACATTGGTGTAGATAGTGTCAAAGTGAACTCATGTTAATCTTTAGGATTTTGTGTGAGGGAATTGGGAGAATTGGATTTACTTTGTATTGAGGTATTATGTAGCAAGTATATAGGTAATACCAATGAGATGGGTATGTAAAGGGTAAAGGATACAAGGTAATGCACATAGGATATTGAGGTAAAAGTGATAGTGTAGATATAGGTATATATGTGAGGTATGTATGCATGGTATATATATTAAGATAGCATAGTAGTTGAGTGTGGGTTGTGGTTGTTGGTAGATATTAAGAATTATAGGGATAGTGTCATTATGTATATGCATAGGCATGAGATATATTTTAATATCATATGTTTATGAGGTAAGGTAGTATTGGTTAAGGATTAGAGTCATTATTTATATATATGATTCTTAGGATATGGTTTATAGTTAGAGTTAAGAGTTAGTCTAATATAAGGTTTTTGGTTAATACCTTGTTGCCTAGACATTAGCCTACTTATTATATTCCAAACCCTAGAAGTTGACCATTGACCAAATTTACCCAATAGTCTAAGATTGACTTGGGTTGACCCAGAGTTGACCAAGTTTGACTTAGACCTAGTTTGACCTAGACAGTTGACCAAGTTATACTTAGAGTTGACTTTGACCTAGAATTGACTTAGAATCATGTAGATTGCATCATAAACTTCATTTACCTTATTTTAAACATATTATAACATGTATTACTCTATTTAGGACATTGTGACTCTGGTGCAGGCATCTGATATTACACTACTCTTTTCAGAGTAGCAGACGAGTACATTCTCTGATAGTTCTCTCATTTACTTGTCAATTACTGTACTTCAGTTCTAGTTAGTTGTATGCGATTCTCTATTCCAAACACGTATTGTTATTACTGAATCTATGTATACGACACACATACTTACTCGTCTTACCTCTATTATTCGAATCATCATACGAATCACTATTCGAACCACCTATTCGTATCTTCATGTGTTGGTTGGACTTGTATTCGATTGATGTGTCGAATTTTGGATTCATTTGTATTAGATGGACGGGGAAATACTTGATTAGATATGTGAACATTTCCACTATTCGAACCACCCCTTGTGAATGATATTCGAACGATAGCCATTCGACACCCGGCCAGGTGTGTGATGTGCCGGATTTACCCTTAGCCGTTCACATGTCTATCTAAGTATTTTAAAATACACTTGGAGAATTTATTCGAATCATTATTTGATTATTATTCGAATCACTATTCGTATCACCTTATTCATATCACCTTATTCGAATCACCTTATAAGAACAATGATTAGAATCACATTCGACTCATCTTGTATTAGACTCACATTGGGATTACACTCGACTTATATTGTACTGTCTGAACTCATTATGTTATTCTAGTTCAGCTAGATTTTATTTTACAGTCCTTATTGCTATGATTCTTCTCTTATTTTAGTTACTTACTTTTCTTGTACTTTATATGTCTCTCTATGCCATCACCTGAATATAAACTTCCATGTTTATCAATATAACTATCTATAACTGCTTTATAGTTCTCTGTCATTTACTTGGGTTTTCTAGATGAGATTGTGCCCGTTCCTGTCCTGACTGGACCTGTTGAAATTTTATAGATGATTGTCCTGAGGACACTTGCCCTACTCATTATGGACCAGGAGACGACTTAGCTACCTTTGGCCCCGACACTCAGGAGTGATCGGAAGATTAGCTAGTGACTTGGCTTAGATTTCATGTTTTAGAAATTGTTTGTAATTAAGTTGAGATATATTGTTTTGAGTTTGTTGGAGATTATATTATTTTAGTAGTTAGTTTGATTGATTATATTCAGTCTTAGTTATAATCTTCTGTGTTATCATATCGTGCTTAGACTGTGATTGAGATTCCATTATATCTATACTTGTCCTCCGTTCGGAGTTGAGATTTGACAAGTACATTATATAATTGCGTGAATTGTTGGTTAGATAGTAACTTAGAACAGCATTCTACCACCGACACTGTGGCGTAGGCTGGGCGTTGTTACGTACTCGTACCCTCACAGTGGGTGCGGGTCATGACACGGTCCTCCCAAGAACCTCCAAAATCTAGGACACAAGTCCGCAGCATGTCCTCGAGAGTTTGAATAGTCCTCTTCGACTGTCCGTCCGTCTGAGGGTGGTATGCAGTACTGAATTTGAGCTGAGTGCCCAAACTAGTCTGCAAACTCTGCAAAAAATGGAAAGTAAAGCGACTATCTCGATCCGAGACAATGCTCACCGGAACTCCATGTATCCTGATAATCTGCATATACAACTCTGCTAGATTCTCCGTAGACGTCCCCACTTTGAATGGCAAAAAGTGGACCGATTTGGTCAACCTGTCCACGATGACCCAAATCGCGTCTTTCCCTCCTGATGTACGCGACAATCCCGAAACAAAATCCATCGTGATGTGCTCCCACTTCCACTCCGGAATGAGCAATGGCTGCAACAGTCCTCCTGGCCTCTGTCTCTCCGCCTTAACCTGCTGGCAGACTAGGCACCTGGCTACGAAGCGTGCTACCTCCCGCTTCATCCCATACCACCATACATGCTCCTTCAAGTCTCTATACATCTTGTTGGCACCTGGATGCATAGGCAATCACCTTCCTATGCTGCTGTAAAACACAACCCAAACTCTTTCCTGAGGCGTCACTGTAGATAGTGAACCCGTCTGATCCTGATGGCAACGTCAAAATCGGGGCTGTCGTCAGTCGCTTCTTCAGCTCATCAAAAGCAACCTGACACTCTTCTGACCAGACAAACTCTGCGTCCTTCCGGGTCAGCCTAGTCAATGGCTCTGCAATCCGGGAGAAATCCTGAACAAACCTCCTGTAATATCCTGCCAATCCCAGAAAGCTTCTGATCTCTGCAACTGAACTCGGTGCTGTCCACGCCTCAACTGCTCTGATCTTCTTTGGGTCGACTGAGATCCCATCTCCAGTCACCACATGACCTAAGAAATCAATTCGATCCAAAAATAACTCACACTTCGAGAGCTTGTCGTACAGCTGCTCCTTCCTGAGAGTCTCTAGAACCACTCTCAAATGCTCCTCATGCTCCTCTGGGGTCTTCGAATATACTAAAATGTCATCGATGAACAACACCACGAACTTGTCCAAGTACTGGTGGAACACCTTGTTCATCAAGTTCATAAACATCGTCGGGGCGTTAGTTAACCCAAACGACATCACCATGAACTTAAACTGGCCGTACCGAGTCCTGAAAGCTGTCTTTGGAATATCCTCCTTCTTCACCTTCACCTGGTGATATCCTAACCTCAGATCAATCTTAGAAAATACCTTTGCTCCGCTCAGCTGATCGAACAGGTCATCGATCCTCGGCAGCGGGTACTTGTTCTTGATTGTGAGGCTGTTGAGTGCCCTGTAGTCGATACACATCCGTACCGACCCATCCTTCTTCGGTACAAAGAGTACTGGCACACCCCATGGTAAAGAACTCGATCGGATGAAGCCCTTGTCCTGCAACTCATCCACCTGCTTCTTCAGCTCCACAAGCTCACTATTGTTCACTCTATAGACATGCTGAGATATCGGCTCTACACCGGGTATCAAATCTATAGAGAACTCTACATCCCTGTCCGGAGGCAACCCTGGAAACTCCTTCGAAAACACATCCATAAACTAAGCTATCAGTGGATGTGGTACACTCTGCTCCTCTGCTGAAGCTCCGCAGAAAACTCCGCTGCTCTGCTCTGACTCCCGCCTGGTGAACTCAAACTCTGGCTCTCCTGGCATGCTGAAAAGAACTCTACCCCCGCGGCAATCTATACTGGCATGGTGCCTGCTCAACCAATCCATACCGAGTACAATATCATAGTTCGGTAGTGGCATCACGAGCAGACTCACATCCAGTTCTCGGCCTTCCAAAACTATCCTCCGATCCTTGCAAACATCACTGACGAGGATAATACCACCCCCAGTCATGATCTTGCAAGTCCTAGGCAAAGGTTCAGAAGAAAGCTGGTGTCTAATGGCAAAAGATACAGACACGAAGCTATGGAAAGCACCCGAATCAAATAATGCGAATACGGGAAAAGAGTCGATAAAAACAGAACCTGCTATCAGATCGCCTACTGCCTCGGTATCCTCCGCTGCCATGGTGAAAGCTCGCCCCTGCTGGCCTCCTCTAGCCTGCTGCTGATGCTGAACAAACTTCTGCTGCTGAGTCGGTAAGGGTCCCCTCTGCTGCTCCACTGGTGCCTTGGTTCCTGCTCCCTGTCCTTTACGCCCGAAAGCCTCAGGACAGTCCCTCAACTGATGCTCTGATGAACCATAGAGTAGGCACTTGCCTAGCCTCTTCCTGCACTCACTCCACTTGTGCCCTGGCTTCTTACAGAAGTCACAAGTGGTAGCCTGCTGCTGTCTCGGTGCCTGCTGACCATGTCTCTGCTGTGCTTGCTGGAATAGCCTTTGATGCTGGAAAGACCTCTGCTGATGCTGCTGCTGAAAATAGGGCTTCTTGGCTGGTCCTCCACTGCCACCGGCTGTATGGAAATCACGACCTCTCTTATGTTTCAGCTCCAGATCATCTTCAGCTGCCATGGCACCCATCAAAATCTCCTCAAATGTAGCATTTCTGTTGCTCTTGGTTAAGGACTTGACTTCCTTAACCAAACCCTTCCTGAATCTCCTAGCCTTCACTGTCTCACTAAGGCCCTCCATAAATCTGCCCAGGCGGCAGAACTCTCCGGCGTACTCCTCTACAGTCTGGTTCCCCTGAACCAGGTTCTCAAATCGCGTCTCCAACGCGCCAAGTGCAGTATCGGGGAAGAACTTCTCCTTGAAAAGCTTCTTAAAAGCCTCCCAAGTTTGCCCCGTAGTACCAACCCTGGGGTCGGTCTGGTATAAAGTGTGGGCAAGGTCCTGCATCATACTGCCTGCTGCTTCCACCTGGAGTCTAGCCGGTATCTCTGCGAGACAGAAAATCTCCTCTATGTGCTCGATCCAGTCGTCCGCGTAAAGGATACCCTCCGTACCCTTGAAGTCCCGCGGCCTCATCTTCTAGAACTCCTGAATACCTGGAGTACTCGGCTGGTATGGCTGAATCTGCCCTCCTTGGGGTGGGGCAGTTGCACTCTCCACTGCCACCATCGCTAACTGGTGGGCATTATCAATGCCCTGTCTTATGTCATCTGACTAGCGTCGCTGCATCTCCATCATCTGCTGTATGAGAGCGAAACACTGTGCCGCATCAATTATCTTCTGGGGCGGTAGTGGTAGCATCCCCTGCACTCCTGGGGTAGTCCCTGGAACTGGTGAAGGAGCACCCCCAAAAGTAGCAGATGGGCCCACCTGAGCTTGAACAAGAGGCACTGTGGTCCCTGGAGCCTGCTGGGTCGGACGAGAAGTAGCCGACCTCTCAGTGGTATCCCTGGAGCCAGAGAGCTGCGATCGTGTCTCCACCATCCTGAAGACAGATCAAACAAGGAATCAAATAATAAAAAGAAGTGAAATCATCAAAGGAGGACAGTTGTTTTCAAAAGGAGACAATTAACAGCAAGAATTGATAAGAGTTTTTCCTAATGTGATTGAGTACCTTAACTTATTCTATATCCTACTGCAGGCTGTAATGATACTCTAGTTCGAGTACCACTACGAATCACACTAGTTGTGATTATGACGGACCTGCATGGGCTACCACTAAAAACGTGTCACGACCCGCACCAAGTGTAAAGGCACGAGAAGTGACGAACGTCCAGCCTACGCCGCAGTGTCGGTGGTAGAACGTTGTCCTGAGTCACAACATCTAACACAGTCTAAATAAGCTCCGAATGGAGAGTAAAATAATAAGTAACTCAATCACAATACTAAGATGGAATAGAAGAAAGAATCTCAAGAGAGTCACATATAAATAGTCTAGGTGTAAACCACCAGAATAAATCTCAAGTACAACTCATAAAGTCTCAAACAGAAAATACAAATAAAGTACTAAGTCTCAGCTAGACTATAGGCAAGTCCTCAGCGACTGTAGGATCCTTCTGTGGGTCCACGTCGCCAGTGTCATCTAAGCCAATACCATAATAAGTAGGACAGTACTCCTCATCATCACCTGTAAAATTTTCAACATGCCCAGTCAGGACGGAACGAGCACATATCTCTCACAACAGTTCATATCAGGAATGGACATATAAAGCAAGCTATAGAAAACTATACATGAATCGATGTAAAGAGAAATCAACAAGATAGAAGATATAAGCTGAGATATAATATGATAAATAGAGAATGTAACCTTCTACGTGAATCAGAGCATGAATTGGTTATATAAACAGCTTGGGTTGCACATGGATACAGCTATGGAATGCACATGGATACCTACTGGGGATAATGATCACATAACCAACTACACTCTCCCTGCCCCCAACCAATACATAATGGCCATGATAAAGTACATGAACATGACATACTCGATGTATCCGAGGGGATAACATCGCATGGAAAGATCCAGAGGGTACTAATCCGTGTGAACATCGTGTCAGCATCAAGTATACTAGTCTATAACAAGAGAACATATCCAAAGAAGTATGAAAAGATCAGAGAATGTACTCGCCTGGCAATCCGAACTGCTGATGATGAAAAGTGACTGAACTGGAGTAATAAGATCCTATTTAAAACAACCACATGTCATAATACAGTCTAAATTTCATAAGGAAAACCTTCAATGTAAATTCTACATGATTTTGGTCAATCTAAGTCAAAGTCAACCTTGGGTCAACTTTGGTCAACCAAACTAGTCAAACTAGGTCAAAGTTAGGTCAACTAGCCTATAGGTCAAATTTTAGGTCACTAATAGTCCTAGTATTGATTTTGGGTGTTGAGTTAGTGTGATCTTAGGTTTTCAAGGAAGCATAATCCAAACAACCAATGTAATTCACATACACTACCTTAACTCACAATACCCTATGTCTAATATCCATACCTTAGACTAACATCTACCAAAACTCTAGGCTAGGATATCTCTTAGAAAATTTCAAGTTTAAATAAGGTAATCTCAAATTCCTAAATCCTCACAACTCAATCCAATGCACCCTCACATTTGAGCACATGCACTTGGGAATGCCTGCTGCTACTGCCACTGTAGTTGCTACTATTTCAGCAACTGCTGCAATGCAGCATGCAATAGCTGCTGCAGCTGCTGGCCTGAGTGCAACTGCCACTGCAGTTGCTACTGCAGTTGCCTATTTTTCCCAATCCTTTATCACCACCACCCCCATACTCCATTCAGCCTACTCAAAACAACCTGTAAACTCAACTTAATTCTAATAATACCTACTCTCTAAAACCTAACTCGACATTAATTGGGATCAACCTAAATCAGTGATCAACCTACCAACCCAAAAATTAGTTATAGGAATTACCCATCTCACATAATACCCTTATCTTGATACATACTTGAATAACCCTATGCCAATTCAAACTCGAACACAACCCTCTCTACTATGCAAACTAGTAGGTATCTCCTAGATATGATAATATAGGATCTATAGGTTTGGTTTACACAGAATTCACATTCGAAAAATATGATGGAAACAATACTGAAACAGGAAATTGGAACTCAAATCCCGATACTTAACCCGATATCTAATATGACCCAAAACCATTCGAAAACCTAATGATATTCGATACTAATGGTTGGTAAAGTGTCAAATACATATAACCATGCTACCCAAGTATCATCGTGTCCAGAGAATAGGACACGACGTGTCCATAGTCTCAGAACACGTGTACGTACCCGTACAGACTGTGTCTCGTGCGGCCAGTCCACGAGTTCGTGGATACGACACAGAGCACGAACACCCACGTGCTCGTGCACAGGTGTTCGTGTCACGCCCCAGTACCGAAATACGGAGACGGACTAGGCCAGCTACTCCATATGAGGTACGTAACGTCATACGACGATCGTGGCTGTCGAGAGACTAGGGGGTTCATGCTACAATCAAGTCTCCTATGGTCCCACAGAGTTCTATGTCTCAATCAATCAAGTCAAATCAGCAATTAAATGAACATTAAAGATAAAGCAGTAAGGCGTCCCTGACGCTTCATCAAAATAATCATGAGAGACTAGCTTTATAACTTAGCTATCTCAGAGAGTCAGGAGTACAAAATTATACACAGCTGCAGTCTGTTTAATTACAATTATGTACTGACACGAAATATCAAGTAATCCGGCTAACAGGTGCCGGTGGCTAAACGCCGCAAAAGTATAAGCAGGAGTGGTGGAGAAGAAACCCACTCGAGTCCCCGAACCGCCATGCTCCTAGTATGCACCATGGATGTCAGGGAGGAAGATCGTGTCCTCTGGCTCTGCTACGAGATCTGGCCAAACAAAACCAGCGGGGTCAGCCCCGAATAGCAAGTACCACCAAAGAGGCACAAGAGTTAAGATAAAAAAAACCCAGCTAATAGAATGACTGATAATAGTAATACTTATGCTACTATTATAGGGTAGCGCCACATCCTCGAACCCATATGGCACCCTTACAACCAAACAAGGACAAAAGGTGCCGCATGGAGTCGGGACGTGTCGTACTCTATAACTTTCACATAAGTTAGAAGGTATAAACAATAAAATCTCCTGATCGTGACTTCGGTCGATAGCCTATCGCAGCACAATAACCAACCCAACAATCAAATAAGAACATGGGTTGGATCATGCACCATGATAGACCATGTTCCTCAGTCATTCACAGAAGTAGCACTTCACAACCAGAATAAGTCTTCCGTTCATAACTTCGGTCCACAGCCTGTCATAGTACGATACCCAACCCAACAATCAAACAAGAACATGGGTTGGATCACGTACCACAACAGTCCGCTTCCCTCAGTTATTCGCGGAAGGTAATAGGATACAAGCAAGTCGTTTTCACGGCCAATCAAGTCTACGAGTTTCTAGTGGGACGAGGTTATCCTCACGTCATGTTATTAGAAAATCCTCAGATCGTATCTTTCCAGCAAGGCTAGCCAACCCAGGGGTTCGCGTAGACAAGTGTTATTGAGCACAGGTCCCTCGTAAGGCCACCTTGCCAAAACATGAGATATATATAGCAGGAATTAATCGGATACAGTCATCCACTCGTTGCGGATGACACAGTATCCGTGGAGACCAGCCGGCGCGTCAAGACAATATCTCAAGGCGGCTGGTGTAACACGATCTCGGGATTCTGCCCTCCCCATGCATCTAGTATATTTAGTTGCCTAGTTTAACCCTAGGTGAAATCTTGGACTCTCATGCTGTGGCCTGCATGATTATCCTCCTAAAGTCGTACTTTAGTACGAGTACCCTAAAGAGGATCCATGTCAATCAGTATGTCAACATGTGCTACCCTCCTTAGTGTAATGCATCATTGCAAATACGCCACGTGGAGTTACGAGTCATTTGTCGAGCATGAACAAGAACTGGGACATTCGGGTACATGTATCGGGTTGGAATACTTTGTTCTCCGGGGTCACATTAGTGCTCATATCATGCTCGGGACATAAGGCATAAGAATATAAAATGGGCATATAATATCTAATAAAATATCAAAAGCATACGCACAACAAGGCAGCGTGCGTGGAAAGTCACGCAGGCTTACACAAGGCAGTGTGCGTGGAAAGTTACGCAGGCTAACACAAGGCAGCGTGCGTGAAAAGTCACGCAGGCTTACACAAGGGAAGACACGCTTCCAACAGGAAGCGTGCTCAAACAGGAGCACACTGCTCACTGTCTCCTCCAGACAGCAAGAACACCATGGTTAATCCCAAACTTCAAAATATCACAACTTGGCCATCCGAACTCCAAATCCGGATTTCCAAAGTTCCATCTTGGGTGAAATGGAATTCTCTTCCACATGGAAGCATCAAAACCCACAAAACTTCAACAAAAATAGATCAAAACTAAGGAAATCTGAAAATGATTAAAACTTAGATCTACAAAAATCAAAGCTTCAAAATAGAAATTTCTAAGTTCTAAACTAGTATAGATTGAGGAGTAGAACATGTTTTGGCCAATAATTTTGTAAGAAATCATTAACGAAATTATTGATCCTTCTCTTGAGCAAGTTGATACTTGCCTTGGTTGGTGGAGGAAGTAAATGAGAAGAAGTAAATGAGAGAAGAGAGAGAAGGAGATGGGTTATTATATAGAATTCTTGGACCCATGGGTTCATGATGAACCAAAGGGTTCATGATGAACCATTGGTGAACCAAGAATAGGTTACCCAAATGAGCCAAAACTGTAGGCCCAAATGCAGAAAATAAATTAGGAAATAATAATTTGTCGAATATTTTTGGGAAATGCATGAAGAAATACAGCATAATAAATATAGTATAAATACAAGGTAAATACAATTTATCGGTTTACATATTAAAATACGTATTCCAGGATTGGAGAGTGACAGTTCGCCACGTGTGTGGCTACACGTCAGCTACCCTGTCACGTGTCTACGACGCGTGTACGTGCGACACAACACCCGTATCAGACGCCAAATATAGCGCGTGCGTGACAGTGAAAAATCGGTGTCGTGTCGATTTCTCTTTTGACCCTCCACAAAACCTAACCAAACTTGTTGGGCATCATGACAGACATTGCCGCTACCCATAACCCAAAAATAACGTATCGAGTCACTGTGTCCATCGAGAACGGACACAGCAGTAGCAGGGCATCGAGACGCAATCTTGTGCTGCGTGTCCAACTCGATTTTAGGATACAAAATGACACAGAAACCCTACATAAAATATATATATATACAATCTACATCTAAAGGCCTACAGGATCATGTAATTAGTTTACCTAAACAACAATATTGAATTCTAAGTGGCAATCATCAAACACCTTAAACCCTACGCCTATCAAACGGACACGAACTCTCACCAAACTACATGGGTGGGTCGAGGGTACCTAGATGCATGCTATCATGAAGAAAATTAGGAAAAAAACTATAGTGTTTAGGTATTTACCTATTGAGAGTTGAAATCTTAATGAAACGGACTCCTCAAGCAATGAGACGACCAGTTTTCACTGAGCAAACGCCTCCAACTCCTTGCTAGTAATGCTCCAGCAATTTCTCCTCCTTCCCACGATCACAACGCACTTCGTTTGAGGTGAAATGGAGGTCGGATGAGAAAGTTAGGGTTTTGGAGAGTTGAAAACTAGGGTTTTGTAAAAGGGGTGTCAACACCAATGCAAATGTTTATATAGGGAGGGGGTTTCCTGATTTGGCCGGCCATGCTAATCTTTTTAGGGTTAGGGTTGGTTCATGGGCCACTTTTCTCCATCTAGGTTGAGTTTAAGCCCACTAACAAAAAGGCTTAAAAGGCCAATTAATTAAATAGCCTAAAAAGGGTCAATTGGCTTTCTAAATTGGACCAAAGCCTAATATAAATTTCTAATTAGATAAATGATCATCATATGTCATGGTTAGCCTCTAATATGGATTATCTAAGGTTAAACCAAATGCTAAATCAAACACAAGCCAATAGTATCTAGAAAATCACAAAATGACTAAAATGACTAAAATACCCTTATTTCAAAAAGTGGGTGCTACAAAGTGTAACTTGCTTCATGGAGGAACTCACATTTATTGTTTCATTTTCTTTTCCACAAGATTCTAAGCCTCTTTAGTACTTAGTATTTTCAAATTCCATGGCTCATTCTATAAAGATCTAAGTTTCTAGTATTTTCGATTTTCTTGGTTTTGATCTACTAAAATAGCTTGTTTTTGAAAACTAGGAGTTCCATGTGGAAGGCCTCATGATTTTGCACAAGTTTGGTCTTGGGATGGCCGAATTTTACCAAGTCCTGGCCGAGATGGAGTTTCCTTGAGTTCCTGAGCTTTTAGGCATGTTTGAATTTGGCCATGTGGAGAAGATGGAGCACATGTTTTACGTGCCAGCGTATTATTCAGCTTTTACGCTCACGTCTTAACGTGATTAGCATAGTGCGCTTTTACGCACACGCATCGCGTGCAAGCGTACTTCATTTTATGCTGAGTATTTCGATTTTATGCTCGGGGCCTTCCCGCTCGCGTAAAATCGTGCCTGCGTAAAACCTGGCTCGAGTAGAACCTTGCGAGCGTAAAATTGCTCGAGTATTTCCTCGCGTAGAACTCACTCGCGTAGAGTTTTGCTCGAGAGTTGGCGTGCGTAAAACCTTACGAACGTAAAGCCGGGCTAGCATAGAACCCCACCCACATGTACCCTTGCTCGCGTAGAGATATCTTACCTTGCTCTTGCTAGCGTAAGCCACTTTATGCTTGAAGGCCCCTTGGTCTAGCGTAGTAGTACGCGTGTAGAGAATTGAACATGGCATGGTATGGTAACTATACCTGACATGATTATCTCGAATTGAACTTGAAAATCACGAATTTATTTAATATGTTTGGAAATGATAATTGAACATGGCATGGTATGGTAAGTATACCTAACATGATTATCTCGAATTGCTGTTGCGATGTCTAACATGACATGACATGACCTGACAAGAATGATTGACCTGGTCACCGTGGACGATTGTACGTGTTTGTACGAATAAACAAGTACTGTCTTGCATCATGTCTAGGACGGAGACCCCTGAATACCACGGTCAGGGGCACCTACTGAAATTGACTAAGGCTAATTAACTAAAATAATTCAGTAGACAAGAAAAGATTCCCAGCTACAGGCAATCCAGTTATCTGGCCGCATTCAGTGACTTGTAGCCTACCGACGAGTAGGACACATTTCTAGCACAAAGTCACGTGTTGCATTCTTCATAAACGGATATTCGACCTGGATAACCGGATGGTCTGCAGGGCTTGTGGCTATTGGGATAATCTTACTGCATCTTGCTAGTAACTAGGCCTGTGATAACCCTAGTTAGTTAAAAGTATCAAGCCGTACTCATTGCTTGGCCGTAATTGATTGGATGGAATTTAGCCCAGCTTAGTCTTGCCCCGATCCTGTACAAGATTGTTATATGACGAAATTATTTATGCTTGCATTAACAATAACGATCGGGGGTCCAGTTCTGTTCAGGCGAAGGATTACAACTCCGGTCCTTGTTTGGTTTAAGAGTTGTAACCTGGCTCCCGGAGCAGTTCTGTGTCCTCTCTTCGTTTATTGCCTTATCGCAACCCCATGCCACATTCGTCATGTTTTACCTTACCTCAATACCATGACTATTTATGCTTACCTTGACAATAATGATCAGGGGCCAGTTCTGTTCAGGCGAAGGGTTACAACTCCGGTCCTTGTTTGGTTTAAGAGTTGTAACCTGGCTCCCGGAGCAGTTCTGTGTCCTCTCCTCGTTGTTGTCCTATTTGTATCTCGAGTCATGCTCGTCCTATTTTACAAGAATATGAAATGACATGGTTACCTATGATTGCCTTAACAATAAAGATCAGGGGCAAGGTTCTGTTCAGACGAATGGTTACAACTCCGGTCCTTGTTTGGTTTAAGAGTTGTAACCTGGCTTCTGGAGCAGTTCCTTATCCTCTCTTCGTTTATTGTCCTACTTTTACCCTATGCCAAGACTAACCGTGTTTTACTTACCAATAGTATTTGAGACGGGTTTCTATTCAGGTGAAGGACTGCAACCCCGATCCTTATTTGGTTTAAGGGTTGTGACCTGGCTACTTGAATGGTTTCTTCGTACTCAGTTTACTGTTGTTATCTCTATTATTATCAGTTCTTTATTTATTATTATCTTTAATACTCTATTGTGATATGCTGGTTTTAGTTCCTAAGTGAAGCCTCCTTTGTGGCACTCGCTCTTTCTGGGGTCTGACCTAGCTGGTTTTGTATGGCCAGATATCGGAGCAGCACCAGAGGATCCACCTGTCTTCCAGCCAGATGGTGACCACCATGCGTAACCCTGGCAACGAGTGGGTTCTTTTGTTCTTCCACTTTATTATAAAAATTATTTTTTTGAGGCGTTTAGCCGACGAGCACTTGTTAGCTCGGTAGTACCTTTATTTACTGTCTGCCTACGAGCTGTAACATGATTAACAGATCCTAGGGTTGATCATATATAACTAAACTCTTGCTAGTCCTGATATTTTGTAACGACTAGCTTCATGATCAACTGAATATGTAATGTTCGGGACGCCTTACTATTGTATATTTGGTGATCTTACATCTTGTAACCCTTATTTACTTGCTTATGATTGAGACACTAGGCTTGTTCATGACCATAAGAGACTGTTGGCTTGTAGTTAAACCCTCATGTATCTAGACAGCCGTGACCGTATAGTGAGGTGGGTTACACTATAATATACGTAGCTGGCTATGTCTGCCCCCGCTCTCCAGTATTCTGGTTCTGGGGCATGACATGGTTTAAGTGGTGGCCCATGAAGGTCTTGTAAATCAAGATATGTGAAGGTTTATCGAATAGACGTCTCAATCAGTACTCGCCCTTGATCTCTGCTCATATCATCAAATCCCTGAGAATCTTGACCTGATCACATGTTTGCATCAATATTGATCTCTCCTGGTCCTTCCTTATTGTTCCCTATGTCGTCTTCTTCAGCGGCATTGTTCCTGGACCTATCGATCAGCAAGGCAGAGCACCTCCCGCGGACCAACAGCAACCTGGAGATCAAGCCCAACATCCAAGTGTAGTCTCCAGAGTCATGCCTTCTGAAGGAGAGCCACCAGTTCAGCCCGTCCAGCCTGCAGAGCCTGATGATGGCACTTTGGTGTGTCTCATCAGGTCCCTATTAGCTTCCAAGGATCGTCGTGGAGATGTCTTGCACCAGGCGGTGGCAGATGCTTTGACCAGAGGAGGTCATCAGGGTAACAGCACGGCTAACAGCTTCAAGCGCTTGAACCCTCCCTTCTTCGACGGCAGTAAAGATACGATTGCTGCAGATGCATGGCTTCAGGACATCGAGGTGATTCTAGAAGCAGCCAGGACTCCAGAGAACGAGAAGGTGGCCGTAGTGCGCCTACAGTTATTGGATCTTGCCCGCAGCTGGTGGGCAGCGCAGGCCGATGGATTAGTGGCCCCTATTTCATGGGCAGTATTCAGGGAGAGATTCCAGACCAAGTATTTTGATGTTGTAGCTCGGTACGATCTACAGATGAGGTTCACCAATCTGAAGCAGATGGGCAGGACGGTCGATGGATATGCGGCCGAGTTCTCCAGGCTTAGTCGGTTTGCTCCCACCTTGGTGGCGACCGAGTTCGATAGAGCCCAACGGTTCCAGCAGGGGCTCCATTTAGAGATCTTGTTGGCAGTGGAGCAGTTTGAGCATCAGACCTTTGATGCAGTACTGAGGGCAGCCCGGAGGCATGAATATACCTTCCAAAGGATCGTGGATAGGACCGAAGGTCGGAAGCGATCTCACGGCCAGATGAATCGGTCATCAGCACCAGCCCCGGCAGCAAGGGCTTTGACCATTGGAACTCAGAGGCGGGCGGCCTCAGTGACGTCGGTTCAACATTCTACCCCGACGCACCCTCAGCAGCAGAAGCAGAAGCAGTCTTCCGCAGTGGGATGTTCACACTGTGGGAAGCCAGGACATGTGGTATCAGAGTGTCGCAGAGCACAGGATTTGTGCTTGGTTTGTGGTGCCCCGGACCACAGGGTTGGGAACTGCCCAAACATGGAGAGTTCATCAGCCTTTTCTAGTCCTTCAGTTAGAGGACCAGCACCAGTCCAGTATTAGCAGCAGCAGCAGCTGCAGTACCTGCTTTTGAGGCCATTGTCGACGCAGGCCCAGGCATTTCAGCAGCAGAGACCGCAGCAGTTTGCCCAAGCCTAAGCCCTGATCCAGAGCAAGCAGAGAAATTTTTAGCAAAGGGGACCCGCACCAAGAGGACATGGTCAAGTGCTGGCTTTGACCATGGGAGAAGAAGGAATAGCACCAGGTGAGGTAGTGGCAGGTACTATTCTCGTCAACACCTTTCCAGCTTCAGTATTATTTGACTCTGGTGCATCGCATTCATTTATGTCTGCATGATTTGCGATACGGGTAGGATTGGAGCCCGAGTCATTATCAGTAAGGCTCAATATACTTACTGGTAACGAACTTGTGGGAGTAGATAGAGTATTTTCCTCGTGTCGGATCGTAGTTAGCGGTAGAAAGTTTCCCGCTAGGTTGATAGAGTTCCTGATGGCCGATTATGATGTGGTCTTAGGGATGGATTGGTTGAGGGACCAGTATACTAGGATAGACTGCCACATTGGCAGGGTTATTTTTAGCATTCCAGGCGAGCCAGAGTTTTCCTTCTCCCGAGGCAAAGTTGAACCTTCTCCTCCCGTATTGCGAATGGCAGTAGCAGCAGTGCAGTTACCTCGGATAGTCGAAAAATTTCCAGATGTTTTCCCAGAAGAGCTTCCAGGGATGCCGCCAGAGCGAGAGATCGAATTTACTATCGACTTGATTTTCGGGACTGCACCAGTGTCAGAGAGAGTCTACAGGATGGCGCCGTCAGAATTGGAGATATTGTACAAGATGATTGAAGAACTCAGAACCAAGGGATTCATTCGTGTTAGTGCATCGTCTTGGGGAGCCCCGATGCTTCTTTTGAAAAAGAAGGATGGTACGTCCAGATTATGTATAGATTATCGTACCTTAAACTCGATGACAATTAAGAACAGATACCCTCTCCCGAGAATAGATGACTTGTTTGGTCAACTCAAGGGGGCAGCTGTATTTTCGAAGATCAACTTGCGGTCAGGATACCATCAGATCAGAGTCAGAGAGCATGACGTCCCTAATACACGGTTAGGCAAAATCCTCAGGAATATATGGTCGCCGACCGAGAATTCAAGGGGACGCCGGTAGGAATCAGCCCAATGACGTTGGCGATCTTGGGCAACTCGAAGATGATCTCTGACTCTTTTGACTACCTCAACTGTCTGAGTAATCATTTTCGGACCGAGCATCTGCCTCTCTCCAGCATCGTCCTATGCTAGCGGGGATCTGCACTTCCTATAATACAGTGCCTCGAACGGTGCCATCTGGATACTGGCCTGAAAACTGTTGTTGTACGAGAACTCCACCAGGTGCAGGTGATCTTCCCATGAACCACCGAAGTCGAGTGTACAAGACCACAACATATCTTCCAAGGTTCGTATGGTACGCTCTGACTGACCATCTGTCTACGGATGATAAGCTGAGCTGAACTGGAGGTGAGTTCCCAAACTCTCCTGCAGACTTCGCCAAAAGTGCAACATAAATCTTGAATCTCTTTCTGAGGTGATACTGACTGGTACACTGTAAAATCTGACGATCTACCTGAGGTACATGTCTGCTAGCTGAGCAGTCGACTGACTAACTCTGAACGGAAGAAAGTGAACCACCTTCGTGAGCATGTCTATAATAACCCAAATAGCATCTCTACCAGCCGGGGACCTAGGTAATCCAGTCATGAAATCCATGGTTATATGCTCCTACTTTCATTCTGGAATTGGCAAGGGCTGAAGAAGTCCAGCCGGTCTCTGATGTTCAGTTTTAACTTGTTGGCAAACCAAACATCGAGAGACAAACCGGGCTATCTTCCTCTTCATGCCATTCCACCAAAAGTGCTGACGAATACTACGGTACATCTTCGTACCACCAGGATGAACGGAATACTGAAAACTGTAAGCCTCTGCCATGATCTCCTGTCTGATATCACCATCGGGTACACAAAGACGCTTTCCATGTCGAAGTGTATCGTCTTCATGAATGCATAACTCTGGCCTTCGTCCTGCCTCACACTCTGCTCTGAGCCGCTGAAGTTTGGAATCTGCTGACTGTGCCATCCGGATCCTCTCAACTATAGTGGACTGAACTTGCATACTGGCCATCAGTGCCATACTGGTAGGAAGGACAACTTCTATAGCCATCTTCTGAAGATCTGCTAACAACTTCGGCTGTGCTGTTAGGAAATAAGCTCCGGCTCTCTTGCTCAATACATCTACAACGACGTTGGCCTTCCCAGGATGATACTGCAGGTTGACATCATAATCCACAAGTAGCTCTCTCCACCTCCTCTGACGCATGTTCAGATCCTTCAGAGTGAAAACATACTTCAGGCTCTTGTGGTCGGTAAAAATCTCCAACCTATCTCCGTACAAGTAGTGCCTCCACAACTTAAGTGCAAATACTACTGCTGCCAGCTCCAAGTCAAGGGTTGGGTAATTCTTCTCATGATCACAAAGTTGTCGTGACACATAAGCTATTATCTTTCCATGCTGCATCAGAACACATCCTAAACCTCAGCCTGAAGCATCACAATACACTAAGAATCTCCCGGTTCCATCTGGAAGCGTGAGAATGGGAGCCGTCATCAATCCTTGCTTCAACTTCTCAAAAGAATCCTGGCACTCTGCTGTCCAAGCAAACTGCACATCCTTGCGGGTCAACTGGGTCAATGGTGCTAAAATTCAAGCAAAGTCTGAAACAAATCGTCGGTAGTAGCCGGCCAAGCCAAGAAAACTGTGAACCTCTGTAACTGTGCTGGGTACTGGCCACGTCTCAATAGCCACGATCTTTTGGGGATCCACTTCTACTCCTCCTCTGGTGATGATATGACCCAAGTATGGAATGCGATCGAGCCAGAACTCACATTTACTAAACTTGGCATACAACTGGTGCTCTCGGAGAATCTGGAGGACAACTCTGAGACCAGGATGTCGTCTATGAATACAATCACAAACTGATCCAAATAAGGCATGAAGATGCAATTTATGAGGTCCATGAATACAGCCGACGTATTGGTTGCTCCAAATGGCATAACAAGGAACTCCCAATGCCCATACCAGGATCTAAATGCTGTCTTCGGGATGTCCTGCTCTCTGACTCTGATCTGATGGTATCTTGACCGCAAGTCAATCTTCGAGAATACTGCTGTCCCCTTGAGTTGATCAAATAAGTCATCTATCCTCGGAAGAGGGTATCTGTTCTTGATTGTCACTGAGTTCAAGGTACGATAATCTACACATAATCTGGACGTACCATTCTTCTTTTTCACAAGAAGCATCGGGGCTCCCCAAGGCGATCCACTAGCACGAATGAATCCCTTGGTCCTGAGTTCTTCAATCATCTTGTACAATATCTCTAGCTCTGATGGCGCCATCCTATAGACTCTTTCCGACACTGGGGCTGTCCCTGGGATCAAGTCGATAGTAAACTCGATCTCTCGCTCTGGCGGCATTCCTGGGAGATCTTCTGGGAAAACATCTGGAAACTCTTCAACTATCCGGGCTAACTGCACTGCTGCTACTGCCATCCGCAATACTGGAGGAGAAGGTTCAACTTTGCCTCGAGAAAAAGAAAACTCTGGCTCGCCTGGAATGCTAAAAATAACCCTGCCAATATGGCAGTCTATCCTAACATACTGGTCTCTCAACCAATCCATCCCTACGACCACATCATAATCGTCTATCGGGAACTCTATCAATCTAGCAGGGAATTCTCTACCGCTAACTACGATCCGACACGAGAAAAATACTCTATCTACTCCCACAAGTCCGTTACCAGTAAGTATATTAAGCCTTACTGATAATAACTCAGGCTCCAGTCCTATCTGTGTCGCAAATCGTACAGACATAAATGAATACGAGGCACCAGAGTCAAATAATACTGAAGCTGGAAAGGTATTGACGAGAATAGTACCTGCCACTATCTCTCCTGGTGCCAATCTTTCTTCTCCCATAGTCAAAGCCAGCACTTGACCATGCCCTATGGGTGCGGGTCCTCTCTGCTGAAAACCTCTCTGTCTGCTTTGGATCCGGGCTTGGGCTTGGGCATACTGCTGCGGTCTCTGCTGCTGGAATGCCTGGGCCTGTGTCGGCAATGGCCTCGAGAACGGGTACAGCTACTGCTGGACTGGTACTGGTCCTCTAACTGAAGGACTAGAGAAGGCTGATAAAGATGAACCCCCCTGTTCGGGCAGTTCCCAACCCTGTGGTCCGAGGCACCACAAACCAAGCACAAACCCTGTGCTCTGCGACACTCTGATACCACATGCCCTGGCTTCCCGCAGTGTGAACATCCCACTGCGGAAGACTGCTTCTGCTGCTGAGGGTACGTCGGAGTTGAATGTTGAACAGACGTCACTGAGGCCGCCCGCCTCGGAGCTCCAATGGTCAAAGTCCTAGCTGTCGGGACTGGTGCTGAAGACTGATTCATCTGGCCGTGGGATCGCTTATGACCCCCGGTCCTATCCACGATCCTCTGGGAGGTATACTCATGTCTCCTGGCTGCTCTCAATACCGCATCAAAAGTCTGATGCTCAAACTGCTCCACTGCAAATAAAATCTCTAGTTAGAGCCCCTGTTGGAACCGCTGGGCTCTGTCGAACTCGGTCGCTACCAAGGTGGAAGCAAACCTACTAAGTCTCGAAAATTCGGCCGCATAACCATCGACCTCCCTGCCCATCTGCTTCAGATTGGTGAACCTCTTCTGTAGATCGTATCGAGCTACAGCATCGAAATACTTGGCCTGGAATCTCTCACGGAATATCGTCCAGGCAATATGTGCCACTAATCCAACGGCCTGCACCGTCCACCAGCTGCGGGCAAGATCCAATAACTGCAGGCGCACCACGGCCATCTTCTCATCTTCTGGAGTTCTGGCTGCTTCTAGAATCACCTATATGTCTTGAAGCCAAGCGTCTGCGGCAATAGCATCTTCACTGCCATCAAAGAATGGAGGGTTCAGGCGCTTGAAACTGTTGGCCGTGCTGTAACCTTGATAACCTTCTCTTGTCAGAGCATATGCCACTGTCTGGTGCAAGACATCTCCTCGACGATCCTGAGAAGCTAACAATGTCCTGATGAGACCCACCAAGGTGCCATAATCAGGCTCTGTAGGCTGGACGGGCTGAACTGGTGGCTCTTGACCCCCAGTAGGCATGACTCTGGAGGCTACTCCTGAATGCTGGGCTTGATCTCCGGGTTGCTGCTGGTCCACGGGAGGTGCTCCGCCTTGCTGATCGGTAGGACCAGGAACAATGCCGCTGAAGAAGAAGACATAGGGAACAATAAGGAAGGACCAGGACAGATCAAAGATACAAGCATGTGATCAGGTCAAGATTTCAGGGATTTAGAGGATACGAACAGAGATCAAGGGCGAATACTGATTGAGACATCTATTCGGTAAACCCTTATATATCTTGATTTACAAGACCTGCATGGGCCACCACTTAAACTATGTAGCGCCCCAGAACCAGAATACCGGAGAGCGGGGGCGTACATAGCCAGCTACGTATATTAAAGTGTAATCCGCCTCGTTATACAGTCACGGCTGTCTAGATACATGAGGGTTTAACTACAAGCCATCAGTCTCCTATGGTCAAGAACAAGCCTATTGTCTCACTCTCATGCAAGTAATAATATTTACAATATGTCAGAGCACCAAATATATAATAGCAAGGCATCCCATACATTACACATTTGGATGATCATGAAGCTAGTCGTACAAAATGTCAAGACTAGCAAGAGTTTCAGTCATACATGATCAACCCTAGAATTTGTCAATCATATTACAGCCCGTAGGCAGACAGTAAATAAAGGTGCAATCGAGCTAACACGTGCTCGTCGGCTAAACGTCTCAAAATAATAATTTTACAATAGAGTGGGAGAGGCAAAAATAACCTACTCGTTGCCAGGGTTACGCCGGGTGGTCACCATCTGGCTGGAAGGAAGGTAGATCCTCTGGAACTGCTCCGATATCTGGCCATACAAAACCAGCTGGGTCAGACCCCAGAAAGAGCAAGTACCACAAAGGAGGCTTCACTTAGGAACTAAAAACAGCATATAATAAATGAATATTAAAGATAATTATAAAAGCAATTGATAATAACAGGGACAACAACAGTGAATTGAGTACGAGAAAACCATTCAAGTAGCCAGATCACAACCCTTAAACCAAATAAGGATCGAAGTTGCAACCCTTCACCTGAATAGAAATCTGTCTCAAATACTGTTGTTAAAGTAAAATATGACGAGCATGACGTAGGGTGCAAATAAGACAATAAACGAAGAGAGGACACAGAACTGCTCCGGGAGCCAGGTTACAACCCTTAAACCAAATAAGGACCGGGGTTGTAACCCTTCGCCTGAACAGAACTTGTCCCCTGATCATTATTGTTAAGGTAAGTATAAATAATAATGACGATATATGATAAGATAACCATGGTACTATTCAGATAACCAAGTTACAACCCTTAAACCAAATAAGGACCGGGGTTGTAACCCTTCATCTGAACAGAGCTTGGTTTCTCATCATTTATCGATAAGTAAAGCACAAAAGATCAGGTCATGTTACAATCTCGTACAGGATCAGGACAAAACTAGGCTGGGCTAGAATCCATCCAATCAATCAAGGTCACGCAATGAGTACGGCTTGATACTTTAACTAACTAGGATTATCACAGGCCTAGTTACTAGCATAATACAATAAAATTATTCCAACAGCCGCAAGCCTTGCAGACCATCCAGGTTATCCAGACGCAATTAGGGAATTAAATTCATGTGGGTACATCGTCCAAGAACGCATGTACCCTTAAGTAGTTTGGTGGTTGCAACACATGTCAGTGTGCTGAAAATGTGCCCTACTCGACGGTAGGCTACAAATCCTATAATGGGGCGTCCAGATAATGGGATTGCCTGTAGCTGAAAATTCTCTCCATGACTACTGGATTCTCTAGTTATTAGCCTTAGTCAATTTTAGTAGGTACCCCTGACCGTGGTATTCAGGGGATCCCTATCCTAGACATGATACAAGATAATACTGGTTTATTTGTACAAATACAATCGTCTACGGTGTCCAAGTCATTCATTCTTGTCATGTCAGGTTAGCTGTCGCAACAGCGTATCAAGGTATATCATGTCAGGTTTACTTGTCAAGAGTGCGCCTCGGCGGACCACTATCGTGTTCCGGGAAATTGTACAAAGTTTATATGGTACAAGCATTCTATCAAGGGACCCAAGTTATACAGAGGGTTATGAGACATAAGCATAAATATAATATTCCAATATAATAATCATAATAATATAATAATAAAAGAGGACAAGGATTATGGAAGGAGCCAGGCGGCTAAGGGAAACAAGCTCATGCGGCTGAGAGGGAACTGGCATATGCGGCAGGAAAGGGAATGGGGTCATGCGGCAGGGACAAATGGGTTCATGCGGTAGAATAGAAACAGGGGCTCATGCGGCTGCGGCTCATGCGGCGGAAAAATGCGAACTCATGCGGCTAGAAAGGAACAGGCACATGCGGCTGGAGGACGCACGCATATGCGGCTGCGGGGGACCAACGCCATGCGGCTAAGTCAAGCCAAGGCCTATGCGGCTAGGAAAAATGGCTTTATTTGGCCAGAAGGGGAAATAGGTGTATAAGGCTCGGGGAAATACGGTGCCATGCGGCTGAGAGAACATGGGCTTATGCGACAAGGAGCTAAGGATGGCTACGCGCTGCGGTCGGGCAGAGCTATGCGGCAATGGAGAAGCAGTGCCATGCGGCTGGAAAGATGGGTCTTATGCGGCCAATAAAGACGCGAGCATATGCGGCTAAGGAAAGCAGCGCCATACAGCAATGGAATGCAGAACGCATGCGGCTATAGAATACAGAGCGCATGCGGCTGGACAATGCAGAGTTCATGCGGCTAGAAGATTAAGCGAAGTCATGCGGCTAAGAATGTCATACGGCTGGAAAACTTGTCGCATGAAAATCCATGCGGTCAAGTACTGCTCTTCTTTCCCGTTTGTCCGAGAAGAAGAGCCATGAAGTCCATGGCTTCCAAGCTCCACTAAACCTTCATTCAAGGTCAGAATCCAGACTTCCATAGGTCAAAATAGGGCAGAATCAAATTTCCTACAACATGGAACCATCAAAACTTGGAAATAATAATGTTAAATAGATCAAAACCTAAGAAATCTAAAAATACATCAAGCTTAGATCTACACAAATTGAACCATGGAAATTAAAAATGCTAAGTACTAAAGTGTCTTAGAATCTCGTGGAGAAGATAAAGGAACAATAAAAACTTGGTTTCTCCTTGAAGCAAGGTGCACTTGCCTTGGTCTCCAGTTAGGTGGAAGAGTAATGGAGGAAGAAGAAGTAATGAAGAAGAAAAAGAGTTAATAAAAAGTGAATGAAGAGAGAGAAGGAGTATGGGCGGCTAATAAAGGAAGAGTGGGGTGGTAGGTGGGGTTGGTTCATATGAAAAACTAATCCAAACCGTACCAAGCCAACCAAGCCGAACCAAGCAATGAGATACCACAATAAACCATGAAATGAGACGTGCAATATACGTATACGTATACCAAAATACGTAATACGAACTACGGTCGTTACAACTTGTTAGTGAGAAAAGGTAACACAAGGGCCCACGTGTCAGCTATCGTCGCTTTTGCATTAGCAAAATGGGGCTACATGTCGACATCGTATCCAACTTCACACTCGTTGAGCGCAGAGGAACCATAGTCGTTTGGTCCTCCCATCGCTCGATATGGGATTTATTTTAGGGTTTTCTTTTTTAGGGGATTTTGTGGCCGAATTTTCCTGCGAGAATTAGCAGGTCAGCATAAACTTTGGATAGTATAGAATTTAGTCCCTTATTTTATACATAGACTACATCTAAACTTGCTTCTTGAGGTACGTACAACTTGTTTGGCAATGATTTTGTCATATACAAGTTCTTGAGCTTCAATCATAATATAGACGTTGTAGTCTCTTCTATGACATCCATTATACATGACTACATCCGCCATATAGAGCTTTATCATATTTTATCCCTTGATTCATATCGTTTCATGCATCACTCGTTATGTCAGTAGGTTTCTTATACATACCTGTAGTGACTTCATATAATCCTTCTTTTACGGGGATAGTCTTTACCTTCTTTGTTACAATGATAAGTTACCCTTAGCGTTAAACTTCTCTACTTTAAACTTTGTGCTATTAACCCTATTACTTGTCATCTCAAATTCTTGATTGAGATCCTTACTATTTCCCTCACAAATTGAAGGAGAGAAAAAAAATTTATTTACTTTTACCTTTTTGGATTACAAACAATGAAGTAAAACCAGAACCCTAACAACGAGGGTTTATAGTACAATATAAGATCTGAAAAATGTGACAATAGAGATCGAGTACTGTGGTGACTCCTTTACTTCGTTGACGATCGACTGGAGAAGGCCTTGCTTTTTGATATGTTGTCTCTTTTGTGTCTCTCTGCATGTTTATCTGTATATGTCTCCCTGTATCTCTCGAGTGCCCCTTATTTATAGCCACCTTGAGGAGGCGATGAGGTGCGATCAACTGCGAGATCAACACAATCTTGGTTGTTACGGCTATTTGTTATAGCTGATTAATCGCAACTGGTCAAGGTGACACGTGGCATTGATTGGAGGAGATCCGCTGCAGAGATTCTGAAGATGCTGCTGTGGAAGTTGGTATAATGGACTTACCAATTATAGCTGCTAATCGTATGGCCCGATCATGGTGACACGTGGCTCATACTATGATTTAGGAATATTTTTCGTAAAATAGGGATGGTTACAATGCACACGCCATAAATGCAAGATCAAATCATCAAGATTATATGCCCGATCTGTTTGACACGTGGCATATACTAAGATTTAAGAGAATTTTTTGGTTTAATTGGACGGTTAATAGCACACATGCTATTAATGTATGATTTAAATTACCTTAGCGGTCTAATTGGATGGCCCGGTTGATTGAACACGTGGCATATACCAAGATTTGAGAAGATATGCCCTCTAAAATACTATCACATGAAGGCTTTAGTCGCATGAGGACTTTCAGGAGTATTGTCGCATTAAGTCTTGGTCACATGGAGACGTTCGGAAGAACATCTGCATGGAGAAAGTATATACGTCGTATTGTGCCGCTGTCTTTGGTTAATAGATAGTGACTAGGGTGGTGCAGACCCTGTGTTGCTGCCTCTATACGGGACTGTTTGCCATTTAATTATCAAAACAAGAATTACAGAGAAACTCGATTTGATTGCAAACTTTGAAAGTACAACAGAGAGCCTAGAAAGAAATCCTAGAAAATAATCTAAGTACAATTTGTTTTGATTCTGGGGGGGTGACGGTGGAGGCTCGGAAGAAGTGTAGGAACTTTGCCTTACTCCTTGGACTATCAGACACTGTCTTTGCTCTTGAGAAAATTTCCAGCCTTTAGCATGGGTGTGGTACCCTGCTATTTTTAGTGATTTTTGAATGAAGTGTATTTTAGGCCGCATAGATGGTCTCGTGGCTATAACAACACACGAAGACACGGTCTTTGGCTGCCAGCTGGTAGTTTGTTGAGATTTCTTGGTTGCAGCAAATCTGGGTGGTTAAGACTTGGTCAACTTACCATGTGTCCCCCCACAGAGTAGAGCCTGAATCGTTTTGGCCGCATAGTCGCCTTAGGAGCCTTTCTTCTGCGGCTTGGTTTCACTTGGCCACATGGGATCTTCGAGAGCCTTGCTTCTGCGACTCGAGTCCACTTAGCCGCATTAGGTCTCTAGGAGCCTTGCTTTTGTGGCTCGGCTCCACTTGGCCGCATGGGATCTTCGGGAGCATTCCTTCTGCGGCTCGAGTCCACTTGGCCGCATGGGATCTTTGGGAGCCTTGCTTCTGCGGCTCGAGTCCACATGGCCGTATGGGGTCTCCAAGAGCCTTGTTTCTGCCGCTCGAGTCCACTTGGCCGCATGGAGTGATGATCCGCATAAAATCTATCTTTTTTATGCTTCTACAAGTCCCCCTTTAAAGTTTTCAAATTGCAAATTTGGAATAATTTGAATAAAAAGCATGGAGACATGCATAAAATGTCAGGCCGCAGCGAAACTTCGAGCTGCAGGGAGATTTTGGTCTGTAGAGAAATTTTAATCCGCAGAGCGACTCTGTCCAGCTGTCACTACCGCATTTAATGATCGGATTTGCTTTTTAGATTTGGGCTCTTTTTTCGAGATAAAGATGACGGTTACTAAGGATAAAATCTAAAATGTCATCATTATCTTAAATGGCACGATAACCGAAGCGGTGTCTATTCTGTTTATGCTTCTTGGTGGCCTATAAATATATAGGCCGTACGGCAGCGAGAGAAATCCTATTGCTTTCTTTCGACTTCTTCTCTTTTTGGCCTCTTCTCTCCCAACATCCTTTCCGCTCCCGATCAGCCTTGCCCCGAAGCCTCCAAGTTGACCGACGCTGCTAACGGAGGAAAGGGGTTTGCCTCTTCGTCGATAGTTACGGACCCATTCTCCATTCATCCTGACATACAGCCCCTATCCACGATAAAGATGGTAGGAGAACTAGTGATTTGAACTCAGATGGCCATATCGCATGCTTTATGCGCGGGCCAGTCATATATCATCGTTGTGCTTTGGCTTCAACGCCTTTTGCGCATAGTCGGGCTTCCACGGTGCATGTGTTCCCTGTCTCACTGGGCTGCATGTGTTGTGTGATCGGTCCGCATGGATTGAGCCACATAGATTCCACACGATTGAGCCGCATGAGCTCTCACTACAACAAAAATACCTTTTAATGATGGCTAAAAAGCGTCATTAATTGCAAACCATGACGCTTTTTTTCAGTCCAAGCGTTATGAAATCGGGTGTTATAAATGTTTTTAAAAGCATTATAGATAATTCATCCAAAACCGTCATTAATAGGTTGAATTTCTGCTACGTTTTATTTTCAAAGCGTTATGGATAGTTATGAAAAACCGTTGTATATGGTCGTTGTATCACATTTATAACGCTCTATACTGCATGTTATACATTCCAAACGCTGCTCAATTCAATTCGAAAACAACCACTTTGAACCATATTCACAACAAAGCATTGAAATGTAATATAAAGTACCATTCTCCATTTTATTGTCTCAAAATAGAGTATTTTAGTTACCATTCTACATTTCTCCATTTTATTATATACATCTTCTCAAAATATATAGAGTATCCAATATAGAGTACACTTTAGCTACATCAAAACTATCGACATCAAAAATCTCACAGATACTGTAGCGAAGAAGCACACATATAACGCTTCAACTTGGTCACATGAAGACTGTCCATAGCACATGTACGTATAGCAAAACCCTGAAAAAGAAAGCAAAACCCTCACTTTTAGAGTCTGTCAATTATAGAGTCTGTGATTTATATCAAAAAATCGAGAGTATCAGAGTACTCTAATAAAAATCGAAACCGACGACGTAGTCCCAAAATCAACGATGCAGGCATGCAAATGGAGATGTCATTCCCGAAATAGAAATACTCCCAACTAATATATACCCGCATGTGATTTATATCGAAAAGCTCCCAACAAAAACACCCACAGTACCAAGTTAAATCCATCAGGCATAATAGATACCCAACCAACAATTTTAATCCAAATAGCAAAATATCTCCTACAGCAAAGAAATCTTTCCCAACCCAACATGTATAATAAGGAAAACCTAAACCAACATCCCACAACAAGTATAGGAAGGAGACCCCAAGCAACAATTTATACGAGAAACCCAAACCAACAATGCATGCATTACAAATAATTCCAACAGCAGCTACGTAACCCGAAACCGAAAATAATTCAACATCAAATAAAGAACCGAACATGATCTAAAGATCATTCCCGCTTCACAAATAAAGACAATCGTAGGATCGTCAAGCCAAAATCGAACCCAACACGTATCAGTCGATCGAAACCCTTTTTATGTAGGGATCGAGATCCAATAACATCATCGACAAACAAAATAAACCCAACAACTGAAATCAATCAAGAGTTTAGAATTTATACCCTAGAATTTGGTGTCGAAATTCGAAGGGAGCCTTCGGACTCGGCTCGCAGGCACGCACAGCGCCTCGCTTGGTCGCGGCTGCAACTGTGGAGAGGCTACATCATCGACACGAAGGTATCCTCACATCCGTGTCCAGTATCGACTCGTACAAACACGAGCGTACCTGTACCCAGAATGAACAACCCAACAATACCAACATACAAACTACGACAACGACAAGAAACGAAATGAGATATATAAGATGTCTCAGATAAGGATCAATCATCATCTGCTGTACTAGCGTGCCATAACACGTATAGGACACGTCCCAACACGGAGCCACTGTATCCGATACGATCTGCAGCACTTTGGTTCATTTGGTCGAACGACCAACACCAAGAATATCAGAGTACTCTAATAAAAACCAAAACCGACAAATAAAGTAAAATATCCAGGCATGGCATAGTGGACGTAGTCCCAAAATCAACGACGGATGCATGCTAATGGAGATGTCAATCCCGAAATAGAAATACTCCCAACTAATATATACCCGCATGTGATTTATATCGAAAAGCTCCCAACAAAAACACTCACAGTACCAAGTTAAACCCATCATGCATAATAGATACCCAACCAACAATTTTAATCCAAATAGCAAAATATCTCCTACAACAAAGAAATCTTTCCCAACCCAACATGTATAATAAGCAAAACCTAAACCAACATCCCACAACAAGTATAGGAAGGAGAACCCAAGCAACAATTTATACAGGAAACCCAAACCAACAATGCATGCATCACAAATAATTCCAACAACAGCTAGGTAACCCGAAACCGAAAATGATCCAACAGCAAGTAAAGAACCGAACATAATCTAAAGATCATTCCCGCTTCACAAACAAAGACAATCGTAGGATCGTCAAGCCAAAATCGAACCCAACACGTATCAGTCGATCGAAACCCTTTTTATGTAGGGATCGAGATCCAACAACATCATCGACAAACAAAATAAACCCAAAAACTGAAATCAATCAAGAGTTTAGAATTTATACCCAGAATTTGGTGTCGTAATCCGAAGAGAGCCTTCGGACTCGGCACACAGGCACGCACAGCCCCTCGTCGGGTCGCGGCTGTAACTGTGGAGAGGCTACATCATCGACACGAAGGTATCCTCACATCCGTGTCCAGTATCGACTCGTACAAACACGAGCGTATCTGCACCAGAATGAACAACCCAACAGTACCAACATACAAACTACGACCAACGATAAGAAACGGAATGAGATATATAAGATGTCTCGAATAAGGATCAATCATCATCTGTTGTACTAGCATGCCATAACACGTATAGGACACGTCCCAACACGGAGCCAGTGTATCCGATACGATCTGCAACGCTTTGGTTCATTTGGTCGAACGACCATCACCAAGAGTATCAGAGTACTCTAATAAAAACCGAAACCGACAAATAAAGTAAAACATCTAGGCATGGCATAGTGGACGTAGTCCCAAAATCAACGATACAGGTATGCTAATGGAGATGTCATTCTCAAAATAGAAATACTCCAAACTAATATATACCCGCATGTGATTTATAGCGAAAAGCTTCCAACAAAAATACCACAGTACCAAGTTAAACCCATCATGCATAATAGATACCCAACCAACAATTTTAATCCAAATAGCAAAACATCTCCTACAACAAAGAAATATTTTCCAACCCAACATATATAATAAGGAAAACCTAAACCAACATCCCACAGCAAGTATAGGAAGGATAACCCAAGCAACAATTTATTCAAGAAACCCAAACCAACAATACATGCATCACAAATAATTTCAACAGCAGCTAGGTAACTCGAAACCGAAAATGATCCAACAGCAAGTAAAGAACCGAACATGATCTAAAGATCATTCGCGCTTCACAAACAAAGACAATGTAGGATCGTCAAGCCAAAATCGAACCCAACACGTATCAGTCGATCGAAACCCTTTTTATGTAGGGATCGAGATCCAACAACATCATCGACAAATAAAAAAAACCCAGAAACTGAAATCAATCAAGAGTTTAGAATTTATACCCCATAATTTAGTGTCAGAATTCGAAGGGAGGCTTCGGACTCGGCTCGCAGGCACGCACAGTACCTCGCCGGGTCGCGGCTGTGACTGTGGAGAGGCTTCGGACTCGGCTCCCCAAATGTAATTACACTCCCTTGAACAAGAACAAACAGAAGAAAAAAAATCAAAGAACCCTTTTAGGAAAAAAAAAATCCAAATCAAAAATTAAGAACCCTAATTTTTAGGGAAAAAATTACACTCCCAACAAAATCTTTTTTTAGGGAAAAAATCCAAATCAAAATCACTCACTTAATCAAGAGAAGTCAACGATGATGCAGCCCTTTTCGGATCATCGCCGACGTGGACGGAGACGTCAGAAAACCCTAAAATTAAGAACCCTAATTTTGGAGAGATGGATGCATGTATGGTTGTCAAAAATTAGGATATTTTTGAATTTAGGGCATAAAATAAGCAATAATCGAGATTTTAGGACAAACCGGTGGTGAAGGCTACGCCGGTGACAACCTTTCCTCTGCGGTGGAGTCTGTGACCGAGGGAAGCGAGGAATGGGCTGAGGGAAGTTGGGGAGCGGGCTGAGGGGAGTTGGGGAGCGGGGAGTGGGCTAAGGGGAGTTGGGGAGCGGGAGGAGAAGGAGAAGAAGAAGAAAGAGAGAGGGTTCAGAATTTTTCTTAAGTGCGGGAAAATTGCGGGCGGGTCGAGGTTTCGACTTAAATTTTCGTGCTTCTTTTATAACGCTCGTATCACTGGAGCACTATCAATAACGTTTTTAATGTACAACGTCATTGATTCTAGTCTTGCTGAACATTGATGACGCTTCCACATCAGTCGTCATGAAAACCACTTATCAAGCGTCATTAATAGGTCTTTTTGTTGTAATGTCTCCCCTGATCTGGGCCGCGTGTGTTCTATTGTGACTGGGCCGTATGAACTAAACAGAAACCCATTCACTTTGTTTTCTTCTGACTGCTAACCTCTTTTCCCCTTTTTATATTTTATTGGGATCTGGCTAGCAAATTTCTCCAGGACCGGTATCGACGATTTTGGATATGGTGAAGTGTCACGACCCGTACCCTGAGAAAGGGCACGAGAACGTGGGTACGTCTAGCCTACGCCGCAGTGTCGGCGGTAGAACGCTGTATAGTTCGTCTATAACATCTAACATCCGACAATAATATGATATAAACGTATCATCTCTACACAGAGGTATAATATAACATCTCAACTCTATATCTCAATCACAAGTCTAGGAAAGATAGAGAACGATATGGAATAAGATAGAAACAAAGAACTGAATATATAAGTAAAGTCATCACAACACACATATAGATATCCAACACAACTCAATACAAGTCCTATTTATAACTAAGTCTCAACTAACAATCGAAATAATCCGATACAAACTGAAAGCTATAAGTACTAGATTAAACTAGGTACCCTCTACTGAGCAAGATGCTCCTCAGACTCCTGAATGTTACCCTTATATGCCCCATAGAAGGTAGGGCAGTCACCATCATCATCTGTAATATTTTTAACAGGTCCAGTCAAGACAGGAGCGAGCACAATACATCTCATGCAGTTCATATCATGTTAGGAAATATAAAGCATGCAAAAGAGTAAGATACATGGACTGTAAGAAAATATATATGGAAACGAGAGAGATTTGATAACTGGAAATATCTATATACATGATAAGTAAGAAGTGTAAGTAACATGTGATTTAGAGCATGAGATGGTTATATAAATAGTTTAGGTTTAAAAGATGGAACTCCATTATACGTGAGGGCACAATGGACATATACAAGAGTTTCACAAGATTTAACAAGATGGGATTTTGATCACATAACCATTTTCTACTCACCCTCCCCAATCAATACACATGGATCCAGTCAAGTTATGTTACCTTGCACAAGAGGTTTTTATCATGTTTGCTCACGTGATCATGAGAGTACAAGATTGTACAAGAGTATACATGAATAGAGGTGTACATGAAATACAAGATGTTCGTGAAAAGCACATGATAACTGTATTTGATGTAACCGAGGGGGATAACATCGCATGACAAGATCCATATAGTACAAATCCGTGATAATAACGTGACAGCATCATGTAAAGTAATCTAGAGCAAGAATATAAATCCTAGCAAGTATGAAACGGTCAGATAATGTACTCGCCTGTCACCCTAAATGACTGATATGAATAGATGTCCGAACTGGTGTCATAGAGTCCTATTTAGAGTAAAACAGGTTATTAAGTACTCAAATTGTAATAATGAAAATATACAATGCAAACTACATTATTCTAAGTCAAACTACGTCAACTATAAGGTAACTTGGGCAACTGCTTAGGGTTTGGTCAAATTCTAGTCAAACTAGGTCAAACTAAGTCAAAAAAAGTCAAACCAAATCAAACTAAGTCAAAGAAAGTCAAACCAAGTCAAACTAGATCAAATTGGGTCAAAGGTTGACCTATAGTTGACTTTTGGTCAACTGGTCAACTCCTATCTAGGTCAACCTTGGTCAACCATGGTCATGTCTAAGTCAAATATCCTATATCAAGTCATACCTACCTAAAATATCCAAATCTAGTATCCACATACCCAACATTACTCTATACTAGCATATACTACCTAGGTAATATCTAATTACCTTAGACTAGTAGGAACCATATATATATACATATACATATACCCCTCTAGTATCCCTTCCTAACCCAAATGTGAAATTAAAGCCCCACATAACTTATCAACCCATAACCCCAATCTCATCTACTAACCACATCCTAATCACACTAGGACACACACTAACTCCTAACATACATCACTAGGCCATACCCTTGTTTTTCCCTAAACCTGTTGCTTGAACCCCTTGACCCTAGGCACACTCACTCCCTTTATTGATACATCAACCTCTAACTCTCATATCTAATACTAACATTGAACACATGCACACAATACTCTAGCATCAACTCTAAGACTTAAATCCTAACCCATGATACCCTCATCTCCTTCCCACAATACCTGCTCGATCCCCTGCTGCTAACACCATGTTGCTACCATTTCAAGCAATGCAACATGGCCCAACTCAAGCCAAAATGGCCTTGCAGGCCCTTGCTGCTACTGGCTTCTACTGCATTTACTGCTGCTGCATGTCACCCTCTAAACATTGACACTAATCTCTAATACTACACTCCGTGCAATGGGGGTACTCCCCTCTCTCTTTATACATACACACAAATTACTCTAAGCCCCTCTAAACCTACTGCTCTTATATATATATATATATATATATATATATATATATATATATATATATATATATATATATATATATATATATATATATATAAAATACATCCTCATATACATGCATACATCATTAACCCAGCTTATGTAACCTTTACCCAGACATTATATATATGTTAAATGTTAACAAATAATCATGAATTATCAATTTAAACATATTTAAATACTCAGAAACCCAGAAAACAGAACACGTATCAGAGTTCATGTGCAAAACCCTAACTTATCATTTGAATCCAAATTAAATAGCAAAATAGTGGTTGGTATAGAGTCGTGCACATGCAATTGTGTCCCACGAGTTGTCTCGTGTCCATACAATAGGATATGAGGTGTCAAAATATCACACCCCAGAACCAGAATACTGGAGAGCGATGGACAGACACAGCCAGCTACGTACATTGAAGTGACTCCCACCTCGTAATACGGTCACAGCTGTCTAGATGCATGAGGGTTTATCTACAAGCCAACAGTCTCTTATGGTCATGAACAAGCCTAGTGTCCCAATCTCAATAAGTAAGTAATTGTAACAAGATGGTAGATCATCAGACATACAAGGTAAGGCATCCGAAACATTACATATTCAGATGATCATGAAGCTAGTCATATAAAATACGAAGACTAGCAAGAGTTTAAGTCATACATGATCAACCCTAGGATTTGTCAATCATGTTACAGCCCTTAGGCAGACAGAAATATAAATTCAATACGAGCTAACACTTGCTCGGCGGCTAAACGCTTCAAAAGAATAATTTACAATAAAGTGGGAGAACAAAATAAAAAACCCACTCGTTACCAGGATTACGCCTGGTGTTCACCATCTGGCTGGCAGGCAGGAAGATCCTCGGGTGCTACTCCGAAATCTGGCCATAAAAAACCAGTTGGGTCAGAACTCAGAAAGAGCAAGTGCCACAAGGGATGCTTCACTTAAGAACTAAAACCAGCATAATAGAACATCAATACATCAATGATAACAAAAGACATGAGTTAGAGAAATAAAGCGATAAACGATAAAATAACTAAAGGACTATTCCAGTAGCCAAGTTACAACCCGTAAACCAAACAAGGACCGGGGTTGTAACCCTTCACCTGAACAGAACTTAGTCTCTAACCAATTATCGATAAGGTAAAGTATAACAGTAATGTGCTAAAATAACCATGTACTGGTCTGGCCTAGGCAAGACTAGACGGGACTCCATCCATCAATCACGGCCAAACAATAAGTACGGCTTGATACATTAACTAACTAGGGTTATCACAAGCCTAGTTACTAACAAGATGCATCGAGATGTTCCAATAGCCACAAGCCCTGCAGTCTTAATCTAGGTTATCTGGTCACAAGTTGAGAGAGTTTGATTAGGTAACTTAGAGGTGCAACACGTGACAGTGTGCTGGAAATGTTCCCCACTCGACGGCAAGCTACAAGTCCAATTGGAGCGCCCAGATAATGGGACTGCCTGTAGCTGGAAAAACCTCTTCATGGACTACTTGATCAATCTAATCATTATCCTAGTCAGATTCAGTATGATTTCCTGACCGTAGAAATCAGAAATTCATATCCTAGACATGATGCAAGATGAGACATGTATCTTATACAAGCACAAACACCCACGGTGTCAAGATTAGAGTTACTTAGCAAGTCAAGATAGCCGTCACAACAGCATATCGAGATTATCATGTTAGATTACATATCGAGTCAATAGTACATCACAACGGACCACCATCAATAATTATCACATCCAATTACTTGTCAAGAGTGCACCACGATGGGTCACTATCAAGAATTATCATGTTACTTGATACTTGTTAAGAGTGCGCCTTAACAGGTCACTATCGTGTTCTATCCTTACATTATCATGAATGAGAGAAACTTGCATAAAATAGCTAATAACATATTCTTGAAGCCAAGGAAAAGATCTACAACTTTCATTTTTTGAGTTTTTCCAGATTTTAGCTACAAAACGCTCAAAGAGGCAAAAATAGTCATTTGGAGTGACCTGCGCACGGACGCGCGGCAGCAAAGACACTGTGTACGGCACTGTTCATCATCCCGACAGCACCAAAAGGTATGGAAAACTCATGAACATGAAAATGGCATAACTTGCTCATACGAAGTCGAAATCAAGCGGTTCAAAAGCCAAAATTGGGTAGAATTGAATTCCCTACAACATGAAACCATTATATTTTGAAAATACCCAAGTTTCAGAGGTCAAAAACAAGAAAAATAAAAAAAATTATAAACTTAGATCTATAAGAATCCATCCATCAAACCCAAAAATTTCAAGTTCTAAAGAGACTTAGAATCAAGTAAGGAGGAAAATGGAACAATAAAACTTGAGATCCATCATGAAGCAAGTTGCACTTGCCTAGGCTTGGTAGGTGGGAGGAGTAAATGAAGAAGATGGAGAAGTAAATGCAAAATAATGGAGGAGAGAGAAGGAGTTGGTTTTTATATAAAATCTCTCCATCTCAAACCAAAACAAACCATGCCAAGCCAAGTCAAATTGAACCGAACCAAATTAAAATAAACTCAGCTAGATTAAACTAAGACTAGGCTAAGCAAGACAAGTCTAATTATGGTCCACATGACATATGTCAGAAATCTGTATACGTATACTGAAAATACGTACAACAGAAAATGAGAGTGACACCAAACAACGAAAACACCCACAGACACAAATATTGCACAGAGCAGTCTCGTGCGGAGGTACAGAGTGCCCCAGGATACGACACACGACACATCAAACCTTGTGCTCATGTCTAGGTGTTCGCCAGGTATAGGGCTTCGTGTCTAGGTGCCTGACATAGGACCACGATGTGTCGTGTCGTGATACGAGTGCCGTATCAGAACCCGAATCCAGTCTGTGAGCGTACAATACAAATCCAACACGAGCTCGATTTCTCACAAACCACTCGATGGATTTGCCTCGTACTTTGTGTGCGTGCTGTCACTGATTGACCCTTCGTGTCCACCGAGTTTTACACCAAATGGTGTCGTGTAGTGTCAGCTAGGATACTCGAGTAGCAGGGCACAGTGTACACTGTGTCGTACTGCAGTTCGTATCCAAATTTGGACATAAATTCGACACAGTACTGTACTCAGAGCATGGGGAAATCAAATCACACATATATGTCTACCAATTTGTAAAATTAGTTTTGAAAATAGTGAATAAAACAGTGGTTTAGGCATTTCATCAAACACATTGCTAAAGACACTGATACGTGTCTGATACGGACACTAAATGGACTCCAATTCCTACCAAACTTGAGGGACAGCTAGGGTTTACCTAAATAAATGCAATTATGGAAAGAAAGTGGGAATTTAAGGGTGTTTGATAGATTTTACCTGTTGAGGGTGAAACCTCAATATAGAGTTTGTTGAATGAGGGTTTCTTTCTAACTTGCAATCATCCCAAGCCACCAAATTCCTGCTAGCTAGTCCCCCACAGCCTCTACACCAGGAATAGAATCCAATACAATGGGTTTGGTCCAATTTGGAGGAGAAATGGAGAATTGGTGAAGGTTTGGAGAAGAACACTATTAGGGCTTTATGTAGGTATTAAAAAGAGGCAAGAACTTTGAAGAGGTGATTAAATAGGATGGGGAGAGCTTCTTGATAGCTGTAGGAATAGTTAGGGTTAGGGTTTTGCAAGGTTAGATGAGTGGCTAAGGCTTCTCCACATGAATCTAGGCTCAATCAAAGGCTCATATTAAAAATAGTATTTCTTAACATCTAGTCAAAATATCCTATTAACATAATATCTTGATAGTAATCTAGCTTAGTCATTAAGTCTCTAACCTTCTAACTAAACCTCTATGAACATCATTAACTTCTAGGTTAGATCAAAACTAGTTAGTCTCTAAATAAAAGATGAGAAAATTTGAGAGGCACCCTACTTTTTTTATGCTTATTTAAGGTGCACCCCACAAGTTTACATGAATGTATGACACCCCCCACTTTTGACTGTTTCAGTCCAAAATGAACGACCAACCCCATTGACCAATTTTTTTGGACGAAAATACCCCCTATCTGTTGTCCTCTTTCCCGCGTCAACTATCCGTCTTCCCCTGCCGTGCTCGGCCCACCACCACGACGTCGCTACACCCCCTCTCCCGACCTCGTCGTACCCCCCCGGCCATCACCACCACCACCATAACCACCATCATCACCATTATCATCATCACCACCACCATCAACCATCATCACCACCACAGACACCCATTCCCCCTTCCGCTCTGCCCACCTAGCCTCCATCGCCACCGTCGTCGTCGCTGTCGCAGCAGTAGCAGCATCCGCAGCAGAGCGCGGCAGCGATGGCAACAGCAGCAGCGGCGGTGGCGGTGGGGGCTAGGCGACGGAGCGGGAGGGGGGAGGGTGTCGGTGGTGGTGATGATGGTAGATAGTGGTGGTGATGATGATGATGGTGATGATAGTGGTGATGGTGGTGGTGGGGGCTAGGGGACGGAGCGTCAACTATCCGTCTCCCCTCGACGTGCTCGGCCCACCTCCACGACGTCGCCATACCCCCCCTCCCGACCTCGCCGCACCCTTCCGGCCATCACCACCACCACCATAACCACCATCATCACCATCATCATCATCACCACTACCATCAACCATCATCACCACCACAGACACCCATCCCCCCTCCCGCCCTGCCCACCTAGCCTCCATCGCCACCGTCGTCGTCGCTGTCGCAGCAGCAGCAGCATCCGCAGCAGAGCACGGCAGCGATGGCAACAGCAGCAGCGGCGGTGGCGGTGGGGGCTAGGGGACAGAGCGGGAGAGGGGAGGGTGTCGGTGGTGGTGATGATGGTTGATAGTGGTGGTGATGATGATGATGGTTGATAGTGGTGGTGATGATGATGATGATGATGCTTGGGCATCGTCGTGAAAGTTCTGCTATTACGGCTCTTCAAGTAGGCAAAAGCAATACTAGGGATGTTTGTAAGCCCCTAAATATTTTTAATTATTTTAAATAAGAGTTATTATTTTAATTGCATTTTTATCCTTAAAATGAATTATTATAATTATTAGAAATTTTTTAGAATTTTTAAATAATTTTTAAATGATTTTTTAAAACCAAAAATAATAATTTACAATTTATTAAATTGTTTAAAATACATTTTGCAAATATTTAAATGTTTTAAATGCAGCTTGTAATATTATATTTGTCTGTGCAAATTTTATTTGCACAGAGCAGTGCGGGGGAAGGGGGGGTATTATGCAAATTCGTTTTTTACACATAACTTTGGCGGTGGGGGTTTTGTGCAATTCATGAAATATGGGGGGGGGGGTTTCAAATCCTACTGACCACCGCTTTCGCCTAAACCCTAACCCCGACGACCGACGGCCGAAACCCTAACCCTAATTCCTAAATTTTGGCCTAAACCCTATTCTAAACCCTAATTGAACCCAGCCCCGCCCTATAAATAGACCCCCTCGACCTAAACCCTAACCCCACTCACCACCCCGACCGACCTAGCCACCGCTACGCAGTCTTCTTCTGCGACGAGCTCGCCGAAGTTAAACACAGAGCTGTCGATGCCGTTCTAGCCACTGCCGTAGCCGTGCACTACCACCACCTTGTTCGCCTCAACGAGACGAACCTAGTGCCACCCTTCGCCGTCGACCACGACGCCTCCTCCGTCGTATAGCACCCCCGACAGCTCCCTCGTGCTGGACACGTACGTGTCTTTTCGTGTCTACTTCGTCCCCATGTCTCGTTTTCACATGGGTGGGTCGATTCGTGTCGGTCAGTTTAGTGGTGGACTCGGACACAAGAAATTTGTGTCGTACGTGTCGTGCCAGCCTCTGACACAGGATTCGTGTGCCTGTGCCCCTAACTGTCAGGACACAGGTTTTAAATAAATGGTTTAATGGGTTTGAAGTAATGTTAACGGGTTTAAACCCGCACAGTAACATGTTTTAAATAATCGGGTTTACTGTTCATATCGGGTTTTGAGTTGGGCCCAATAGATTTTGGGCTGGATTATATATATATGTATATATGTATTTATATATATATATGTATATATATATTTTTTATATATTTTTTTATGTATATATATATATATATATATATATATATATATATATATATATATATATATATATAGAAAAATACTTTATATATATATATATATATATTTTATATATATATGTTTATTATATATATATATCTATATTTATATTTTTTTTATGTTATTATGTATAAATTTACAAGTTATTTTATTATTTAATTCTATGACTTATATATTTCACTATTTTAATATATATATTATTAAAATGCTTTAACATTCATTTATATATATATATATATATATATATATATATATATATATATATATATATATATATATATAAAATATATATATTTTATATATATATATATATATATATATATATATATATATATATATATAATATATGTAATTTTGCATTTTGTATATATATTTTATTATTAAATTCTATGACTTATATATTTCACTCAAATGAGCCTAAATACATTCAAGGTCTGTACGAGTTATATCGGACTTAATTCTTGGCTTTGGGTCCCGTATCTGGACTTCGGTTCAATTTTGTATACGTGGATAAAATATTAAATAATTAATTATTTATTTTTTAGAAATTGTAACTTGCTCTTTTTTAATTTTTATAAATATTTTTGTTACTGTAAAAATTTGGAAAAAATTGTATTTAAATACTATGTTAATTTAACTAATTGATATAATTTTTCTAGATTTAATTAGTGCTTTTGTCATTTTATAAAAATAGGAAAACATAACTCATTTTCAGAGTACTTATGTTTGCTAATTTTTAATAAATATTTATGTGGGTTTATAAATTCCAAAAAATTAGTATAAATTTCTATAATTAACAAGGTTGAGTTTAGATCTTTGTTTTGTAATTATTAGAGTTATATATATATTTTAGTAATTACTAGAGTGAAGTGCACAGATGGAATTATTAATTAATAATTATTTTTAAGTCATGACTTGTGATTTTTGGGTATTTCTAGTATTTAAAATGTTGACCTACCTTAGAGTGGAAGACCAAGAGGTTCGTTTAGATACCATATCACCTCACGTTGGATTCCTATGCTAATTTCATTTAGCTAAGTATCCAAATGCGTCGTGTCACACCAGTAGTGTTACTCTTTGTTTATAACTTAGATAGCTGAGATAGTTCATGTTTGTGACAGTGCCAGGACACCGGACATATATAGCATTTCCATCATTACCTTTTTTTGCTAGAGGCAAGTACCTCTATAAACTTTATTTACAGCATATAATGAAATGTGTATAACCCATGTTAAATACCGATATCTAAACTGTAAGTCATATCTCTACATGTTTTACATGCTTTATACTGCTCTCAGTATCCACCATGTTTCATACCATTCTCGTATCTCTCACATGTTTAGAATCTGGATTATGGAAAAACTGATAGTTGAGTACGTGATCATGCTCCCTTCTTCCGTACGTACGTACCGAGCAAGGTTGATATTTTATGTATACCTTGTCGTAGGCGCACCAGCTGTATCTGTACGTATGTACATCTATCGCTTGTTTACTTGTACGGAAGTACATTTTATATACTTGTGCCACAGTACATTTTATACCTATTGACGATCACGTACCTACTACAGTTTTAAACATTACATATACATCTGTCTCTATGGCATATGTATCATTAGGGCTGTGCACAATTAAGTCAAATCGGCCAAATCGAACCAAACCAAACCGAAATGATTGCTTTTAAACCGAATCGATGGTTCAGTTGGTTTGGTTCGACTTCAATTTTTTCAAAACCGACCAATTCGGTTCGGTTCACGATTTGGTTATGCCAAAAACCGTCTAAACCGAACCGAACCGAACCAAATCCTTGTTAAATAATTAGGGTTGGACGGTTGGGTATGGGTTCATTGGGTTGTATTATACCAGTTTGGTTCATTTATTCACATCATAGCCATTTATCAAGTAGAAGTTGAAAGACCTCTCTCTCTCTCTCTCTCTCTCTCTCTAGTCTCAAAGAGGAGTGCTTGCGGCTCATATTCTTTTCTAATTGCTCCTGTGCACATGAAAGGGACTTTTGATTGAATGTATATAATTTATTTTATATGTATAATTGACATTTTTTCCACCTGCAAAGCACAAGTTTAATTGAAGCTACTGAATTGTATTTACTGTTGCAAAGTACAAGTTGGCTGAGGTTTCACCAAAAAAAGCATATAGTCTATTTTTATGTGATCAAAACTGACAAAGTCGAACCGATCCAAACCGAACCAAGTCGGTCGGTTTCAAAACCGAACCGACCATTTGGTTGGTTTGGTTCGATTTTGTTTATTTTCCAACCGATTAACTTCGGTTCGACTTCGGTTGGGACCAAATAGGTCGACCACCGACCGATGCACACCCCTATGTATCATTGCCATGATAGATTGTGATATGACATGATTCCTGTTTATTACACTCTTGTTCATTTCATGTTTCGTATATTTAGTTTGCTAGAATCAGTACTTGCTCCCGTCCTGACAGGATAACGTTGTAGGTATACTTACCGAGGAGGAGTTGCTATGTGATTCCTATTATAGAGTTGTCGTCGAGGATCAGACTTTATCTTACGAGGATGTACCTGCGGAGAAACTCGTCTAGTTTGTTTATTTGCTCGGGACTTTTGAGAGTAGTCATGTTTTAGACTATGTATTTTGCAACTGGACCTGTATCCAGTTTTACATTTTGGCCATTTACTCGGAACATATTTATATACGAGATGATTTTGTGTTTGGAATATATTTCGACTCAATATAACTTATAGAGCCGATAGCTCACTTTGATCTTATCTTGTTTGTCTTTAGAATAGCTTACTATGCTTTATCTCCAGCGTAGACTGGACATGACTCGGCCCGGCCCAACAATTTGGTTAGCGGATCGTGACATATTTTTAGTGGTGGCTCATGCAGGTCCTGACTAAATTGTTTGGTTACGTCATTGTACCAAGCATGCCTGCAATTAGAAACTTAAGGTAACTAGACAACACTAGAAAAAACATTTTAGAACACCTAGAGGATTTCTAGAATTGCAACGTAGGAAACTCATCACATCATATGCTCGTTATTACAAATTAAGTTTCTTGTTGTTTATGATTGTTTACTTAAGAGAGTCCTTATAAGTTCTTTTATTTATTAGATGGTGCTCACCCGCTCGTCCCAGTATGTCACACCTGAGAATGGCACACTTTCTATCCAGTCGGTTAACCAGTTGACCGATGTACCTCCACCTCCACCTACCATACTCCCCCACTCCACAAATCCACCAACCCAGATGCCTCCACCACCTTCCACATCACAGTCCCAGCAGGACCCGATACTCCCACCACCACCTATTACTATACCTGCCCAGGCTTCCGTTACTCTCGACGGAAACCAACTGCTCATTCTGATCCAGGGGTTCCTAACGACCCATCAGGAGCAGACCACCTTACTCCGCCATGGCATGGAGCGTTCTGAGGATCGTACCGTGGTCCCACCACCGGTAGAGCCACGGCAGAGAGCGGGGAACATCAAGGACTTCATGGGCTTGAACCCCAGGGAGTTCATGGGGACTGAGGGCATCATAGTAGCAGATGACTGGATAGACTCGGTAGAGAGTAAGCTCCTTGGAGCTAGGTTGCCGGGTGAACTTCAGGTCGAAGCAGTGAGATTTCTGCTGACCGATTTGGCAGAAGTTTGGTTCAGGAATGAGCCACTATTCATGAGAGGGAGGGCCACATGGGATCTGTTTAAGATCCAGTTCAAGAAAAAATTCTTTTCGACCACCGCTAGGGTAGCCATGGGGCTACAATTCCAGAACATCCAGCAGGATAACCGTTCTGTTGACGAATATGTAGCAGAGTTTAGTCGTTTGTGTTATTTTGCTCCTAGTCTGGTTGCAGACCCAGAGGAGATGACGCGTAGGTTTTGCCATGGTCTAGTCCCAAATATTAGCATTCTTCTAGTAGTGAACGGGACGAATGACTACTACCAGAGCCTAGAGTTGGCCCGGAGCATAGAGGAGCGTCTTCAGTCTTACAAGAGGCCGGCTTTCGTATACCACGAGGGACCTTCCAAGCGCCAGACTTTCCAGCCGAGAGCACCGACACCGCCCCAGCAGACATACCGTCCTCCCCCACCACATCACCCAACCCTACCAGTTAGAACCCCGGGACCACGACAGCAGAAGGGAGCTGTATGTTCACTTTATAGAAGGCCAGGACATGATTACTCCATCTGTAGGAAGAGGTTGGAGCAGTATTTGGCTTGTGGGTTGTAACGACTGTGGTTCGTATTACGTATCTTGGTATACGTGTACGTATATTGCATGTCTCATTGCATGGTTTATCTCGGTATTTCACTTGTTTGGTTCAGTTTGGTTGGCTTGGTTCGGTTTGGCTTGGTTTTTTTCATACGAACCAATCCTACCTACCACCCCTTCTTCCTTTATTAGCCACCAACTCACTCTCTCTCCTTATTACTTTTTCATTAACTCTTTCTTCTTCTTCACAATTACTCTCCACCTCCCAGAGAGAGGGCTTAGGCAAGTGCAGCTTGCTTCATGGAGGAACTCATTTTTTATTATTCCATTGCCTTCTCCACGAGATTCTAAGACACTTTAATACTTAGCATTTTTAATTTCTATACTTCAATTTGTGTAGATCTAAGTTTATTGTATTTTCAAATTTTTTAAGTTTTGATCTATTTAACATTGTTATTTCCAAGTTTTGATGGTTCCATGTTATAGAAAATTTTCTTCTGCCCCATTTTGACCTACGGAAGTCTGGATTCTGACCTTGGATGAAGGAGTTGTGGAGCTTTGAAGCTAAGGCTTCCCATAGTTCTTCCTCTCGAAAAGTGGAGAAGAAGAACAGTTCTCTGGCCGCATGGCAGTACTTGCCTGCATGGATTTTTCATGCGGCAAGTTTCCCAGCCGCATGGCATTCTTAGCCGCATAACAGCTTCAGCCGCATGGCTTGATCGGTTGGCCTTAGCCGCATGAACTCATTTACTTCGTTACCGCATATGCATTAAGTTTCCTTCGCCGCATGGCATTAGCCGCATGGTCCCTAGCAGCTTTTTGCCGCATAGACCCATATTCCTCCAGCCGCATGAGCCCGCATGCTCTCGGCCGCATACGCTCGTTCCCCTCGAGCCGTATGGCATTTGCTTCCCCGCTGCCGCATACGACTTGTTCCCTCTCGGCCGCATAAGCCTAACTCCCCTCGAGCTGCATGGCGTTGATCCCCCCAGCCGCATGAGTTGTTCCCCCGCTGCCGCATATGACCCGTTCTTCCCTGCCGCATATGCTCACGTCTTTCCAGCCGCATGCTCCCCGCAAATCTGCAGCCGCATGAGCCATGTTTCTATTCTGCCGCATGAACCCATTGACCCTGGCCGCATGAGCCATTCCCTTTCCTACCGCATACACCCGTTCCCCCTTAACCACTTGGTTCTTTCCATAGTCCTAGTCCTCTTTTATTATTATTATATTATTATTATTATTATTATTATTATTATTATTATTATATAGGAATGTTATATTTATGCTCATGTTTACTGACCCTTTGTGAATGTTTGAATCATGAAAACGCTGCACATGTTCCATGAACACGATAGTGGCCCGCCATAGCGCACTCTTGACAAGTAAACCTGACATGATATATCTCGATATGTTGTTACGACAGCTAGCTCGACATGACAAAAATGATTGACCTGGACACCGTAGACGATTGTGTTTGTACAAATAACCCAGTATTTTCTTGCATCTTGTCTAGGACGGGGACCCCTGAATACCACGGTCAGGGGTATCTACTGAAATTGACTAAGGCTAATAATTAAAAAATCCATTAGTCATGGAGAGATTTCCCAGCTACAAGCAATTCCATTATCTGGGCGCACTAATGGACTTGTAGCCTACCGACGAGTTTGGCATATTTTTAGCACACAGTCACGTATTGCACCCTTCATAAACGAACATTCGACCTGGATAACCTGGATGGTCTGCAGGGCTTGTGGCTGTTGGAATAATCTTATTGCATCTTGCTAGTAACTAGGCCTGTGATAACCCTAGTTAGTTAAAGTATCAAGCCGTACTCCTTGCCTGGCCATGATTGATTGGATGGAGTCTAGCCCAGCTTCGTCTCGTCCCGATCCTGTACAAGATTGTGATATGACATGATTATTTATGCTTACCTTCACAATAATGATCAAGGGACCAGTTCTGTTCAGGCGAAGGGTTACAACCCTGGTCCTTGTTTGGTTTAAGGGTTGTAACCTGGCTCCCGGAACAGTTCTGTGTCCTCTCTTCGTTTATTGTCTTACTACACCCTATGTCATGCTCGTCATATTTTACCTTACTTCAATAGCATGATTATTTATGCTTGCCTTAACAATAATGATCAGGGGTCAAGCTCTGTTCAGGTGAAGGGTTACAACCCCGGTCCTTGTTTGGTTTAAGAATTGTAACCTGGCTCCCGGAACAGTTCTGTGTCCTCTCTTCGTTCATTTTTTATTACTTTACCAACAAGTATTTGAGACGGGTTTCTATTCAGGCGAAGGGTTACAACTCCGGTCCTTGTTTAGTTTAAGGGTAGTGACCTGGCTACTTGAATGGTTTTCTCGTACTCAATTTACTGTTGTTATCTCTGTTATTATCAGTATCTTTATAATTATCTTAAATATTCATTTATTATATGCTGGTTTTAGTTCCTAAGTGAAGCCTCCTTTGTGGCACTTGCTCTTTCTGGGGTCTGACCCAGCTGGTTTTGTATGGCCAGATATCGGAGCAGCTCCAGAGGATCTACCTTCCTTCCAGCCAGATGGTGACCATCAGGCATAACCCTGCAACGAGTGGGTTTATTTTTGGCTCTCCCACTCTATTATAAAATTATTCTTTTGAGGCGTTTAGCCGACGAGCACGTGTTTAGCTCGATTGCACCTTTATTTACTGTCTGCCTACGGGCTGTAACATGATTGACAAATCCTAGGGTTGATTATGTATGACTGAAACTCTTGCTAGTCTTGACATTTTGTACGACTAGCTTCATGATCATCCAAATATATAATGTATGGGACGCCTTACTATCGTATATTTGGTGCTCTGACTTCTTGTAACTGTTATTACTTGCTTTAGATTAAGACAATAGGCTTGTTCATGACCATAGGAGACTGATGGCTTGTAGTTAAACCCTCATGTATCTAGACAGCCGTGACCGTATAGCGAGGTGGGTTGTACCTCAATATACGTAGCTGGCTATGTACGCTACCGCTCTCCAGTATTCTGGTTCTGGGGCGTCATATGGTTTAAGTGGTGGCCCATGCAGGTCTTATGAATCAAGATATGTGAGGGTTTACCGAATAGATGTCTCAATCAGTACTCGTCTTTGATATCTGCTCATATCTTCTAAATTCCTGAATTCTTGACCTGATCACATGCTTATATCTTTGATCTGTCCTGGTCCATCTTTATTGTTTCTTATGTCGTCTTCTTCAGCGGCATTGTTTCTGGTCCTACCGATCAGCAAGGCGGAGCACCTCCCGTGGACCAGCAACAACCTGGAGATCAAGCCCATCATTCAGGAGTAGCCTCCAGAGTCATGCCTACTGGGGTCAAGAGCCACCAGTTCAGCCCATCCAACCTGCAGAGCCAGATGATGGCACCTTGGTGGGTCTTATCGGGACATTGTTAACTTTTCAGTATCGTCGAGAAGATGCCTTGCACCAGGCAGTGACAGATGCTCTGACCAGAGAAGGTCATCAAGGTAGCAGTACAGCCAACAGTTTCAAGCGCTTGAACCCTCCATTCTTTGATGGTAGCGAAGATGCTATCGTAGCTGATGCATGGATTCAGGATACAGAGGTGATTCTAGAAGCAGCCAGGACTCCAGAAGACGAGAAGGTGGCCGTGGTGTGCCTGCAGTTGTTGGATCTTGCCCGCAGCTGGTGGGCGGTGCAGGCCATTAGATTAGTAGCACCTATTGCCTGGGTAGTTTTCCGTGAGAGATTCTAGGCCAAGTATTTCAATGCTGTAGCTTGGTACGATCTACCGACGAGGTTCACCAATCTGAAGCAGATGGACAGGATGGTCGATGGATATGCGGCCGAGTTTTCGAGACTTAGTCGGTTTGCTCCCACCTTGGTAGCGACCGAGTTCGACAGAGCCCAGCGGTTCCAGAAGGGGCTCCATCTCGAGATTTTATTGGCAGTGGAGCAGTTTGAGCATCAGACTTTTGATGCGGTATTGAGAGCAGCCAGGAAGCATGAGTATACCTCCCAGAGGATCGTGGATAGGATCGGAGGTCGGAAGCGATTCCACGGCCAGATGAATCAGTCTTCAGTACCAGCCCCGGCAGCTAGGGCTTTGACCATTGGAGCTCCGAGGCGGACGGCCTCAGTGACGTCGGTTTAGCATTCAACCCCGACGTACCCTCAGCAGCAGAAGCAGAAGCAGTCTTCCGTAATGGATTGCACTCATTGTGAAAAGCCAGGGCATGTGGTATCAGAGTGTCGCAGAGCACAGGGTTTGTGCTTGGTTTGTGGTGCCCCAGACCACAGGGTTGGGAACTGCCCGAACAGGGGGAGTTCATCTTCATCAGCCTTCTCTAGTCCTTCGGTGAGAGGACCAGTACCAGTCCAACAGCAGCAGTACCCGTTACCGAGGCCATTGCCGACGTAGGTCGAGACATTCCAGCAGCAGAGACCGCAGCATTATGCCCAAGACCAAGCCCTGATCCAGAGCAGACAGAGAGGTTTTCAGCAGATGGGACCCGCACCCCGAGGACATGGTCAAGTGCTGGCCTTGACCATGGAAGAAGAAGGATTGGCACCAGGTAAGGTGGTAGCAGGTACTATTTTCGTCAACACCTTTCCGGCTTCAGTGTTATTTTATTCTGGTGCATCGTATTCATTTATGTATGCACGATTCGCGACACGGATAGGACTGGAGCCCGAGTCATATCAGTAAGGCTCAATATACTTACTGGTAACGAACTTGTGGGAGTAGATAAAGTATTTTCCTCGTGTCAGATCGTAGTTAGCGGTAGAGAATTCCCCGCTAGATTGATAGAGTTCCCGATGGCCGATTATGATGTGGTCTTAGGGATGTATTGTTTGAGAGACCAGTATGCTAGGATAGACTGCCACATTAGCAGGGTTGTTTTTAGCATTCCAGGTGAGCCAGAGTTTTCCTTTTCCCGAGGCAAAGTTGAACCTTCTCCTCCAGTATTGCGGATGGCAGTAGCAGCAGTATGTTAGGGTTATATACTAAAAGCATCACTTTTGTAGTAACCTTATTTCCTTAAATTTTGAATAAGAATCATATGGGCAAATGTTTGTATATTGTATTTGTTGCAAGTGTAAATGCGAATGTCTGATATTCTATATTGTAGATAATATGGTGTGTGGTGTCACACAGAAGATCATATTATCAGTTCCTTATAGAGTATATAAATAGTTCACAACCTAGATGGACTTGGACAATCTATTGGAAAGGTTGTAGTGTAATCTGGTATTAGGTTTACACTAGTATACTTTGTGTGTATTGAACATGACCACTTGAGGTTATTCTCTTTGTACTGACTACATAAGAGAACAAACACCTCTGTTATTATGGATGCTTGTGCTCTTATTCCGGATATAATAAGGGACATGTATATGTAGTGTGCATTACTCTGACTCATAAAAGAGTGAGATTTATTATGGATCAACAACCTCTATGAATTGGGTAATAACATTGTATGTATGATGGGCTGTTGATTATAAATGGAATCTATGTCCCGATACATCGGGTTGATGATGTCCCCTTAAGGAGCTCATAAGGATTTTCATGTAAACCCTGCAGGTAGATTATATCCGATATGTCAAATAAAGTTGAGCGGTACTACTTAAGGATAAAAGATGTCGAATCAATATAGTTGTCAGTAACTTAATTTGATCGACGGACATATGATATCTTAACATGGGGAGCCAAACGAGCATATAATAAAAGGAGCCAACAAACATAATTTGATATTAGGGAGGTAGTATAACAATAGCTCATTAGTGGACCGAGCTATTGTTAATGGGCCTGGATTGTGTGTTCGGGCTGAACACAGGATATCCAGATCCGTTAGGAGGCCTAACCCTAATTTCTTCTCATGGTCCCTGCCGTAGCCTATATATATCCTCTATTCTCTGGCCGCCAGATTACTAATCAAAAATCTGAAACTTTCTCTAAATTCGTGATTCACGTAAGGAGAGAAAGAGAGGGCTGCCAAGGAGAAGAAATGGTTGGAAGATCGTCGCCCACACGACGTCCAACTCGAGGAAGGAATACGTGCAGAAGATCTTGGAGTCGTCCTCTCGAGATTGCCAAGAATTACTTGTCTCCTTTCTGCCGCAGGTATAATTCGTAAACCCTAGTTTCAGCCTATGAAGGGTTAGAACACGTATTAGATCTGTTTAACTTTCTATCAATCAATACGCACACCAAAGAAAGGGTCCTCGAAATCCCCAGTTCCATCAATTGGTATCAGAGCCACTTTGGATCAACGTATTGATTGATACATCCATATTGTCCAATAAAACCTGCGCTGTGTAATAGTCGGTAGATGTAGATCTGTTCTAACTCGATTTTGCAGGCATCTTAGATCCAACTATTATGGTCCAATACATGTTTTTGATTGTGTTGTTTAAACCATGAACATGTCATGGATGTTGTTGTTGCTGTGGATGTAATTAAAATCACGAGGGTTGATCGTGCTTATTATTTTTATTTTTCAATCTAGATTATGTGTGAACTCCTTCGGGAGGCATAGGATTGATGTAATTTTAATTATTTTTGATCAATCGTGGTGGCGGTGGTGGCTATTTCTGACGCCGGACGAGATGCTGGTTTTAAGCAGTCTAGAGCCAGACAGATGATTTTTGATGAAGGAATCGACAGCCAAAACCTTAAAAAAAGGGGGGGCTCTACCCCAAACCCTGCGACCTGACCGGGCAGGTCGAACCCCGAATAGATCTGCACAACGGCTGATTTTAGATTCGCATAGTTGAGGACGGAGCTGCAAAGATGACCATAATAGTTGGATATTTTCTCTTATTTTTTTCATTTTGCTTTTTCTGATTATGCATGTTTATTATTATGTGGTTGTTTTTTTTGAAAAATCAAGCCTACATTAATAATGGACAACATGGACATAATATCAACTAGTAGAAAAATCCTCATTGTTAAATAACTAAGTGGGAGATGATATTTATTTAGTATAAATCCTATGGTCTCCATTACTGATTTGTAGGTGATGTAGTTATACTTGCGTGTTGGCTTTAGTGCTTTCCTCCATATCGGATGAGTATAATTATGGATCACCAGTACAAACTTCCTTAGGGATAATTGTAGAAAGTTATCTAGTATGTGTTCACTTCTCCATCTGAAGGAACTCATTACAAGGTAATGGACTTAGTATTAAGTAATGGTATACACTTAGATACAAATAATGGTATCCTCCCCATCGGAGTCACTGCTATTATTTGTATGACCAGAGCAAGACCAGCATATTAATTTTATTTGTCATAAAGTTATGTTAACATGATAGTAAAATTAATAAGAAAAACCTACTTGAACAAAGTTGAATTTGTATACGTCCACACTATCGTGGCATGCTAAATTCATGGTGTTCAAGGTATTGGTAAATTTTTTATTATTGTTTTGAGGGAATCAATATTTAGTTAATTCAAAAAAATTTGTCCTAAATAATTTTATTTATGTGATTCTCAGGATTTCAAAAAAATGGGTTCTTTCAGTCCACTTATGGTGATTCTTAAAGAAAACAAACTTACTGGACCTAATTATATTGACTGGAAACGTAATTTGGACATTGTTCTGACTGTTGAGGAGTAAAAATATGTACTTGTTGAGGAATGCCCACCTAAGCCTGATGCTAACTCTGATGAAGAGGTCAAAGAGGCTTATAAGAAGTGAAAAAAGGCAGATGAGATGGCACGGTGTTACATTCTGGCATCTATGTCAAATGTACTGCAACATCAGCATCAGGCCATGGCCACTGCGTATGACATGATGTATAGCCTCAAGGAACTCTTCGGACATCAGAGTAGAGCAGCTAGGCAGTTTGCTATAAAATGTTTGATGAATACAAAAATAGATGAGGGTACACCAGTAAGGGATCATGTTCTCAAGATGATGGGTCATCAGAATGAGATGAAGATCCTTGGAGCTGAAATCGATGGGAAATCCCAGGTCGATATCATTCTCGGGACTCTGTCTAAAAGTTTTAAAAAATTTTGCCTTAATTACAACATGAACAAAAGGTTGTATAGTTTGGCAGAACTTGCAAAAGAGCTACAGGATCTTGAATCTCTCTTTAGGCAGAGTGGTCATGTTTTTGTTTTTGAAAAGGCTTCTACTTCTAAGCTAAAAGGCGGTAAGAAGAAGAATAATATTCAGAAACAGGCAAACTCAGCAAAGAAGGGCATGGGACCTCAAGGCGCGGTAAAAAAGCCGAAAGACAAATGTTTCAAGTGCAAAGGGTCAGGACATTGGAAGACTGATTGTCCACTTCTCAAACAAGAGAACAAAGAAGGTATATCTCATTTACTAGTAGTTAAAACATGTTTAGCGATGTTATCTACCGGCACCTGGTGTGAAGATACAGGAGCCACTAATCATGTCTGCAATATATTGCAGGAGTTCCAGGAAACCAGACGGCTCAGTGATGGAGAGATATGCTTGTTCATGGGTGATGCTACAAAAGTATCGATCGTTGCATTAGGAGATGTTACTTTATCTTTTGGTAGAAATAAGTCTTTGACATTGAGAGATTGTCGTTATATACCTTTACTTAGAAGGAATTTAGTTTCTGTTTCTATGTTAGTTAAGGATGGATATTAAGTTTATTTTAATGACAATATTGTTATTAGAAAGAATAAACATTTTATCTGTTCTGGTGCATTGGTTGATAATTTGTATATCATTAATCCTATTTCGCCCACAATGCAACTTATGGAAATGAATAATATGTCATCTAACTTAAATAAGAGAAAAGAACCTTCTTGTATGAACCAAACTTATCTTTGGCACTTACGATTGGGGCATATTAACCTAAGAAGGATTCAAAGACTGGTTGAAGATGGACCTTTGAGTTTATTGGAAGTGGAGGCACTACCAGTCTGTGAATCCTGCTTGGAAGGTAAAATGACCAAAAGGCCTTTTACGGCAAAGGGGTATAGGGCCAAAGATGTGTTGGAATTGGTTCATTCTGATTTGTGTGGACCCATGACTATCCAAGCTAGAGGTGGCTTTGAATATTTTGTCACATTTATTGACGATCATTCAAGGTATGGATATATTTATTTGATGCTCCGTAAGTCTGAGTGCTTTGAGAAATTCAAAGAGTACAAGGCTGAAACGGAGAAACGTCATGGAAAATGTATTAAGTCATTACGACCAGATCGTGGTGGCAAGTACCTCTTTGGAGAGTTTAAAGATTATTTATCAGAGGCTGGGATTGCATCCTAATTGACTGTACCTGGAACGCCCCAGCAGAATGGTGTAGCCGAAAGAAGGAATAGAACTCTTATAGAGATGGTTAGATCAATGATGAGTTATTCGAATTTGCCAGATTCGTTTTGGGAATATGCCTTAGAGATGGCGGCTTATCTATTTTGAACTTGTTTCCTTCTAAGTCAGTACCTCTTACTCCCACAGAGCTGTGGATTGGGTGCAAGCCTAGTCTGAAACATGCTCGTATTTGGGGTAGTCCAGCACATGTGCTGAATGGAAAAGCAGAAAAGTTAGAATCTCGTATAGAAGTACGCTTGTTTGTAGGCTATCCAAAAGGAACAAAAGGAGGTTTATTTTATAGTCCTAAGGATCAGAAGGTCATTGTTAGCACCAATGCCCGATTCTTAGAGGAAGACTATGTGATAAACCATAAACCCACAAGTAGAGTTGTTCTAGAAGAACTGAGACGTGAGACACCAAGTACTTCAGTACTAACAGTACAAGAGGATGAACCACAAATAACTGCACAATGTGTCACAAATGTTACACCACAACCGATAGTGCCTCGTCGTAGTGGAAGGGTTGTGATACAACTTGATAGATATATATTCTTGGGAGAGTCGTCAGACTTTGTCCCTGAGCAACAAGATTATGATCCCTATACCTACAATGAAGCACTCCAAGATAAAGATGCCGAGTCTTGGCAAAAAACAATAATATCTGAAATAGAATCTATAGATTCTAATCAGATCTGGGAGCTTGTAGAACCACCCGTTGGTGTAAAAGCCATTGGATGTAAGTGGGTCTATAAAAGAAAAAGAGGATCATACGGTAAGGTTGAAACCTTTAAAGCTCGGCTTGTAGCAAAAGGTTTTACTCAAAGAGAGGGTATCGATTATGAGAAAACCTTTTCTCCTGTAGCCATGCTTAAGTCTATCCGGATTCTTTTATCTATTACAACTCATCTCGATTATGAGATTTGGCAAATGGATGTCAAGATAGCTTTCCTTAATGGAAGTCTTGAGGAAGACATCTATATGAAGCAACCAGACGGGTTCATTAAAAAGGGCCAGGAGCATCTTGTTTGTAAGCTCAAGAAGTCCATTTATGGACTTAAGCAAGCTTCCAGATCTTGGAACATATGTTTTGATCAGGTGATAAAATCCTATGGATTTGATCAATGTCAGGATGAATCATGTGTATACAGAAAGTGTGACGGAAACGAGGTGGTGTTCCTAGTACTTTATGTGGATGACATCTTGCTCATTGGAAACAATGTAAAGGTGTTATCTGATGTAAGGGTATGGTTATCCAAACAGTTTGATATGAAGGACTTGGGAGAAGTAGATAACATCCTTGGGATCAAAGTTCTACGAGATCGCAAGAAAAGGATGTTGGGCTTATCCCAAGCTTCCTATATCGATACTGTACTAACTCGTTTTAGTATGCAAAATTCTAAGAAAGGTTTCTTACCTTTTAGATATGGAATTGTTCTATCAAAGGAGCAGTGTCCGAGGACACCTAAAGAGATAGAGAACATGAAGGCAGTTTCTTATGCTTCAGCAGTAGGAAGCTTAATGTATGCAATGCTATGTACGAGACCAGACATCTACTTTGCTATAGGCATGGCCAGCAGATATCAGTCTAACCCAGGACAAGAGCACTGGACTGCCGTAAAGCATATTTTGAAGTACCTGAAAAGGACTAAAGAGTATATGCTAGTTTACCAGGTAGATAGTTTAGTTCCTTTGGGGTATACAGACTCAGATTTTTAGTCAGATAGAGATTTCAGAAAATCTACCTCAGGTTATATGTTTACTTTGGGAGGTGGAGCCATTGTGTGGAGAAGTATCAAGCAAAAATTTATTTCTGATTCCACCATGGAAGCCGTGTATGTGGCAGCCTCTGAGGCAGCCAAAGAAGCGGTTTGGCTCAGAAACTTTCTGTTGGACTTGGATGTGGTACCTAGTTTGCCTAAGTCTATTACACTTTATTGTGATAATAGTGGTGCAGTTGCAAACTCGAAGGAACCACGAGCCCATAAGACAGGCAAACACATTGAGCGCAAGTACCACCTGATACGAGATTTCGTAAAGAAAGGAAAAGTTGTTGTGATCAAGATAGCATCAGCCGATAACCTAGCTGATACTTTTACAAAGAGCTTACCAGCTAAGGCTTTTGATAGTCATGTTGAGGGAATGGGAGTCAGATGTGTAGCAGCATGGCTTTAAGTATAAGTGGGAGATTTGTAACGGTATACTAAAAAGCAATACTTTGAGTATAAGTGGGAGATTGTTAGGGTTATATACTAAAAGCATCACTTTTGTAGTAACCTTATTTCCTTAAATTTTGAATGAGAATCATATGGGCAAATGTTTGCATATTGTATTTGTGCAAGTGTTAATGCAAATGTCTGATATTCTATATTATAGATAATATGGTGTGTGGTGTCACACAGAAGATCATATTATCAGTTCCTTATGGAGTATATAAATAGTTCACAACCTAGATGGACTTGGACAATCTATTGGAAAGGTTGTAGTGTAATCTGGTATTAGTCTACCTTGACTATAGGTTTACACTAGTACACTTTATGTATATTGAACAGGACCACTTGAGGTTGTTCTCTTTGTACTGACTACATAAGAGAAGAAACACCTCTGTTATTATGGATGCTAGTGCTCTTAATCCGGATATAATAACGGACATGTATATGCAGTGTGCATTACTTTAACTCATAAAAGAGTGAGATTCATTATGGATCAACAACCTCTATAAATTGGGTAATAACATTGTATGTATGATGGGCTGTTGATTATAAATGGAATCCATGTCCTGATACATCGGATTGATGATGTCCCCTTAAGGAGCTCATAAGGATTATTATGTAAATCCTGCAGGTAGATTATATCCGACATGACAAATAAAGTTGAGCGGTACTACTTAAGGATAAAAGATGTCGAATCAATATAGTTATTAGTAACTTAATTTGATCGACGAACATACGATATCTTAACATGGGAAGCCAAACGAGCATATAATAAAAGGAGCCTACAAACATAATTTGGGATTAGGAAGGTAGTACAATAATAGCTCATTAGTGGACCGAGCTATTGTTAATGGGCCTGGATTGTGTGTTGGGCTGAACACGGGATATCCAGATCCGTTAGGAGGCCTAACCCTAATTTCTCCTCATGGTCCCTGCTGTAGCCTATATATATTCTCTATTCTTTGGCCGTCAGATTACTGATCAAAAATCTGAAACTTTCTCTAAATTCGTGATTTAAGTAAGGAGAAAAAGAGAGGGCTGCCAAGGAGAAGAAAAGGTTGGGAGATCGTCGCCCATACGACATCCAACTCGAGGAAGGAATACATGCAGAAGATCTTGGGGTCGTCCGCTCGAGATTGCCAGGAATTACTTGTCTCCATTTCGCCGCAGGTATAATTCGTGAACCCTAGTTTTCACCTATGAAGGGTTAGAACACGTATTAGATCTGTTTAACTTTCTATCGATCAATACGCACACCAAAGAAAGGGTCCTGGGAATCTCCAATTCCATCACAGTACAGTTACCCCGGATAGTCGAAGAGTTTCCAGATGTTTTCCCATAAGAGCTTCCAGAAATGTCGCCAGAGCGAGAGATCGAGTTCACTATCGACTTGATCCCAGGAACAGCCCCAGTATCAGAGAGAGTCTACAGGATGGCGCCGTCAGAGTTAGAGATATTGTACAAGATGATTGAAGAACTCAGGACCAAGGGATTCATTCATGCAAGTGGATCGCCTTGGGGAGCCCCGATGCTTCTTGTGAAAAAAAGGGATGGTACGTCCAGGTTATGTGTAGATTATCGTACCTTGAACTCAGTGACAATCAAGAACAGATACCCTCTTCCGAGGATAGATGACTTGTTTGATCAACTCAAGAGGGCAGCAGTATTCTCGAAGATCGACTTGCGGTCAGGATACCATCAGATCAGAGTCAGAGAGAAGGACATCCCGAAGACAGCTTTCAGATCTAGGTATAGGCATTGGGAGTTCCTTGTTATGCCATTTGGAGCGACCAATGCGCCGTCTGTATTCATGGACCTCATGAATCGCATCTTTATGCCTTATTTGGATCAGTTTTTAATTGTGTTCATAGACGACATCCTGGTCTACAGCAAGAGTGGGGCGGAGCATGAGCAGCATCTCAGTGTTGTCCTTCAGATTCTCAGAGAGCACCAGTTGTATACCAAGTTCCGTAAATGCGAGTTCTGGCTCGATCGTATTTCGTACATGGGCCATATCATCACCAAAGGAGGAGTAGAAGTGGATCCCCAGAAGATCGTGGCTATTGAGACGTCGCCAGTACCCAACACAGTTGCAGAAGTTTGCAGTTTTCTTGGCTTAGCTGGCTACTACCGGTGATTTATTTTAGACTTTGTTCAAATTTTAGCACCATTAACCCAGTTGACCCGTAAGGATATGCAGTTTGCTTGGATAGCAGAGTACCAGGATTCTTTTGAGAAGTTGAAGCGAGGTTTGATGACGGCTCCCATTCTCACGCTTCCAGATGGGACCGGAGGATTCTCAGTGTACTGTGATACTTCAGGCAGAGGTTTAGGATGTGTTCTGATACAGCCTGGGAAGGTAATAGCTTATGCGTCATGACAACTTCGTGATCATGAGAGGAATTACCCAACCCATGACTTGGAGCTGGCAGCAGTAGTGTTTGCACTTAAGTTGTGGAGGCACTACTTATACGGAGATAGGGTGGAGATTTTCACTGACCAAAAGAGCCTGAAGTATGTTTTCACTTAGAAGGATCTTAACATGCATCAGAGAAGGTGGCTAGAGATACTTTTGGATTATGATGTCAACTTACAATATTATTTTGGGAAGGCCAACGTCGTAGTAGACACGTTGAGGAGAAGAGCCAGAGTATATTTTCTAACAGCGCAACCAGAGTTGTTAGCAGATCTTCAGAAGATGGGTATATAAGTTGTCCTTCCTACCAGTGTGGCACTGATGGCCAGTATGCAAGTTCAGTCCACTATAGTCGAGAGGATCCGAATGGCGCAGTCAACATATTCCAAGCTTCAGCGGCTTAGAGCAGAGTGTGAGACAGGGCGAAGACCAGAGTTATGCATTCATGAAGACGGTACACTTCGACATGGGAGGCATCTTTGTGTACCCAGTAGTGATATCAGATAGGAGATCATGGCAGAGACTCACAGTTCTTAGTATTCCATTCATCCCGGTGGTACGAAGATGTACCGTGATATTCGTCAGCACTTTTGGTGGAATGGCATGAAGAGGAAGATAGCCCGGTTTGTCTCTCGGTATTTGGTTTGCCAACAAGTTAAAGCTGAACATCAGAGGCCAGCTGGACTTCTTCAGTCCTTGCCAATTCCAGAGTGGAAGTGGAAGTATATAACCATGTATTTTGTGACTGGATTACCTAGGTCCCCGGCCGGTAGAGATTCTATTTGGGTTATTATAGACAGGCTCACGAAGGTGGCTCACTTTCTTCCGTTCATAGTTGGTCAGTCGACGGCTCAGCTAGCAGAGATGTACCTCAGGCAGATCTTCAGATTTCACGGTGTACTAGTCAGTATCACCTCGGACAAAGATTCTAGATTTATGTCACACTTTTGGCATAGTCTACAGGAGAGTTTGGGAACTCACCTCCAGTTCAGCTCAGCTTATCATCCACAGATAGATGGTCAGTCGGAGCGTACCATACAAACCTTGGATGATATGTTGAGATCTTGTACAATCGACTTCGGTGGTTCGTGGGAGGATCACCTGCACCTGGTGGAGTTCGTACAACAACAGTTTCCAGACCAGTATCCAGATGGCACCGTTCGAGGCACTGTATGGTAGGAAGTGCCGATCCCCGCTAGCATGAGATGATGTTGGAGAGAGACAGATGCTCGATCCGAAAATGATTACTCAGACCGTTGAAGTGGTCAGAAGAGTCAGAGATCATCTTCTGTAACACCCAATTTTCCAGATGAGGGTAATTTTGAAATTTTATAATTATAATAATTATTTAATAATATTTATTTCATATTAAGATTTTTAGTGATTTTTAATTATTTTTAAACTATTTAAATTCATGACTTGTGATTTTTGGTGTTTTGCTAGTGAACAGTAGAGACTGCCTACCCTAGAGCCTAGCCATGTGATTAGGATATTTTTGACATTTTTGGGGTTATTTGATTTTATTATAATTTATTTGAATTTATGGGAATTTTTAGAATTTATTTTGGAATTGTTTGAATGAGGGTTGACTAGGTTGACTTTGACTAGCAATGACCTTAGTAGGCTAACCTAGAAGCTAACCCTAGTTGTGTTTGGACTTGGTTAGGTCATGTAATCCTAGTTAGACTAGAGTTGACCCATGGTATGGTTATTTGACTTAAGTTAGATTTAAGTCATAAGCCATGACTTGTGATTAAACCTTAAATCAATAACTAGCCTTAAAGCCCATAGGCCCACACCATGTAGCCAAACCCTAACCCTAATCAGCCCATGGCAGCCAACCTAGGGTTTCCCACCCTATTTAATTCCTCTTCCATTTGTTCTTGCCTCCTTTATTATTTTTCTCTCAAGCTTTAGAAAGAGGTGAGCCTCCATCTTCAAAAATCCATAGTAATTCCATTTTATCTCCTTTTTCCCTCCAATCAATTGCATTAGATCCTAATTTTCATTTTCTTACCGTTTGTGGTGTTCAACCTCAGCTTTGGGGAAATTTGGAGAGTTTGGCTAACAAGGAGAAACTCCCATTTTTGGAGCTTTTTATTGGAAATTGAATATATAGGTAACTTCCTATTCCTTCTATAGATTTTCGATTTCTTTGCATGAATAGGAAGCCCTAAGTGTCCCCTAGTTGTAGGTATTAGTTTCGTGTCGAGTCGTATCTGTTTCGGACACGTATTATTGTGTTTATGCATGTGTTTGATGAAATGTCACAAAGGGAATTTATTTGCTATTTTTGAAAAGTAATTGAATGAAAATATTGATTTATATGTGTTTACTAATTTCCCCAAAGAATGAGTTGATTTTCGAGCCGTGTCCGTGTCCAAACAGGACACGAACACGCTCGCAGCACACACGGGCAGTGCCCTGCTGCTCGGGGGGCTTTCCTCCTTGCACGTGCCACGTGGCGGGCTGCCACTTGGCATGGAGATGGGGTCACACACTGACGTACCGCCCATTAAGTTTGACACGGCCTTGTGTCGTGTCGAGGGAGCACGCACACGTGTACTGGATTTACGCTGCACAGTATCAGCCGAGAAATCGACACTGATACACACTGTTTTCTCTTGACACGACACTTGTAGACACGGTACAGGGTGACACACGTGTAGCCCTATGCTAGGCGTACACGTGGACGTGACCACGTGGCATAAAGTATCACGTGTCGTGTCCACGAGGCGACTGCATCGCAGCACGATGCAGTCTGTGCACAGATTTGTGTCTGTGATATGTATATGACTTAGACACGTTTGTGCCCACTTTTGTGGACACAAACACACCACATAACACGTACACACTGTGTTTATGCATTACCAACCTTAAATTTACTGTTTTAATTTAAATTGCAATGTTGTTTCTCAAATTCCCTAAAATTTCTGATACCTACATTCAGTTTCTAATTTCTGTTTGATTCCAGGTTTTTAAATTCATTTTTGGTCATCAATTTAACCTTTCTAAACTGTAGATTAGTGTGGTTTAGGGCCATGTATGGGCTTACCTATATGTTAGCTTGGTGTGTGTCGATTTTGATATGTTTTGGGTTTGATCAATTGGTGGTTGTGTGATTCAAATCTGGGATTTCAATTTTGGGGACTGCTTAAAATGGTTTTATATGTTAACATGAGATTGTTGAACTGCTTTGATTCAATGTTTTAAATTTGAGTTGCACACACTCATCTATCATATACTTATACATACTGTTAAACTAAATTCCTGAGATTCGAGTTTGATTTGTTTTACTGATTCTAAATGTTTTCATTTGCAACTGAAACCTGAGATTGAATGGCCACTTCCTATTGAACTATTTAAAAATTCCAGCACTGATACTCTGGTTTAATTCTGACACTATCACCATTATTCATCCACCCACACACACGCACACAGGATTTTGGTTTCAAATGTTGCATTCATTTTTCCAGTAAGATGGCTTTTTTCACTGTCACCTAGGTTTCACTCACACACACACCATGAACTGAAATCTATTCACCACACATGCAAAACTGATTTTCCTGCCATACACTGCACTGTTTTCTAGTTTTTCTTAACTTGAACTGATTTCATCTTTTCTATATAACTGAATTGATAATGAATGTGTTGGTTCTTTCCTTTCCCTGTTGCACCACTGTACACTCTAGTACACATGTAATATTGTACACCCACTAGAAAACCTGAGATTCTACTCTCACTTCACTGTGTTATTCCCTGTTCTCTCAAACCAGAGACACCCTACACTATGGCACCCTTTATACTTTGATTGTGAACACTTGGAACCCTGTCCTTGTACTGAAATCCCAGAGAACCCTATAACCTGTGAAGCCCCCTGCTATACACCCTCACATGTACTCTCATCCACACACACTCATTCCTGCCACCTGAACACACATTTGTTTCATACACATATGTCACATGGCTGTGATTTCCTCCTAATGGTTCATTTCCTGAAAACTCTAACACTCATCCACACACATTGCATACATAGTTCCTGGCACACACTCTAAACCTGAGAACAAAGTCACACACTCCATTTTACCTTTCCTGTTACACAGGTTTATGTATGTAGACACACACTGAAATGGTTCTTGAGTACTAAACACAGCAGTAACAGGGACATATCATGCCAATTTTCAGTCCAGAAAACCCTCCCTCCATATCAGCCATATGCATGCCACAGAAATCAGTCCCCTCAAACCACTACACAACAGCCCCACGTACCTGTCCTTAACAGATAACATTTGGCTCCCCAAGCTCTTCTAAACCTGTCCTGTACAGTCCCTTAACCACACCCTTAAGCAGCCTCCATATCAGCCATAGAAGCCCCTAAGCCCTGTCATTAACATACACCATTAGAAAGCCTATTGACTGTCCTAAAACAGTCCATTTGGCTGTCCATTCAGTCCAATATTTTTCCCCTTAACATCAGTCCATGTTAGTCCCAAATGGACAGCTGAAATCAGCCTAGGACAGGCCCTGTAGGCAACCCCATAGATCAGTCCTTAATACCCCTTTTGAACCCCCACACATTTGCCCATGTTCAGCCTTCAAACCCCCTTTACCAGCCTATATATAAACAGCCTATTACCTACTCTAAAAGAGACTGTTACCTGTCCCAAAACAGGTCCTAAAAACCTATCCCATAGCAACTTCATTTCAGTCCATTAATAGCCCAACATACCCCCTTGATAGCTGTCCCAATACACCCTCTTGTTCAGCTTTGGTTCAGCCTTGAACCAGTCCCCCAAATCAGCCTTGTTGGCTGTCCCAAAATGGTTCAATGTTCAGTCCATTGATGACCCATTGCAAACCCCATAGCAGTCTACCCAATTCAGTCCAACTTAAGCCTAACAAAATCTGTCCTGTGCACCACCAAATGCCAGTCCCATTTGTCCCAAGTCTAGCCTATATATTAGTCCTCATTTCCCCCTAAAATCAGTCAATGTAAACCCCTGTATGTTGTATGCCTATATATATATATATAATATATAAAATATATATATATATATATATATGTAATGTGTGTGTATGAATAAATATGTGAATATACATATGTATGTGGACATATAGCCGTGGATGAATTCCCTATATATATATATATATAGGTATGCCTTATATATAATGAGTATATATGTATTATATATGTATGAAGGATAAATTGTGTGGCTTATGATTGGTGTGTGATGCTAGCCTAGGCTTGGTTAGGCCTAGTGAGACTAGTTAGACTTGTTTGGCTTAGGCTTGGCCTAGTTTGACTAGTATAGTTGACTGGAGTTGACCAAGTGTTGACTTTAGTCTAGTTTGACCTAGACAGCATGCAGACGTATTGTAGATTACTATTATCATCCCCTGTATACATCTTGACTTGTGTTGCTCTAACTAGGAGTCAGGTACCTCATTTCGAACAGTACATTTACTTCAGACATTCAGATACGAGGCGAGTACATTCTCTGCCCGTTTCATACTTGTTTGGATTTACATTCTTGCTCTAGATTACTGTACTTGATGCTGACACGATTGTTATCACGGATTGGTACTATATGGATCTTCTTTTTGAGATGTTATTCTCTTGTATTCACTAGATACATATTGTGATGTGCGTTTCACTTACATATTGTATTTATTGAATACCCATATCCTTGTATACTCCTTGTGCATATTGTACTCTCAGTATCACATGAGTCCCAGGGATAGACCATTGTACACTATTGTATAACAATGTACACTATTGTGTAAGATAACGTAACTAGAGTGGATTCTTGTGTATTGATTGGGGAGAGGGAGTAGAATTGGTTATGTAATCAAATCCTATTGTACAAGATTGTATAACTATTGTATATGTCTATTGTACACCCACGTACAATGGAGTTACCATTGCATTTTCCTAGACCGTTTACATAACCATATTATACTCTAAATCACAGTAGGCTAACAGTTCTTACTTATCATATATAGATATTTTCCATTATCAAATCTCTGTTGTTTTCATATATATTCTTCTTTCAGTGTTTCATGTACCTTACTCTATTGCATGCTTTATATTTCCTAACATGATATGAACTGCGTGAGATGTTTTGTGCTCGCTTCCGTCCTGACTGGACCTGTTGAAAATTTTACAGAGGATGATGAGGAACCCTGCACCCTTACTTGGAGCTTGCCTAGTTGACACTCGCGACCTGGACCCTTGGGGATGTTCATGCAGCTGCTCAGGATAATACCTTGTATAGTGTAGATAGCTTAGACTGTTTCTTCTTTTCATGTTTAGCTGTTGTCTTATTTTCAGAGTTGTATATTTTAGAGATGACGAGACTTTGTTATTTCATTCTGCTGTACCTCAGTTGAGGATTTCTTATCTATTTCCATCATGCTACATTCTACCTTAGATTGTGATTGAGTTGTACCTCTGTGTTGGCCTTCTTTTGGAGAGTATATTTCATGTTATGTAGTCATAGTTCATGACCTAGAACAGCGTTCTACCGCCGACAATGCGGCGTAGGCTGGGCGCTGTTACGTACTCGTACCCTCATGGTGGGTGCGGGTCGTGACACGTTTTTAGTGGTGGCCCATGCAGGTCGAGTTTATGTAGTGGTATTCAAACTAGAGTATCACTACAGCCTGCAGTAGGATTAGGATTATTTTTGGAGGTACTCAATCATATTAGGAAAAACTTTTAATCAGATTCCTTTTGTCTAAAATTGTTGCTTATTGACTTCCTTTGAATATAAACTGTCCTCCTTTGAATTTTTGCTTCATTCTCAGAAATTGCTTCTTGTTTTGATCTGTTTTCATGATGGTTATGAAGACACGATCTCATCGTTTCGGTTCGGAGGATACTATCGAGAGGCTGGCCACTTCTCGTCCTGTTCATCAGGGCCTCGAGACCGCAGCTTCTGTTGTGCCGACTCAGGTTGGCATTTCTGCTACATTAGAGGTGTACCTTTGTCTGTACAGAGACTTTTCTCCGTCATTTTCGGTTTCTCTCAGCAGCAGCGATTCATGCAGCATCAGCAGCAGACCAGGGAAAACCAGCAGGGCGAGCTATCGTCAGGACAGTCGAGGATGCACAGACCATTGGAGATCTTGCTGCAAGTTCCGTTCTTCTCAATTCCATTCCCAAATTTGTCTTTTATAAATACCTTGAAATCCGATTCCATCTCTTCCTTGTTGATTGATTAATTTTGTCATGTTGCTCTTTCGTTATGTTTGTTTTTCTTTTCTTCTGAGAAAATCATATGGGCTAGGTCACCTCAGTTATGGGATCTAGAATTTTCGATAGTCGTGTTAGTTGGCATAGTGAGGGCATGTAGTCAGATTTTGGATATATTTCTCGGGTATGGGAATTTAAGGTTTTCGTCGTCGCATGCGACAATGTGAAAATTTTAAATACCATGAACCTAGAGGTACGTACCTTAGTCGAGGACTCTGTGATTATCGTAGCCTTGCTCACTAGCACGATGAGGATTCTAAGTATCATGATTTTGGACAGACGCATATGATTATCTGACGGTATGTTTGAGACTTTGATTGTGGGGTGTTTGACCTAGAAGGACTAGTACCATTTTAATTTCGAGGACAAAATTTTTATAAGGTGGGTAGGATTGTAACACCAAGTTTTTCAGATGAGGGTAATTTTGAAATTTTGTAATTATAATTATTATTTAATAATATTTATTTCATATTAAGATTTTTAATGATTTTTAATTATTTTTAAACTATTTAAATTCATGACTTATAATTTTTGGTATTTTGCTAGTGAACAGTAGAGACTGCCTACCCTAGAGCCTAGCTATGTGATTAGGCTATTTTTGACATTTTTGGGGTTATTTGATTTTATTATAATTTATTTGAATTTATAGGAATTTTTAGAATTTATTTTGGAATTGTTTGAATGAGGGTTGACTAGGTTGACTTTGACTAGCAATGACCTTAGTAGGCTAACCTAGAAGCTAACCCTAGTTGTGTTTGGACTTGGTTAGGTCATGTAATCCTAGTTAGACTAGAGTTGACCCATGGTATGGTTATTTGACTTAAGTTAGATTTAAGTCATAAGCCATGACTTGTGATTAAACCTTAAATCAATAACTAGCCTTAAAGCCCATAGGCCCACACCATGTAGCCAAACCCTAACCCTAATCAGCCCATGGCAGCCAACCTAGGGTTTCCCACCCTATTTAATGCCTCTTCCATTTGTTCTTGCCTCCTTTATTATTTTTCTCTCAAGCTTTAGAAAGAGGTGAGCCTCCATCTTCAAAAATCTATAGTAATTCCATTATATCTTCTTTTTCCCTCCAATCAATTGCATTAGATCCTAATTTTCATTTTTTTGCTGTTTGTGATGTTCAACCTCAATTTTGGGGCAATTTGGAGAGTTTGGCTAACAAGGAGAAACCCCCCTTTTTGAAGCTTTTTATTAGAAATTGAACATATAGGTAAATTCCTATTCCTTCCATAGATTTTCGATTTCTTTGCATGAATAGGAAGCCCTAAGTGTCCCCTAGTTGTAGGTATTGGTTTCGTGTCGAGTCGTGTCCATTTCGTATCCGTTTCGGACACGTATTATTGTGTTTATGCATGTGTTTGATAAAATATCACAAAGGGAATTTATTTGCTATTTTTGAAAAGTAATTGAATGAAAATATTGATTTATATGTGTTTACTAATTTCTCTATGGACTGAGTTGATTTTTGAGCCGTGTCCGTGTCCAAACAGGACAGGAACACGCTCGCAGCACACACGGGCAGTGCCCTGCTGCTCGGGGGGCTTTCCTCCTTGCAGGCGCCACGTGGCAGGCTGCCACTTGGCATGGAGGTGGGGGCACACACTGACGTGCCATCCATCGAGTTTGACACGGCCTTGTGTCGTGTCGAGGGAGCACGGACACGTGTACTGGATTTACACTGCACAGTATCAGCCGAGAAATCGACACTGATACACACTGTTTTCTCTTGACACGACACTTGTGGACACGGTGCAGGGTGACACACGTGTAGCCCTATGCTAGGCGTACACGTGGATGTGACCACGTGGCATGAAGTGTCACGTGTCGTATCCACGAGGCGACTGCATCGCAGCACGATGCAGTCTGTGCACAGATTTGTGTCTATGATATGTGTTTGACTTGGACACGTTTGTGTCCACTTTGGTGGACACAAACACACCACATAACACGTAAATATTGTGTTTATGCATTACCAACCTTAAATTTACTGTTTTAATTTAAATTGCATTGTTGTTTCTCAAATTCCCTAAAATTTCTGATACCTACATTCAGTTTCTAATTTCTGTTTGATTCCAGGTTTTTAAATTCGTTTTTGGTCATCAATTTAACCTTTCTAAACTGTAGATTAGTGTGGTTTAGGGCCATGTATGGGCTCACCTATATGTTAGCTAGGTGTGTGTCGATTTTGATATGTTTTGGGTTTAAATTGGTGGTTGTGTGATTCAAATCTGGGATTTCAATTTTGGGGACTGCTTAAAATGGTTTTATATGTTAACATGAGATTGTTGAACTGCTTTGATTCAATATTTTAAATCTGAGTTGCACACACTCATCTATCCTATACTTATACACACAGTTAAACTAAATTCCTGAGATTCGAGTTTGATTTGTTTTACTGATTCTAAATGTTTTTATTTGCAACTGAAACCTGAGATTGAATGGCCACTTCCTATTGAACTGTTTAAAAATTCCAGCACTGAGACTCTTGTTTAATCCTGACATTGTCACCATTATTCATCCACCCACACACACGCACACAGGATTTTGGTTTCAAATGTTGCATTCATTTTTCCAGTAAGATGGCTTGTTTCACTGTCACCTAGGTTTCACTCACACACACACCATGAACTGAAATCTATTCACGACACATGCAAAACTGATTTTCCTGCCATATACTGCACTATTTTCCAGTTTTTCTTAACTTGAACTGATTTCATCTTTCCTATATAACTGAATTGATAATGAATGTGTTGGTTCTTTCCTTTCCATGTTGCACCACTGTACACTCTAGTACACATGTAATATTGTACACCCTCTACAAAACCTGAGATTCTACTCTCACTTCACTCTGTTATTCCCTGTTCTCTCAAACCAGAGACACCCTACACTATGGCACCCTTTACACTTTGATTGTGAACACTTGGAACCCTGTCCTTGCACTGAAATCCCAGAGAACCCTATAACCTGTGAAGCCCCCTGCTATACACCCTCACATGTACTCTCATCCACACACACTCATTCCTGCCACCTGAACACACATTTGTTTCACACACATATGTCACATGGCTGTGATTTCCCCCTAATGAATACACTGTTTTCATTTCCTGAAAACTCTAACACTCATCCACACACATTGCATATATAGTTCCTGGCACACACTCTAAACCTGAGAACAAAGTCACACACTCCATTTTACCTTTCCTGTTACACAGGTTTATGTATGTAGACACACACTGAAATGGTTCTTGAGCACTAAACACAGCAGTAACAGGGACATATCATGCTAATTTTCAGTCCAGAAAACCCTCCCTCCATATCAGCCATATGTATGCCACAGAAATTAGTCCCCTCAAACCACTACACAACAGCCCCATGTACCTGTCCTTAACAGATAACATTTGGCTCCCCAAGCTCTTCTAAACCTGTCCTGTACAGTCCCTTAACCACACCCTTAAGCAGCCTCCATATCAGCCATAGAAGCCCCTAAGCCCTGTCCTTAACATGCCCCATTAGAAAGCCTATTGACTGTCCTAAAACAGTCCATTTGGCTGTCCATTCAGTCCAATATTTTTTCCCTTAATATTAGTCCATGTTAGTCACAAATGGACAGCTGAAATCAACCTAGGACAGGCCCTATAGGCAACCCCATAGATCAGTCCTTAATACCCCTTTTGAACCCCCACACATTAGCCCATGTTCAGCCTTCAAACCCCCTTTACCAGCCTATATATAAACAGCCTATTATCTACTCTAAAAGAGACTGTTACCTGTCCCAAAATAGGTCCTAAAAACCTGTCCCGTAGCAACTTCATTTCAGTCCATTAATAGCCCAATATACCCCCTTGATATCTGTCCCAATACACCCTCTTGTTCAGCCTTGGTTCAGCCTTGAACCAGTCCCCCAAATCAGCCTTGTTGGCTGTCCCAAAATGGTTCAATGTTCAGTCCATTGATGACCCATTGCAAACCCCATAGCAGTCCACCCAATTCACTCCAACTTAAGCCTAACAAAACCTGTCCTGTGCACCACCAAATGCCAGTCCCATTTATCCCAAGTCTAGCCTATATATCAGTCCTCATTTCCTTCTAAAATCAGTCAATGTAAACCCATATATGTTGTATGCCTATATATATATAATATATGAAATATATATATATGTAATGTGTGTGTATGAATAAATATGTGAATATACATATGTATGTGGGCATATAGCCATGGATGAATTCCCTATATATATAGGTATGCCTTATATATAATGAGTATATATGTATTATATATGTATGAAGGATAAATTGTGTGGCTTGTGATTGGTGTGTGATGCTAGCCTAGGCTTGGTTAGGCCTAGTAAGACTTGTTAGACTTGTTTGGCTTAGGCTTGACCTAGTTTGACTAGTATAGTTGACTGGAGTTGACCAAGTGTTGACTTTAGTCTAGTTTGACCTAGACAGCATACAGACGCATTGTAGATTACTATTATCATCCCCTGTATACATCTTGACTTGTGTTGCTCTAACTAGGAGTCTGGTACCTCATCTCGGACAGTACATTTACTTCAGACATTTAGATACGAGGCGAGTACATTCTCTGACCGTTTCTTACTTGTCTGGATTTACATTCTTGCTCTAGATTACTGTACTTGATGCTGACACGATTGTTATCACAGATTGGTACTATATGGATCTTCTTTCTGAGATGTTATCCCCTTGTATTCACTAGATACATATTGTGATGTGCGTTTCACTTACATATTGTATTTATTGAATATCCATATCCTTGTATACTCCTTGTGTATATTGTACTCTCAGTATCACATGAGTCCCAGGGATAGACCATTGTACACTATTGTATAACATTGTATACTATTGTGCAAGATAACGTAACTGAAGTGGATCCTTATGTATTGATTGGGGAGGGGGAGTAGAATTGGTTATGTAATCAAATCCTATTGTACAAGATTGTATAACTATTGTATATGTCTATTGTACACCCACGTACAATGGAGTTACCATTGCATTTTCCTAGACCGTTTACATAACCATATTGTACTCTAAATCACAGTAGGCTTACAGTTCTTACTTATCATATATAGATATTTTCTATTATCAAATCTCTACTGTTTTCATATACATTCTTCTTTCAGCATTTCATGTACCTTACTCTATTACATATTTTATATTTCCTAACATGATATGAACTGCATGAGATGTTTTGTGCTTGCTTCCGTCCTGACTGGACCTGTTGAAAATTTTACAGAGGATGATGAGAAAACCTGCACCCTTACTTGGAGCTTTTCTAGTTGACACTCGTGACCTGGACCCCTGGAGAGGTTCAGGCAGCTGCTCAGGATGATACCTTGTATAGTGTAGATAGCTTAGACTGTTCCTTCTTTTCATGTTTAGCTGTTGTCTTATTTTCAGAGTTGTATATTTTAGAGATGACGAGACTTTGTTATTTCATTCTGCTGTACCTCAGTTGAGGATTTTTTATCTATTTCCATCATGCGACATTGTACCTTAGATTGTGATTGAGTTGTACCTCTGTGTTGGCCTCCTTTTGGAGAGTATATTTTATGTTATGTAGTCATAGTTCATGACCTAGAACAGCGTTCTACCGCCGACACTACGGCGTAGGCTGGGCGCTGTTACGTACTCGTACCCTCACGGTGGGTACGGGTTGGGACATCTTCGAGTTGCCCAAGATCGCCAGCGTCATTGGGCCGATTCTCATCGGTGCCCCCTTGAATTCTCGGTCGGAGACCATGTATTCCTGAGGATTTCGCCTAACCATGGCGTCATTCATTTCGGCGTACGGAAAAAGTTTACTCCTAGGAATATAGGACCGTTCGACATTCTGGAGCGAGTACGAGATGTGTCCTATCGTCTCACTCTTCCACCGTCGTTGTGTGAGGTGCATGACGTGTTCTATGTATCCCAACTACGATGGTATATCCCGGACCCGAGCCACATCCTGGATCATTCGGAATTGGTTGTTGGTACCAACCCTTCGTATGAGGAGAGGCCCGTGTCTATATTAGATCAGAGAGAGAAAAAACTCAAGAACAAGACTATTAAGTTAGTCCGTATTGCTTGGGGTCATCATTCTTTAGGTGAGTCAACGTGGGAGCGTAAGGATGATATCTGATCGCAATATCCCGACCTGTTTGACTCGTAAGGTATAATGTCTTCCTTATGCCTTATGCTCTCAATTTCTTGCTTGGATGAATGATTGGTTGATTGATTGCCTTGGTATAGCTTGTCGGTGATTACTATAGCTTGTCCTTGCCTCTCTAGCCTCTTAATTAAATTTCGAGGACAGAATTCTTTTAAGGTGGGTAGAGTTGTAACGACCGTGGTTCGTATTACGTATCTTGGTATACGTGTACGTATATTGCATGTCTTATTGCATGGTTTATCTCGGCATTTCACTTGCTTGGTTCGGTTTGGTTGGCTTGGTTCGGATTGGCTTAGTTTTTTTCATATGAACCAATCCCACCTACCACCCCTTCTTCCTTTATTAGCCACCAACTCACTCTCTCTCCTCATTACTTTTTCATTAACTCTTTCTTCTTCTTCACCATTACTCTCCACCTCCCAGAAAGAGGGCCTAGGCAAGTGCAGCTTGCTTCATGGAGGAACTCAGTTTTTATTGTTCTATTGTCTTCTCCACGAGATTCTAAGGCACTTTAATACTTAGCATTTTTAATTTTTATGGTTCAATTTGTGTAGATCTAAGTTTATTATATTTTTGAATTTCTTGAGTTTTGATCTATTTAACATTATTATTTCCAAGTTTTGATGGTTCCATGTTGTAGGAAATTTTTTTCTACCCCATTTTGACCTATGAAAGTCTGGATTCTGACCTTGGATGAAGGAGTTATGCAGCTTTGAAGCCAAGGCTTCCCATAGTTCTTCTTCTCGGAAAGTGGAGAAGAAGAACAGTTCTCTGCCCGCATGGCAGTACTTGACCGCATAGATTTTTCATGCGGCAAGTTTTCCAGTCGCATGGCATTCTTAGCCGCATAACAGCTTCAGCCGCATGGCTTGATCGGTTGGCCTTAGCCGCATAAACTCATTTACTTCATTGCCGCATATGCATTAAGTTTCCTTAGCCGCATGGCATTAGCCGCATGGTCCCTAGCAGCTTTCCATCGCATAGACCCACATGCCTCCAGCCGCATGAGCCCGCATGCTCTCGGCCGCATACGCTCGTTCCCCTCGAGCCGCATGGCATTTGCTTCCCCGCTGCCGCATGCGACTTGTTCCCTCTCGGCCGCATAAGCCTAACTCCCCTCGAGCCACATGGCGTTGATTTCCCCTGCCGCATGAGTTGTTCCCCCGCTGCCGCATATGACCCGTTCTTCCCTGCCGCATATGCTCGCACCTTTCCAGCCGCATGCGTCCTATAAATCTGCAGCCATATGAGCCCTGTTTCTACTCTGCCGCATGAACCCATTGACCCTGTCCACATGAGCCATTCGCTTCCCTGCCGCATACACCCGTTCCCCCTTAACCACTTGGTTCTTTTCATAGTCCTGGTCCTCTTTTATTATTATATTATTATTATTATATAGGAATGTTACATTTATGCTCATGTTTTCTGACCCTCTGTGAATGTTTGAATCATGAAAACTCTGCACATGTTCCATGAACACGATAGTGGTCCGCCGTGGCGCACTCTTGACAAGTAAACCTGACATGATATATCTCGATATGCTGTTACGACAGCTAGCTCGACATGATAAGAATGATTGACCTGGACACCATGGACGATTGTGTTTGTACAAATAATCCAGTATTGTCTTGCATCATGTCTAGGACGGGGACCCCTGAATACCACGGTCAGGGGTACCTACTGAAATTGACTAAGGATAATAACTAGAAAATCTATTAGTCATGGAGAGATTTCCCAGCTACAGGCAATCCCGTTATCTGGGCGCACTAACAGACTTGTAGCCTACCGACGAGTAGGGCACATTTTCAGCACACAGCCACGTGTTGCACCCTTCATAAACGGATATTCGACCTGGATAACCTGGATGGTCTGCAGGGCTTGTGGCTGTTAGAATAATCTCATTGCATCTTGCTAGTAACTAGGCCTGTGATAACCCTAGTTAGTTAAATTATCAAGCCGTACTCCTTGCCTGGCCGTGATTGATTGGATGGAGTCTAGCCCAGCTTCGTCTCGTCCCGATCCTGTACAAGATTGTGACATGACATGATTATTTATGCTTACCTTCACAATAATAATCAGGGGACCAGTTCTGTTCAGGCGAAGGGTTACAACCCCGGTCCTTGTTTGGTTTAAGGGTTGTAACCTGGCTCCCGGAACAGTTCTGTGTCCTCTCTTCGTTTATTGTCTTACTACACCCTATGTCATGCTCGTCATGTTTTACCTTACTTCAATAGCATGATTATTTATGCTTGTCTTAACAATAATGATCAGGGGTCAAGCTCTGTTCATGCGAAGGGTTACAACCCCGGTCCTTGTTTGGTTTAAGGGTTGTAACCTGACTCCCAGAAAAGTTATGTGTCCTCTCTTTGTTCAATTTTTATTACTTTACCAACAAGTATTTGAGACGGATTTCTATTCAGGCGAAGGGTTATAACTCCGGTCCTTGTTTGGTTTAAGGGTTGTGACCTGGCTACTTGAATGGTTTCCTCGTACTCAATTCACTGTTATTATCTCTGTTATTATCAATATCTTTATAATTATCTTAAATATTCATTTATTATATGCTGGTTTTAGTTCCTAAGTGAAGCCTCCTTTGTGGCACTTGCTCTTTCTGGGGTCTGACCCAGCTGGTTTTGTATGGCCAGATATCGGAGCAGCTCCAGAGGATCGACATTCCTTCCAGCCAGATGGTGACCACCAGGCGTAACCCTTGCAATGAGTGGGTTTATTTTTGGCCCTCCCACTCTATTATAAAATTATTCTTTTGAGGCGTTTAGCCGACGAGCACATGTTTAGCTCGATTGCACCTTTATTTACTGTCTGCCTACGGGCTGTAACATGATTGACAAATCCTAGGGTTGATCATGTATGACTGAAACTCTTGCTAGTCTTGATATTTTGTACGACTAGCTTCATGATCATCCAAATATGTAATGTATGGGACGCCTTACTATCTTATATTTGGTGCTCTGACATCTTGTAACTGTTATTACTTGCTTTAGATTGAGACAATAGGCTTGTTCATGACCATAGGAGACTGATGGCTTGTAGTTAAACCCTCATGTATCTAGACAGCCATGACCGTATAGCGAGGTGGGTTGCACCTCAATATACATAGCTGGCTATGTACGTCTCCGCTCTCCAGTATTCTGGTTCTGGGGCGTTACATGGGTCTACCACCCATCAGCTTTGGGACAGCCCAGTAGCAAGGGTACCAGGTACTCGACCACCATCTAGAGGACCGCCGCTCCCGACTCAGCAGCAAAGGTTCGGACAACATCTGCAGCAACAGAAGCGACCCCAGGGGAAGGCTTATAGTCTGGCTCTTGAGGCAGAGCCGAAGCAGGTTTCGGAGCCAGATTATTTGGCCGACGTCATCACAGGTCATATTTATTTGCATACTTTTTTAGCTCTATGCTTGTTTTATTCCGGTGCATCGCATAGCTTCCTGTCATTATAGTTTTTGTACAAACACACTTAGTAGCTACACCTGCCGAGGAGATGAGTAGAGTAATGACGGAAGGCGGACCAGTGCCCATTAGGGCTATCTATAGATGCTCTATTACTATAGCTGGGAGAGAGTTTGGGGGACGATTCTTCGTGATGCCACTTTCCGGGTATGATATCATATTGGGAATGGATTGGCTTAGCTATGCTCATGCAGCCATAGACTGTCATGAGGGTAGTATTCTGTTCAGTCCCCCAGGCACGACACCATTCAGCCTCAAGAGGACAGGACCGGAGATCAGCCTAGAGCCGAACTGTTGTACGACAGTTGGGGAGTTAACACCGCCACACCCTATCATTAGGGAGTTTATGGATGTATTTCCAGAGGATCTTCCAGGACTTTCGCCTGACAGAGATGTGGAGTTCACTATAGATTTAGTACCGGGTTCATCACCAGTATCCTAGGCTTGCTATAGATTGAACCCCAAGGAGGCCGTAGAGATGAAGGAGCAGATTGATGACCTGTTGAAAAAGGGTTTCATTCGATCTAGTGCTTCTCCATGGGGAGCGCCAGTACTCTTTGTACCGAAGAAGGATGGTACAGTCCGGTTGTGTATTGACTACCTGGCGTTGAATACCATCACCATTAAGAATAAATATCCTCTGCCCAGGATAGATGATTTGTTCGACCAGTTGAGTGGGGCGAAGGTATTTTCCAGGATAGATTTAAGATCCGATTACCACCAGGTGAAAGTCAGGACTGAAGACATCCAGAAGATGGCGTTCAACACGAAGTATGGGCAGTACGTGTTTTTGGTGATGCCATTTGGTCTCACAAATACGCCAACTGTCTTTATGAACTTGATGAATAAGATATTTCACCACTATCTGGATAACTTTGTCGTGGTGTTCATCGACGACATCCTGATATACTCGAAGATGCCGGAGGAGCATGCAGAGCACTTGCGGACAGTTTTGGGGATTCTGAGGCAGGAGAGGTTGTATGCCAAATTGACGAAGTGCGAGTTCATTTTAGACCAAGTGGAGTTTCTCGCTCATGTGGTCACTGGAGAGGGGATTTCAGTGGATCCCAGGAAGATTGCTGCCGTCGAGACATGGAAGGCTCCGACATCAGTTTTAGATATCAGGATCTTCTTAGGATTAGCAGGCTATTATAGAAAGTTCGTCCAGGACTTTGCTAGGATAGCTGAACCCATGACGAAACTGACGCAGAAGGATGCAGAGTACATCTGGTTAGAGGACTGCCAGGCAGCATTTGAGGAGCTGAAGAGGAGGCTGACGACCGCTCCAGTTCTGACATTACCTTCAGGATCTGAAGGTTTCACCATTTACAGCGATGCTTCGGGAAAGGGACTAGGATATGTCCTACAGCAGCATGGGAAAGTGATTGCTTATGCATCTAGGCAATTACGGACTCATGAACAGAACTATCCTACCTATGACCTAGAGTTAGCTGCGGTGATCTTTGTACTCAAGTTGTGGAAACACTACTTATACGGAGAGCGAATGGAAATCTTTACTAACCATAAGAGCTTGAAGTATGTGTTCACGCAGAAAGAGCTGAACATGAGGCAAATAAGATGGTTGGAGTTGATTAAGGACTTCGACATCTATTTACAGTATCATCCCGGGAAGGCAAATTTGGTAGCGGATGTGCTGAGCAGGCATCTGATGGCATGGTATCTGATGATAGATGAGGACCTCCGCAGACTCAGAGCCCAGGCTTTAGCTGGATTGCTAGATGACTTCACTATAGCAGAGGATGGATCCTTGAGACATGGCAGCCGGTTATACGTGCCAAAGGGAGAGCTGATAGAGGCGGTCTTGCAAGAGGCGCACCGATCGCGATATTCTATTCACCCTGGTGCCAACAAGATGTACCGTGACTTACGAGAACATCTTTGGTGGCACGGGATGAAGAGAGATGTATCACGTTTTATTTCGAGATGCCTAGTTTGCTAGCAGTTCAAGGCGGAGCATTAGAGGCCAGCTGGTCTATTACAGCCGTTACCCATTCCCGAGTGGAAGTGGAAACATATTACGATGTACTTCATCTCAGGGCTTCCTCGTTCCCAAGGAAGAAAGGATGCCATATGGGTCATCGTTGACAGGCTGACGAAGTGTGCGCACTTTATACCCTTCAAGGTGGGGAACTCCACCGAGAAGTTGGCGGAGCTATACATGCAGCAGATAGTTCGCTTGCACGGAGTACCAGTGAGCATCGTATCGAACCGGGATAGCAGATTCACGTCCCATTACTGGAGGAGCTTGCAGGAGGAGTTGGGTAGTCGGCTCAAGTTCAGTACAGCGTACTATCCACAGACCGATGGACAGTCCGAGAGGACGATTTAGACGCTAGAGGACATGCTGAGGACTTGTGTGCTGAACTTTGGCGAATCATGTGAGAGCCATCTGCACTTGGTAGAGTTTTCATACAACAACAACTACCAAGCCAGCATCGGTATGTCTCCCTTCGAGGCATTATATGGACGACGATGTCGTACACCGCTCTTTTGGGATGATGTTAGGGATAGAGTTATGCTTGGGCCAGAGATGATCACTGAAGCAGCAGAGAAGGTCAGGATGATCAGAGATAGACTCAGAGTTGCTCAGGACATGCAGAAACACTGGGCCGATGCTAGTCGCAAACTGATGGAGTTCGCTGACGGAGATATGGTATTGGTGAAGATATCACCTACTAGAGGGACGATCCGGTTCGGACGAGGCGGCAAGTTGAGCCCAGATACATTGGGCTGTTCGAGATACTTGGCAGGATCGGAGAGATATCTTACAGGGTTGCACTTCCACCCAACCTAGCAGGGGTTCACGATGTCTTTTATGTGTCTCAGCTAAGGGGATACGTTCCAGACCCCAACCATGTGCTAGATCATTCAGAGTTGGAGATCGGATTGAGCCTTGCAGTTACTGAGCAGCAAGTGGAAATATTGGACAGGAGGGAGAAGAGGCTGAGGAACAAAGTCATATCCTTGGTCCGAGTGGCTTGGAGCCGTCACTCTCCGGGAGAATCTACTTGGGAGAGGGAGTCGGACATGAGGGAGAGATACCCTTACTTGTTCGACCCAACAGCCACGAGGGAACCACCCGTTCCCGCTTGATACCTTAGAGGTTAGTCTTAATAGTAGCCTTAGTCATTGTTTACATTGCTTGCTATATTAAATGTTTGTAGAGTCTTCTATCCTTGTGAATTTCTAGGACAAAATTTTTCAAGGAGGAAAGATTTGTAAGCCCCTAAATATTTTTAATTATTTTAAATAAGGAGTTATTATTTTTTAATAGCATTTTTATCCTTAAAATGAATTATTATAATTATTAGGAATTTTCTAGATTTTTAAATAATTTTTAAATGATTTTTAAAAGCCAAAAATACCAATTTGCAATTTATTAAATTATTTTAAATACATTTTGCAAATATTTAAATGTTTTAAATGCAGCTTGTAATATTCTATTTGTCTGTGCAAACACAGAGCAGTGCGAGGGGGGTATTATGCAAATTTATTTTTTACACATAACTATGGCGGTGGGGGTTTTGTGCTATTCATGAAATGTGGGGGGGGTTTGCAAATCCTACTGACCACCGCCTTCGCCTAAGCCCAAACCCCGACGACCGACGGCCGAAACCCTAACCCCAATTCCTAAATTTCGGCCTAAACCCTATTCTAAACCCTAATCGAACCCAGCCCCGCCCTATAAATAGACCCCCTCGACCGAAACCCTAACCCCACTCACCACCCCGACCGACCTAGCCACCGCTACGCAGTCTTCTTCTCCGACGAGCTCGCCGGAGTTAAACGCAGAGCTATCGCCGCCGTTCTAACCACTGCCGTAGCCGCGCACTACCACCACCTTGTTCACCTCAACGAGACGAACCTAGCGCCACCCATCGCCGCCGACTACGACGCCTCCTCCGCCGTATAGCACCCCCGATAGCTCCCTCGTGCCGGACACGTACGTGTCTTTTCGTGTCTACTTCGTCCCCGTGTCTCGTTTTCACATAGGTGGGTCGATTCGTGTCGGTGAGTTTAGTGGTGGACTCGGACACGAGAAATTTGTGTCGTACATGTCGTGCTAGCCTCGGACACCGGATTCGTGTGCCCGTATCCCTAACTGTCAGGACACAGGTTTTAAATAAATGGGTTAATGGGTTTGAAGTAATGTTAACGGGTTTAAACCCGCACAGTAACGGGTTTTAAAATAATCAGGTTTACTGTTCATATCGGATTTTGGGTTGGGCCCAATGGGTTTTGGGCCGGATTATATATATATGTTTTTTTTGGGCCGAATTATATATATATGTATATATGTATTTATATATATGTATATATGTATATGTATATGTATATATATATATATATATATATATATATATATATATATATATATATATATATATATATATATATATATATATATATATATATATATTATACATATATTGTTATATATAATAGATATACTGTATTTATATATATATATATATTTTATATTAAGTATTCTTCTAAATGTATTTGTTATATATGTATATATATTTCAAATATTATTTTTGTGCAAAATGTTATTATGTATAAATTTACAAGTTATTTTATTATTTAATTCTATGACTTATATATTTTACTATTTTAATATATATATTATTAAAATGCTTTAACATTCATTTATATATATATTTTAATATATGTAATTTTGTATTTCAATTGATTACGGCCATTTGAGTCCAGACCTAGCATGGGTTCTGTGGACTCAAATGACCCTAAATACATTTAAGGCCTGTACGAGTCATATCGGACTTGATTCATGGCTTTGGGTGCCGTATCTGGACTTCGGTTCAATTTTATATACGTGAATAAAATATTAAATAATTAATTATTTATTTTCCAAAAATTTTAACTTGCTATTTTTGAATTTTTATATATATTTTAGTTGCCGTAAAAATCTGAGAACAATTGTATTTAAATCCTATGTTAATTTAGCTAATTTAATATAATTTTTTCAGGATTTAGATAGTACTTTTGTCATTTTATAAAAATAGAAAAACAGAACTCATTTTTAGAGTACTTATGTTTGCTGATTTTTAATAAATATTTATGAGGGTTTATAAATTCCATAAAAATTAGTATAAATTTTTATAATTAGCAAGGTTAAGTTTAGAGCTTTGTTTTGTAATTATTAGAGTTATATAACTATTTTATTAATTACTAGAGTGAAGTGCACAGATAGAATTATTAATTAATAATTGTTTTTAAGTCATGACTTGTGATTTTTGGGTATTTCTAGTATTTAAAATGTTGACCTACCTTAGAGTGGAAGACCTAGTGGTTAGTTTAGATACCATATCACCTCACGTTTGATTCCTATGCTAATTTCATTTAGCTAAGTATCCAAATGCGTTGTGTCACACCAGTAGTGTTAGTCTTTGTTTGTAACTTAGATAGCTGAGATAGTTCATGTTTGTGACAGTACTAGGACACCAGACATCTATAGCATTTCCATCACTACCTTGATTTGCTAGAGGCAAGTACCTCTACAAACTTTATTTACAGCATATAATGAATTGTGTATAAACCATGTTAAATACCGATATATAAACTGCAAGTCATATCTCTACATGTTTCACATGCTTTATACTGCTCTCAGTATCCACCATGTTTCATACCATTCTTATATCTCTCACATGTTTAGAATCTGGGTTATGAGAAAACTGATAGTTGAGTACGTGATCATGCCCCTTCTCCCGTACGTACGTACCGAACAAGGTTGACATTTTATGTATACCTTGTCGTAGGCGCACCAGCTGTATCTGTACGTATGTACATCTATCGATTGTTTACTTGTACGGAAGTATATTTTATATACTTGTGCCATAGTACATTTTACACCTATTGACGATCATGTACCTACTACAGTTTTAAACATTACATATACATCTGTCTCTATGACATATGTATCTTTGCCATGATAGATTGTGATATGACATGATTCCTATTTATTACACTCCTGTTCATTTCATGTTTCGTATATTTAGTTTGCTAGAATCAGTACTTGCTTCCGTCCTGACAGGATAACGTTGTAGGTATACTTACCGAGGAGGAGTTGCTATGTGATTCCTATTATGGAGTTGCCGTCGAGGATCAGACTTTATCTTACGAGGATGTACCTGCGGAAAAACTCGTCTAGTTTGTTTATTTGCTCGGAACTTTTGAGAGTAGTCATGTTTTAGACTATGTATTTTGTAACTGGACCTGTATCCAGTTTTACATTTTGGCCATGTACTCAGAACATATTTATATACGAGATAATTTTGTGGTTGGGATATATTCTGACTCAATATAACTTATAGAACTGATAGCTCACTTTGATCTTATCTTGTTTGCCTTTAGAATAGCTTACTACGCTTTATCTTCAGCGTTGGCTGGACATGACTCGGTCCGGCCCAACAATTTGGGTAGCGGATCGTGACAATGTTGTTTTCAAGGTATGGCCTCTTGGAGGAACGGGCCTAGGACGTCCGCAATATGGAGGGGAGAAAGTTAACGCTTATAGATGCTTTAGCATGCTATATTTGCCCTTCTCTGTGTGGCTTCTCGAAGGTTCAACATTTATGTTTGTTTCTCAGCAGTAAAACATGACTCCTTTCGAGGGCTATGAAACTGCCTTTTGACGAAGGCGTGGTGCTGCCAAACTGACCTAAAAGGCTGAACGTCGGGATAAATTAAAGATCGACCGCCCCACTGTGCCGTTTGAGGCGATACTCAATGTGCTATGTGTTGCTGATGAGTAGTGAATTTCCTCCTTTTTTTTGCTGTTGGAGATGTAGTCTTATGAATGTAACTGATTTTAAATAAAAGAATACATTCACTTCATTCTTTGTTTGTGGTATCTGGAATGCTCGTACTAGAGGGCCTAATACAACATTTGTGATTGGTAGAGGACATCCCACTTGGAAGACTTTTTGTGGACATATTACCCTTTTATGCATTTGGAGATGCGAGTAATAGATTTGAATAATTTTTGTGGACCTATTACCCTTTTGCGCACTGGTGGTACGAGTAATAGATTCGAATTATTTTTTGTGGACCTATTACCCTTTTGCGCACTGGTGGTGGAGTAATAGATTCGAATAAATTTTTGTGGACCTATTACCCTTTTGTGCACTGGTGGTGCGGGTAATAGATTTGATTGATTTTTGGTAGACCTATTACCCTTTTGTGTACTGGTGGTACGGATAACAGATTTGAATGACTTTTGGTTGACCTATTATCCTTTTGTGCACTGACGGTGCGGGTAATAGATTTGATTGATTTTTTGTGGACCTATTACCCTTTTGTGCACTGGTGGTACGGATAATAGATTTGATTGATTTTTTGTGGACCTATTACCCTTTTGCGTACTGGTGGTGCAGGTAATAGATTTGAAACAAAACCTAACAGAGGTAATATGGACATGATAGGTTCTATGGCCTTAACACCGTGATTTTATCCCGGATTGGGTATAGGTGTTAAGTTAGGAGATTATCTATATCAGAGGTAATGTGGACGTGATATACGACAATCAAAACCAGGAAGTTTGCACAGAGACAAAAAAGAACCTGGCGGACTCCGGCGGGGTGAAGCATTAGAGTGGAAGTTCAGAGGTATCAGTATACATGACTCGCTACTCAGGGATATGCGATGTGAATCCCCTCGGAGCTAGTAGAGTGTAAGTTCAGAGGTACCTGGTGTACATAACTCGACAGTCTAGGAGATTTAGTAGGTAGGGAAGTACGAGAATGTCTTTAAACATAGTACTTTTTCAGGAACTTCCTGTTATGGGCATCATGAGCAAGTCCCCATTTTGTTTTGCAAGCTGATATGCGCCTTTGGAGAATACAGACTCGATGACAAATGGATCCTCCCATTTGGGCTACAATTTTACGGCGGTTTTGTAAGTCATGACCATCGGTCTGCGGTCAGCCAAGACGAGATCTCCTACTTGGAACGTCCTCTGCTTGACTTTCGTATTGAAGGCTCGAGAGATGCGTGCTTGATAGAGCTCAATGCTTTGTTGAGCTTATAAACGCTTCTCGTCTAATGCTTCCAGTTCTTGTAGCCGGCGACGGTAGTTATCGTCCGACGTCAACCGGTAAGTAAGGGCCACGCGAAGTGAGGGGATCTGGGTCTCTAATGGGAGAACAGCCTCGCTCCCGTAAACCAGAGAGAACAGTGTATTTCATATAGCCGTCTGAATCGTAGTGCGGTACGCCCATAAGCATTCACCCAGCTTTTTGTTCCAGTCGTGCTTGTTTGAAGACACAAACTTTTTGAGAAACTTGATTATGGTTTTGTTAAAAGCTTCAGCTAGACCGTTAGCCGATGAGTTATATGTCGTCGAATCCATATTCTAAATCCGATTCTTGTCACAAAATCGATAGAAAGCATGGCTTGCGAACTGCGGACCATTGTCGCAAATAATCCTCCGGGACAGTCCAAAACGGTAGATGATGTGATGTTTTATGAAACTAATCATGTTTGATGTCTTTACCTCTGCAAGTGGAACAGCTTCCGCCCACTTAGAGAAGTAATCGGTGATTGTAAATATAAACCGGTGCCCCTTGGACGACGGCGGGGTGATTGGGTCGATAATATCCATTTCCCATGCTTCAAATGGCCAAGAAGCCACTGTTGGGTACAAGAATTTGGATGGAAGATGTATGAAGTCTACGTGGATCTGACAAGCCCTACAATTCTTTGCATAATCGATATCGTCTGCTACCATCGTAGGCCAATAATAGCCCATCCGACGGAGACAGTCCTGCAACTTCGGAACAGGTTGGTGAGCCTCATAAACGCCATCGTGAGCCTCGCATAGGGCTTCTTTGGCTTCTGCATTTGATAGGCATCGTAGTCGTAGACCGTCGTAGGATCGTCGATATAGCATTATTGTTTATGTATCATAGAAGAATCTGAGAGAACACCTTATAATTGAAGTTGCTTCTTTCGTAATCTCAGGCAGAATCTCGTAGACTGCAAAGTCGATGAACGAGTCTCCAGTCTTGTACGTCATTGGTTATCTGGACGGAGTAACTCGTACCCAGTTGAACATTATTTTTGGAACAGACCAGCTCATGGCCTATCACGTCGACTAGATGATGAGCATGGTTTGGAACCGCCAAGGAAGCGGCGAGGCCAGCTAGGGCATCGACTTTAATATTTTGGAGCCTAGGTACATGCTCTATAAAGAACCCCTCCAAGGTTGCAATGATGGTAATTGATGTCTGATGATAAGGAATCTGGTCATGGTTGCGAACCTCGTACGAGCCTCGGATTTGATTAACAATCAACTGCGAGTTGTCATACGCTTCTAGGTATTCGACCCCCACTTCTTTTGCGAGTCGGAGCCCGATGACTAGAGCATTATATTCAGCGATATTGTTTTAACAGGGTTCTGTGAGAGAATAAGCCCGATTGACCACCAATCCAGAGGGAGAAATTAATACTATCCCGACTCCAGCGACGATATCACCTTGGGGTCCCGTCCTTGAAGCACCGTCGAAGAACATTCACCAAATGACATCATGTGAAGTCATGTTTGAGTTAACGACTTCGTCTGGGATTTTTTCATAGATTCTAGCTATTTCTGAGCCTGGATGGGCTGCTAAGAAGTTGGCCAAGGCTTGACCTTTGACAGCCTTCTGTGGAACGAAAACCATGTCATAGGGGGACAACAATATCGCCCAGGTGGCTAGACGAGAACTGAGTACGCCCGACTTGGTCATGAGAACCCTGAGGGGGTTAACTCGTAAGACAACATGGATGGTCTGCCATGTCACATAGTGTCATGTTTTTTGAATGGCGAACACCAAGGCAATGTATTCCTTCTCCACGGCGGTGTACCTATGCTCCGGCCCCACCATCATTCGGTTGAGGTAATAGATGGCTTGTTCGTGCCCTGCATCATTGTTCTGTGCTAGCATGGTGCCGAGGGAGTGTTCTATTGCCCGCACATAGAGCAGAAAGGGCTTTCCGGCGACCGGGACTACCAGAACCAACGGATTCGACAGGTATTCCTTAATGTCATCAAAGGCGCGTTAACATTCCTCATTCCATACGAAAAGACATCTTTCTTCATGAATTGTGTGAATGGTTGACATCGCCCTGAGAGGTTAGATATGAACCTCCTGATGTAGGCTAGTCTTCACTGAAGGCCTCGGAGTTCACGGAGGTTCCTCGGTGGACTCATCTCCGGGATTACTTTTGTTTTATCGGAGTCTATGTGAATATCCCGGGAAGTAAGGACAAAGCCTAATAATTTTCCGCTGGACACGTCCAGGAAGGACTTGGTGGGATTCATCTTCAGATTGTCTGCTCACATAAGATCGAACATTGTCCTCAAATCATGCAAGTGATCATCTTTGGAGCGGCTTTTAACGGCGATATCGTCAACGTAATACTCCACCATCTTGTGCAAGTGATCTCTGAAGATGACACCCATAGCTCGTTGATATGTAGCACCGGCGTTCTTCAGGCCGAAGGGCATGACTGCGTAATAATACACGTCGATCGGTATTCGAAATGACGTATGCTTCTCATCATCTGAAGACATTTTGATTTAATTGTACCCTGAAAAGTCATCCATAAAGGACATGCGCTCAAAGCCATACGTATTATCGATCATTATGTTGGTGATCGGAAGAGAAAATTCATCCTTAGGATATGCCGCATTCAGATTGTGGAAGTCGATGCAGATTCGGATCTTTCCATTCTTCTTGATGACTGGTACTATATTAGCTACCCAGTCTGGGAGTTGCTCCTCGCGGATGAAATCGTTAGCTATAAGCTTGTTTACTTCTGCTTCGATAGAGTTTATGATGTCTGGACGGAACCGTCGTTGCTGTTGTTTGATGGGTTTTGCGTCCGAATGAATATTGAGCTTATGAAGTACGATCTCGGGTTTAGCCCTGGCATATCTTCATAGCTCCAAGCGAAGACGTTGATATATTCTCTGACAAGTTGCAACAACGACTCCCGCTCATCGTCCGTCAGGCTTTTACTGATGAAGATTGTCTTCGAGGAGGATCCATCACCGAGGTCAACTTGGATGACCTCATCTTCAGTAGGAGGGTCTCGTAGTTCAAAGCGCTTCTTCCACTGTACATCAAGCTGTTGGACCCATGGCTCCAATTCAATAGATACAAGCAGATCTTCGTCTTCTTCCTGAATGTCAGCGGATGCCATGTTGACTGACAATGTCTGCCTAAATATATCTCCAATACTATCATCGAAATCGTATGTAGGCAATTCAGATGAGTGAGAATGCCACTCGTATTTCTCATCGGAGCTTTCGGGCGTTGTTGCTGGTGTAACATAACCGAGACCGTATCTGGACTTACTGTAATAATCTTGAGGTTTTCTAGACGGGGCTGACAACTGCAGAGGCGATCGTCCGGTCGTTGCCGTAATTCAGACCTGGGATAGTCTCCATGTCGTACCCTTATTTTTGCATAAAATACTTAGCTCGAGAACTATATAGGTAGAGTGGCAATCTTTCAGTGTCGGGTTCGAGATCGAACTCTTTTGGCATGAAAGGTTGAGGACCTTCTTTTCAGCCGAAGATGATCGTGTGATCCCCTTTGCTTCTGCCTGGGACTCGGAAGTAGGTACCTCCAATGGGAGTAAGTCGATTTGTGGTATGGACGATTGTCGCATGTGTGTGCAGGTTAATATCCAGACCGTACTCCATAGCATGCATCAGATTAAGCTTATTACACTCATGATAGTTCAACGACAACCTTTTATTAATGAAATAAGGTATTTTGTCGAAAGAAATTACATCATCAGCCGAGGGACTATCAACATGTGCAACCACATATTTTGCGAGTTCTGCCTCCTCTTCAGCTACCCCCTGTATGACTGGAGGCTGGAACGACGTCTTGGGCAGCTTGACCACTAAGGGTTCTATTTGTGGCATCGGCTTGCTTGAGGGCCTCAGATCAATACTTGGCTGTCGGCTTGTCTTGGGGAGGCAATAACCATCGGCTCAACAGAGGACCTTGCATCTTTCGATCGTCTTTGATTGGATTTTGGCAATCAGATCACCATCGGCTCCACTGAGGGCCTCGCATCTTTCGATCACATTTGATTGGATTTTGGCAATCGAATCACCATCGCCTCCACGACCGGTTTTGGCTCATGGCTGGACCTTAGGAGTCGGATGACCATTGGTTCCAAATGTACAGCTGGGGCGGGGGAACGGACACCTATTTGTGCAATATTGCGACAAGGGGTACGGTTTTGCCTGGTTTATGGGCCTGGAGATAGATTTTTAGAGGTTCCTATGACCCTGTTATGGCCTCCAGTTCATCAGTTATGTGCTTCTTATATTCTTCATATAGACAAGCCTCAGAGGAATAGTAAGACTCAACCCCTTTTAAGGGATCGATGTCGACGAATTCTATCTTCATGAAGCCGTGCTTACTGACATACTTGATGTACTGGTGGAGTGTGGACGGCACGATCATGTAGTCATGTATCCATGGACGTCCCAAGAGGATATTATAGGATGTATCTGCGTCTATGACGTAGCAGGTAACCTCCGTCCTCAGATCGCCGATCTGATATTTCAAGCGAATCTTTTCCAGATTATAGCTTCTTCCCGAGTTAAAATCGTTAATGGCAGTGTTGGTCGATACAAGCCGGTGCATAGGGATGTCCAGGAGTTGAAGCAAGCTTTTTGGGATAATGGTTATTGACGAGCCATGATCGATGTACATCCGATCCACCTTGATGTTGCCTATGTATCCAGTGTAGTACAAGGGGCGATCATACAAGTTAGTCTTGATTAACATGCCTTGTGGGGTGAATACGATGTTGGGCATTGCATCTACACAATTGTTGCCCTGCAGATCTGCTGACGAGTCCTCCCCTGTAGACTTGACCTGGGCTAAGTAGGCGTCAGCATTCTGGAGTGCTTCGCTCAATGCCACGCAAAGATCCTTGGAGAGTCTTGGAGCTCGTATAACGACAACTTTGCTGGCATATTAGCCAGTTGTGCTAGTATGTCAAAGTTGTAAGGTCTCTCCAGCCCCTGAGGTACGTCCTTACGGAGCGACCTGTCTAAGCGGGTCTCCTTCGGCTTGGATCTGTCTACCGGTGGAGACTGAGATGGTCCCGGAATATCAGTAGCAGGCAACGTTGTCGGCTGAGGGTCCTCAACTGAATTACCTAGAGTGGGCTGGAATTATGCACCAGATCGGGTAACAACGGCTGCCGTCTCCTCAGCTTCGGCTGAGATCGTATGGCAAGATCTGGACTTCTTGCCCTTTTTTATTAGTTGAAGATGGCACCGCCTGGGTAACTTCGGGCACTAAGTCTAGGTGGACCCACATGACCTCCCCTCGTGACGTAGTGAGAGGCACTAATCCAGTCGTCTGGCTTCGGGAAGGTGGAAGGTTAGTAACCTCCATTGTTGCCCGGGGGACGGGTACTACCCCATCTTGAATTTTTGTTGGGGGGAAGTCACCGAACTGGACGGATACCATGTTTGCAGCCATGGTAACCTCTTCGAAATATAGCGACAAAGCTTTGGTGTTGATGAGGTTCTGGATGTGCTGCTTTAGTGTGAAGCACTCCTGCGTAGGGTGGTGGACATAGCAGTAGAAGTGACAATACTTCGGATCCTCGATCTCTGCTGGTCGAGGCTCGTGTTTTACATCGCGGAGTCGGATCCTACCCACCTTCAGGAGCATGTCGAAGATAGGCTTGACATGGCTATCTTCAAAAGAGTATGTCATCTCTTTGGGCTTCGAAACTTCTGCTTGCTTTTGTTCAGGCTTTTTGGTCATACCGGCGACCATGGCCTGTTTGCCTTTGGTGTCCCGGTTATTGGTGGTGCCGCCACTGTTGTTATTATTGGAGGTGGTAACAGGATGTTTGCCTTTGTCCTCTCCATCTGGGATGTGTAATCCCAGCTGGCGGGCCTTCTTTAACTTTACCTCTGCATTGGTAGCGCTTATGATGAAGGTCGTCCAATCCCTGAACTGATCTTCGCCCATCCAGAGGCTGATTGCAGGGAGCAACTTCTTTGGCAGATTTTGATCAAGGAGTTTTCGGGATTGCCTTGGGGCAATCTCATCGCGGTTTGGCAGAACTGCTCGATGTAGTTTCTCGTTAGCTTTCTTTCTCCCTGGACGACATCCATAAGAGACGATATCGTCACGTCATGTTCCACTTCGTAGAACCTTTCCATGAACATGCGTTTGAAGTCGTCAAAGGAATAGATGTATTTGTCCGGGAGGTTACGGTACCAGTCGAATGCGATTCCCTCCAATGCTCCGATAAATAATCGTGTAAGGATGGCGTCACTATACGGCAAGTGGTCCATCGTGACCTCAAAATACGTCATGTATCGGCTAACAGAGGTCTTTCCGTCATATGAATCGATATGAAACGGTTTGTACCATGGCGAAAAAGGAACATCTCTCCACGCAACGGGATACGGCTGGCGTATTCTGAGGTCTCGGGAGGAGTCTCGGGCATTGAACATTGCTCGAAGCACTTAAACTTCTCTCATTGCCTCACTGGCTTTATCTGTAGCTGAGGGAGCGGATATTCCAGGAGGGTTGTCATCCAGAAAAGGAGCAGTCGTGTTTGAGTCCGCATTGACTGTGGGTCCCAAGCTTGTTTGTCCAGGCGTCCTTGCTGCTTAAGTCGGCAAGGCAGCTTTGATTTTGTCTACTGACTTGACCAAGGATAGGAGCATGGCTTCAAGTACTTCTAGACGTTGTCGATCAGTAGGTCCTTTATGATCATCGTCGGTCATAAAAGACTGTCCGTACATGGGTAGACGTGGAAGGGACCGTCGAAGAGGTGCTCTCCGTGTCATACTCCCGTATAGCAAAATCATCGGAGAACGTTAGAATGTTCTCCTCCTCAGACTCGGAAGGGGTGCTACTTGGCAAAGGTGGTCACCCTCGGGGACGTCCAAGTCTGTTGCATAATTCCAGTAGATCGCTACCCCCTGTGTATCCTTTTGGAACACCGGGTTGTTGCATATATTCAGGGGACTGCTACCCCAAGCTTCATCTACCCTAGGGAGGTCGAGGATGCACCCTCGGGTGTTGGAAGCTTCTTTCTGGAATGGGTGCCTAGGTAGACACCCCCTGTGGTCGCCGACGGCAATCCTCCCGATGAGAGTTTTCTTGCAGTGCGGGCTGAGATTGCCGGACTGGAGGAGCCTATCTTCTTGCCTTCCTTATCGGTAGGAACCTTCCGAGTGGAATTACAAGAGGCAAAGGAAAACTCTTCATCTCCCAGAATGAGTTGTTGTCAGACATGTGTTGGCTGGTGCAATCGTTGGAAAATGGACTGCCGATCTTCAGGTGCTGCTGTCTTATTGCCACAACAGTTGATGATGATTTGGCTACAATGATGTCCTGAAAAGGGCTCATCACACGCCAATGTTGCTTCTCTCTCCTTACGTTTGTGAGTAATTATCTCTCAAAAGTCGATAACAAATTGATCTACCATTGCATCCAATTTGTGGACTCGGGTATTTCGAGTACACGGGCGCGTAGGTATCATGTTTGCTCCCTGATCCGAGGCTAGTAAAAGTACTTGCTCTCGTTCATAATTGGAAGAATTTTGGGACCCACCCTGTCCGTTTGCCACTGAGGGCTGGACGTGGGTGGTTATGTACAACTTTCTATCAGAAGCCCGCATAACAGTTAACGGTGCTCGCGGACGGTCAGCAGCTTGGACAGTTGACTGGGCTTGTTGGGCCCGTACTGCCCTAGACTTCTTCGACTTAGCACCCGAAGGCGCGTAGTAAGAAGAGTCCAGATTGGAACATTCCTCATTCTCAATGGGCCGCATGGAGTCAGGTGTACATGAGAGACGGTAAAAAATAGAGCTTCTGATAAGGCCGCATGGGGCAGCATGTCTACGCCAGGATTGGCTGCCGCATAGGCCATCTACCTGCGGCCAGAGTTAGCTGCCACATAGGATATCTGCCTGCGGCCAGAGTTGGCTGCCGTTTAGGCAGACTGTCCATTTTTCTTATACCGCCTCTTCTTCGTCCTCATGGGTTTTCCTTGTGCCCCCAAAAGCTCAGCATCGTAGTATTTTTCTCTGCAGGATTTGGAGACAGTAGGGTTCTCTGCGGTCTGAAGCAAGGCCGCAGGAGAGCTTTGATCATCGTCTTGGGACGCAGAAAGAGCTTCTTCGAGAACGTGACGAAGGGAAGCAGTTTTGCGCTTCGACGTCCTGCGGGTTCTCTTCGGGTTGGCTCACTTCTGTGATAGGCTGGCTCTCCCTTCAGAAAGCATTTCTTCGGATGCTTGTTGGTCAAAACGAATCACAAGCATTTTTACGTAGAGCCGAGCTTGGACGCGTTGGATTGCATCACCAACTTCTCATCAGAGGAAAATGAAGTCCCCAAGCAGAGTCGCCATCGTGTTTGCCATTTAATTATCAAAACAAGAATTACAGAGAAACTTGATTTGATTGCATACTTTAAGTACAACAGAGAGCCTAGAATGAAATCCTAGAAAACAATCTAAGTAAAATTTGTTTTGATTCTAGAGGGTGACGGTGGAGGCTCGGAAGAAGTGTAGGAACTCTACCTTACTCCTTGGACTATCAGACACTGTCTTTGTCTTGAGAAAATTGCCAGCCTTTAGCATGGGTGTGGTACCCTACTATTTATAGTAATTTCTGAATGAAGTGTATTTTGGGCCGCATAGATGGTCTCGTGGCTGTAACAGCACACGAAGACTCGGTCTTTGGCTGTCAGCTGGTGGTTTATTGAGATTTTTTTGTTGCAGCAAATCTGGGTGGTTGAGACTTGGTCAACTTGCCATGTGTCCCCCCACAGAGTACAGTCTGAATCGTTTTGGCCACATAGTGGCCTTAGGAGTCTTTCTTCTATGGCTTGGTTTCACTTGGCTGTAAAACCCCTAAATTTCTACTATTTTTTTATTATTTTTTTGTACTAATTTAAAATTTTGTATTGTACGTCGCGTAGTCGTATTGTACGTCGCGCAAGAAATTTTATTTTTCGTAATTGTTCGACGAGTGCGATTATGTGCGAGCGCACATATTTTTGAAAAATATTTTTTTCTTTTTTTTTATAGTTTCAAAATAATATACATAATAATTATTTTGTTATCGTTCCAAAATTTCCAAGTTTGTTATTTTACTTATAAAGCCTTTCATTAATACAGTTATAATAATAAATAATTTTTCCTATAAAATGGTATATTAGAAAAGTGTATATTTGTAAATATTATTTGTGCAAACATATTTCGTAATTAATTATTAGTTATTTTTTAAATAATAATGTAATTTTTAAAATTATTATTAATAGTATTTTTGGAATAATATATTTCAAAATTATGGTGGCAATTTAAATCTTGATTTGAATTTATGGAGTTATTTAAATAGTTAAATATTTAAAATTTGATTTATCCCATTGATTCTAAACTAAAATAATTTAATTTAAATTGGATTGTATTTGGAATTGGATTTGAATGATTTCAATTAAATTACGAATTATCTAAATTGGGTTTAAATATTCCTAATCTCTATCCAACTGGAATTTCCACATCCTATAAATAGGCAGGTATTCCTCCAATTTTCTATCATTCATTATTCCTCCAAAATATTTTCCACCACAAATATGTGTGCCTCGTGTCGGTGTTCCATCCATCCTCGTGTCAGCCATGACGGCCTCGGGTCCGACCTCGGTGTCTTTTCAATAAATTATTTTTCTTTACATATACATCATTGCTTCCGTATCCGACATGCCAGACACGACCCCAGTAGACAGGTTTCTTGTGTCCGATATATGGACACAAACCCTGACACAACCCAAAATCCTAACCCTACCCTAACTCTTAATCCATTCGCCCGGGGACTGTGCCGTCGCCGCCTACCGGCGAGTGGACCGCAACGACTACCCTCATCATCCTCACCACTCCCCTCGGACAGCCACCCAGACCACCCTCATCATCCTCACCACTCCCCTCAGACAACCACCCAGACCACCCTCATCATCCTCACCACTCTCCTCAGACAGCCATCCAACCCAGCTCCCATCACGACCACCACCGCCGCAGCGCGGCCACCCGTCGCAGACTGCCCCGACACCATCGCACGTCCAAACACCGGCCACCATGGCCGAGCGCCACCACCACAAAATCGGAACCCACCACCACCACCACCAAGAAAGGAAAAAAGAAAACCCAAAAATCCAACACACACCACCACCGCCCATACCTGAGCGTCGAGCTCTCACCGCCGCGACCAGCTCACCTTCGACCGTCGGCGAGTCCAGTGCGGCCATCAGCGCCAGCGCCGAGCACCGACCCCTCTTCCCCAGCTCCTATTCCTCCGTCCAGCAACGGCGACCAATCGCCGCCCCGCACAGCTCCACCGCCTCACTTGGCCGGCAGCTCCGCCAGAAACCCTAGTCGTCGGGCCCGTGTCCGCCGCTCCTCTCCGCCCGATCCCGCGTGCGCCGCCCCGCGTCCTCACCCCTCTTCCTTCACATCCTCTCCGGCCGCCTCGTCCAGACCGACGCTCTCCGCCCCCACCTGGTCGCTACGCCACCGCCGCCTTCACGAGCTCCGCTCCGTCGCGCTGCTCGCGGACGACCGCCGCTCACCTCTCCTCCCCGTCGCTCATCTCCTCCTCTGCCCAATCCGCCGACACCGGTCCTGGCTGCCTCCCCCGCAGCCGGCGACGGCAGCGCCTCCACCAAACCCTCTCTCCGTCGAGCCGCTCGCCTCCGGTCCCGAGCGCCAACACCGGCGATCGCCCGTACGTGTCCAAACCACCTCTGCCGCCGCGTCGACCGTGCCGACGCGGGCGCGTCCGCCTCCTACACCTTCGAGCGCCGCGCGCCACCCATCCCGGCCGCTCCGATCTCCCTTTTCCTCCGCAGCCCCCGCCGCCCCTTTCTCCCGAAGTCCCCCGCTCTCTCACTCCCTCTCTCCTCTTCTAAGTAATGGAGAAAAAAAAACACAGTAAATATTTTTGTTGTTTCTGTTTTGGTATTTTTTGTTTTGGTTTCGTTAATTGTGTCTTTTGTATCAGTTATTATTATTATTATTATTATTATTATTATTATTATTATTATTATTATTATTATTATTATCAGTGTTAATGAGTGTTAATATTACTGTTCACTATTGTTAGGATACTGTATTATTAAATTAATTTATATATCTATTATTTTAGTATGCTATATTCTGAAAATACAAGATAGTAGTAGTACTAGTATTTTGATGTTATCATGTTCATGGTATTATATTATTATTTTAGAAATTTTCTAAAAATAAATATTTTGACCAATAAATTTAGTTTCAAAAATTATAAAATAAATTACTAGTATTTATCAAATATTTTAATTAATATAGTTTCTATCTCAAACCATATTTCTACAAACTTAGAGCTTTTGCCTTAAAAACAACTTTCGATTTTTGGGTGTTTAATTGAAAGACTAATAAATTATAATTCAAATTATTATAAAATATTTTCTAAAAACCAAATATATTAATTGACTTCTACGGTTTTTTTCCATCTCGTGATTTCAGTCCATCTTTTCTATCCCTTCCAAATCTGGACTACCTTAGGTCCACTCTAACTAATTTGACCGTCCTGGACCCGATAGAACCGTCCGTATCGACATCAGAGGTCACCTTGTGTAGTTGTTACCCAAAGTCGCAGTTTGTGCCACCATGATCATAGCACCACACCAGGCAGCTCACCAGGCGTCGTAACAGACAAGTATATCTTGCTAATTTACTGTCATATTATTATTTTATGATTATTTACTTTGTTTCATATTGTTAGTTTCCTTTGATATAAATTGTGCGTCCAAGCTACACTTGGGTGCAAGCGACTCTATTAGTCGTTTTATTTTACTATATGCATGTTAACTTAGTGTTAGCGGACTACCTTCTTGTTGGGGGATATCCTTATATCTCCTTGGCCATGACACACACACTACACGGTTTGAGACAGTTTGCTAGGGACACGACTTATTGACTAGCTATCTCTAAAGTCGTGTGACGGATAGATGATCGTAACTGCTATGACTAGGGTTGTAGAGGCTCAAGCAGTTACAAAACTGGACGAGCCATGGATATGACTTGAACAGTATAGGAAATAATGGGGGAGGACAGTCGCTAGTGCGTATGGGAAGCCAAACAGGTAAACCAAAGTCTCCGGATGGAACTGTGGCCATATATTTGCAGATACCCTCTGACGTTTTGGACGTTACGGCCGGATACAGATGACTGGATGCCAGTTACGTACACATAGCCTAAAATCCCACCCATGCGCATGAAAGTTGTCCTCTAAATTGTACATTAGGCGGTTAGAATCTCCTTGCATATTTGTGTCTAGGATAGTCTTTTATACATTATGATTCTGACAGTTCATATTAGCTTGTTCTTCCTGTATCTTGCTACGTCCGTCTAAGGACCTGGTTTTTCCCCAGGTGTGTGTGTTCATGTCTTCTGCAGGTATTCTAGCCAAGGCCGTGGTCTTCTCCATTCCTTCGAAGACAATTGCGCTTGGTTCGTCTTGCCATTTTTATCGTTCGATTTATTGTACATTTCTTTCGTTAGGATAGTTGGTAGTGGACTTTGTCTCCGCCCAACGATTGTATCATAAATATTCAAGTTAATTTTTATATTATTATTCTTTTTATTGTGGATGAGATTTAGTTTGTCTTGGATTACTATATTTTACAGCTTATGTATATATACTAGGCCTTGTACTTCGTATGTATACAGCTGGCATATCTGCGTACTTAGTCCTACGTATATTGGGACTGGGGCGTTACATATTTTTGTGGTGGCCCATGCAGGTCTAGATAAATTGTTTGATTACTTTACCATACCAAGCAAGCCTGCGTATAGGATTAGAGTCTAGGATCTCATCTACATACTTGACCGCCTTCTCCTCGAGTTGCATCTTGTTTGATACCTTCTATCGTGATTCGTGCCCTTCTTTCGTGCTTGATAGAGATTAATAGGCTAACCCATACTAGGTGGACATGACCCATTGTTCCATCACCCTACTAGTTTAACTCTTGTAAGTTGGGTAGAATGCCTTATGACCTAGCAATCCCTTTGTCCTTATGACCTATATTAGCAAGTTCACTTAGGTTCTAGAATTTAGAGGACCCTAACCCATCTAGTCAACCAAAGACTTGGACAAGAGAGACTATCGGACGACCATATAGAGACCAACATAGGATATAACTTAGAGTCTTAAGAAGTTTGAACTAGTTCCACTTCTTTCAATATTAATCGTGCCTATGTTTTTATTATTTTTGACTATCCTATGCTGCTAGTGTAGCTTAAGTTTTGCAAGCTTATTCCCTTATCGAGCTTGATCATGACATGTTTTATTGGGTGTGCACCCACTAACATATTGTCTAATCAGAACCGGTGCATGATGGTCTGATCAACCTATTGCACTTTCGTTCGCTTTTATCTATCATTATACGTGGATGGGGACATAGTTAAACTTGTCCTCTAAGGTCCCATCCGCGACAGCCTTGGCAATTCTTTTTGAATTACTCCCTCGCCGTTGAACCACATATATATTGATATTCGAAAACTTCTTTGGACTCATATTGGTTCTCATCTTTCACTTATTTTGACAAAGACTCGTACCTAGTAGATAAACCCAAGGTATCACCTTTAGTTATCCCCAACTATTGCCAAAATAGTTAGCCACCGACCAACCGATGGGACTATATCCCCATCTCGAGTTACTCGTCCTTTCCCTTGACCCTAGATTCATTGTCGCGACCATCATTCACCCCCTAAATTAAATTCGTGATTTATTTTCGTAGTTATCGAAGTCACGATTTTCTAATGCATGTTGTGAACGTCGTGATTTGATTGTTCCTCATTGATATACCTTTGTACCCTCTCAATCCCCTACTTATTTTTTATTTCGAGGACGAAATTCTTTTAAGTTGGGTAGGATGTAAAACCCCTAAATTTCTACTATTTTTTATTATTTTTTTGTACTAATTTAAAATTTTGTATTGTACGTCGCGTAGTCGTATTGTACGTCGCGCATGAAATTTTATTTTTCGTAATTGCTCGATGAGTGCGATTATGTGCGAGCGTACATATTTTTGAAAAATATTTTTTTCTATTTTTTTATAGTTTCAAAATAATATACATAATAATTATTTTGTTATCGTTCCAAAATTTCCAAGTTTGTTATTTTACTTATAAAGCCTTTCATTTATACAGTTATAATAATAAATAATTTTTTCTATAAAATGGTATATTAGAAAAGTGTATATTTGTAAATATTATTTGTGCATACATATTTCGTAATTAATTATTAGTTATTTTTTAAATAATAATATAATTTTCGAAATTATTATTAATAGCATTTTTGGAATAATATATTTCGAAATTATGGTGGCAATTTAAATCTTGATTTGAATTTATGGAGTTATTTAAATAGTTAAATATTTAAAATTTGATTTATCCCATTGATTTTAAACTAAAATAATTTAATTTAAATTGAATTGTATTTGGAATTGGATTTGAATGATTTCAATTAAATTACGAATTATCTAAATTGGGTTTAAATATTCCTAATCCCTATCCAACTGGAAATTCCCACATCCTATAAATAGGCAGGTACTCCTCCAATTTTCTATCATTCATTATTCCTCCAAAATATTTCCCACCACAAATATGCGTGCCTAGTATCGGTGTTCCATCCATCCTCGTGTCAGCCGTGACGGCCTCGGGTCCGACCCCGGTGTCTTTCCAATAAATTATTTTTTCTTTACATATACATCGTTGCTTCCGTATTCGACATGCCAGACACGACCCCAGTAGATAGGTTTCTTGTGTCCGATATATGGACAAAAACCCCGACACAACCCAAAATCCTAACCCTACCCTAACTCTTAATCCAGTCGCCCGGGGACTGTGCCGTCACCGCCTGCCGGCGAGTGAACCGCAATGACCACCCTCATCATCCTCACCACTCCCCTCGGACAGCCACCCAGACCACCCTCATCATCCTCACCACTCCCCTCGGACAGCCACCCAACCCAGCTTCCATCACGACCACCACCGCCGCAGCGCGGCCACCCGTCGCAGACTGCCCCGACACCAACGCACGTCCAAACATCGGCCACCATGGCCGAGCGCCACCACCACAAAATCGGAATCCACCACCACCACCACCAAGAAAAGAAAAAGAAAACCCAAAAATCCAACACACACCACCACCGCCCATACCTGAGCGTCGAGCTCTCACCGCCGCGACCAGCTCACCTCCGACCGCCGACGAGTCCAGCGCGGCCATCAGCGCCAGCCCCGAGCACCGACCACTCTTCTCCATCTTCTATTCCTCCGCCCAGCAACGGCGACCAACCGCCGCTCCGCACAGCTCCGCTGCCTCACTTGGCCGACAGCTCCGGCCAGAAACCTTAGTCGTCGCGCCCGTGTCCGCAGCTCCTCTCCGCCCGATCCTGCGTGCGCCGCCCCGCTTCCTCACCCCTCTTCCTTCACATCCTCTCCGGCCGTCGCGTCTAGACCGGCGCTCTCCGCCTCCACCTGGTCGCTACGCCACCGCCGCCTTCACGAGCTCCGCTCCGCCACGCTGCTCGCGGACGACCGCCGCTCCGCCGTGCTGCTCGCGGACGACCGCCGCTCACCTCTCCTTCCCGTCGCTCATCTCCTCCTCTGCCCAATCCGCCGACACCGGTCCTGGCTGCCTCCCCCGCAGCCGGCGACCGCAGCGCCTCCACCAAACCCTCTCTCCGTCGAGCCGCTCGCCTCCGGTCCCGAGCGCCAACGCCGGCGATCGCCCGTACGCGCCCAACCCCCTCTGCCGCCGCGTCGACCGTGCCGACGCGGGAGCGTCCGCCTCCTCCACCTTCGAGCGCCGCGCGCCACCCATCCCGGCCGCTCCGGTCTCCCCTTTTCCTCCACAGCCCCGTCGCCCCTTTCTTCCGAAGTCCCCCGCTCTCTCACTCTCTCTCTCCTCTTCTAAGTAATGGAGAAAAAAAACACAGTAGATATTTTTGTTGTTTCAGTTTTGGTATTTTTTTGTTTTGGTTTCGTTAATTGTGTCTTTTGTATCAGTTATTATTATTATTATTATTATTATTATTATTATTATTATTAGTGTTAATGAGTGTTAATATTACTGTTAGCTATTGTTAGGATACTGCATTATTAAATTAATTTATATATCTATTATTTTTAGTATGCTATATTCTGAAAATACAAGATAGTAGTAGTACTAGTATTTTAATGTTTTCATGTTCATGGTATTATATTATTATTTTAGAAATTTTCTAAAAATAAATATTTTGACCCATAAATTTAGTTTTAAAAATTATAAAATAAATTACTAGTATTTCTCAAATATTTTAATTAATATAGTTTCTATCTCAAACCATATTTATACAAACTTAGAGCTTTTGCCTTAAAAGCAACTTTCGATTTTTGGGTGTTTAATTGAAAGACTAATAAATTATATTTCAAATTATTATAAAATATTTTCTAAAAACCAAATATATTAATTGACTTCTACGGTTTTTCTCCATCTCGTGATTTCAGCCCATCTTTTCTATTCCCTTCCAAATCTGGACTACCTTAGGTCCACCCTAACTAATTTGACCGTCCTGGACCCGATGGAACCGTTCGTGCCGACATCAGAGGTCACCTTGTGTAGTTGTTACCCAAAGTCGCAGTTTGTGCCACCATGATCATAGCACCACACCAGGCAGCTCACCAGGCGTCGCAACAGACAAGTATACCTCGCTAATTTACTGTCATATTATTTATTTTATGCATTATTTACTTTGTTTCATATTGTTAGTTTTCTTTGATATAAATTGCGCGTCCAAGCCACACTTGGGTGCAAGCGACTCTATTAGTCGTTTTATTTTACTATATGCATGTTAACTTAGTGTTAGCGGACTACCTTCTTGTTGGGGGATATCCTTATATCTTCTTGGCCATGACACACACTACACAGTTTGAGATAGTTTGCTAGGGACAACGACTTATTGACTAGCTATCTCTAAAGTCGTGTGACGGATAGATGATCGTAACTGCTATGACTAGGGTTGTAGAGACTCAAGCAGTTACAAAACTGGACGAGCCATGGACATAACTTGAACAGTATGGGAAATATTGGGGGAGGACAGTCGCTAGTGCGTATGAAAGCCAAACAGGTAAACCACAGTCTCCGGATGGAACTGTGGCGATATATTTGCAGATATCCTCTGACGTTTTGGACGTTACGGCCGGATACAGATGACTGGATGCCAGTTACGTACACATAGCCTAAAATCCCACCCATGCGCATGAAAGTTGTCCTCTAAATTGCACATTAGGCGGTTAGAATCTCCTTGCATATTTGTGTCTAGGATAGTCTTTTATATATTATTATTCTGACAGTTCATATTAGCTTGTTCTTCCTGTATCTTGCTACTTCCGTCTGAGGACCTGGTTTTTCCCCAGGTGTGTGTGTTCATGTCTTCCGCAGGTATTCTAGCCAAGGCCGTGGTCTTCTCCATTCCTTCGAAGACAATTGCGCTTGGTTCGTCTTGCCATTTTTATCGCTCGATTTATTGTACATTTCTTTCATTAGGATAGTTGGTAGTGGACTTTGTCTCCGTCCAACGATTGTATCATAAATATTCAAGTTAATTTTTAAATTATTATTCTTTTTATTGTGGATGAGATTTAGTTTGTCTTGGATTACTACATTTTACAGCTTATGTATATATACAAGGCCTTGTACTTCATATGTATACAGCTGGCATGTCTACGTACTTAGTCCTACGTATATTGGGACTGGGGCGTTACATTGGCCACATGGGATCTTCGAGAGCCTTGCTTCTGCGGCTCGAGTCCACTTAGCCGCATGAGGTCTCCAAGAGCCTTACTTCTGCGGATCGGCTCCACTTGGCCGCATGAGATCTTTGGGAGCATTCTTTCTGCGGCTCAAGTCCACTTAGCTGCATGGGATCTTCAGGAGCCTTGCTTCTGTGGGTCGAGTCTACTTGGACGCATGGGGCCTCCAAGAGCCTTGTTTCTGCGGCTTGAGTCCACTTGGCCGCATGGAGTGATGATCCGCATAAACTCTATCTTTTCCATGCTTCTACAGGGACGCTAGAAGCATCATTGGAAACGAGGTCTCCTGGGGAGCCGCATGAAAAGCCGCTAGTTGGTGTGTTGTCTCTTAGCCGTATGACCTGATGCACACGGTTTGGATTGAGTTGGCCTTTGGTGATTTTCCATGCTTCTACACTTACGAACCAACAATCTCACGAATTACGAGTGGACCAATATCGTCACCTACCGTATATTGACTAAGATTATTGAAAATACAATTCATCGGTTCCAAAGCTATGATACTAATATTATAATTACGAATGTAGAGAATTTACCTTAAGATGATGGATACCAAGCACAAAATTGTATAAAAATAGCAACAAGAGCAAAACATACAAACTTAATGTGGTTTAGCCAAGATCAGCCTATGTCCTTGGGACAAGGGAAGAATATATTGAATCAATGTGAGAAACTTTATAGTAACCAACATCGTATAACAAAAGCCTCCCTTATGAAATCTCCAACGAGTTTTCTCAATTTTCTCTTTTTAGTTTTATTAGGATTTTCAAGAACAACCTCTAGTAAAGCCTACTTATTATCCTTAAGCGTACTGCCGACTCTTGGCTGTGGCATTGTGGCTTGAATAACCTAGTTGAAATTGGGTTTGTGTGAAAAAAATCCTTTCGGTATCGATTGATCACGACAAATGAACTTGTTCGCCATCGAAAAAAGGGGAGACAAAAGGTTTTTGATTGAAACTTTTGTATTTCGATTACAAACAGAACAATATACAATATAGGACTTAGATGTAGTCATTTGAGTACACTTTTGTTTTATTTGGGAACTGTGTCGATGGAGCGAATGGTAATGCGTTGACTCCGTTGATGATCCGACGACGATCTTGAATTCTCTGAAGGTCTGGGTTGCTTTGGATGCCGGAGCATTTTGCAGGAAAGAAGACGTGAAGTGTCTCTCCTGATCTCTGGATATGATCTGTGGATATCTACATATCTTGAAGGAATGGTCCTTCTATTTATAGGCAGCAGGCTGAGCTGCCTCTGTGCGCATACGTAGGATGTGCCTGGATGTGAGAATGCCACATGGCTGATGCTGGCGGAGGCGCATGGATGATGCGCCTCGAATCTGTTTGAACTATTGCGTTGGGCTGCGGTGGAGCTGACACGTGGCAGTTGCGAAAATTCGATTGTTGCTGAGATCTTGGGTGATTAGCACCCATTTTGAGTAGAACTGAGTCAAAAGACATGTGGCGCATGTCTGTGGCTTCAAAGATCTCACATTTGGAAGAGAGTGATCTGTCTTGATGCGCCTAGGATCAAGCACATGGAAAGGACTGAGCTACTGTCTTTAGGGATCAGGAGCGAGTCCGTGTGCATGGCTTTTGAGGCACATGCAAGACTTCACATCAGGATGCGCCTAGGATCAGGCGCATGGGGTGACTTGGTCTATGACTTCGAGGAGTCATAGGTAAGTCCAGGCGCATGGCTTTTGAGGCACATGCAGAGACTCGACTTTTATTACTTAAAATCAGGAGTAAGTCTTGGGAGTGAATGGCTTTTGAGGCGTATGCAGTCTTCTAGGCGCATGGCTGCAAGGCGCATGCGAATGAATGATCGGCTACGTGGCAAGGACAGCTGTAGCCGACCAAAAGTGTAATGATGGTGCTGATGTCAGCGGCTCTTCGTTTTCTGCAAAGGACGGCTGATTGGACAGTTCTTTGGAAGATGTGTAGCCGCATTTGTCACTCAGCATTAAATGCTTAATGATGACAAATTTGAAAGGGGGCACATCGGTTAATTTCGATCTGGGCGCATGGGTCTATGTCCTACTGGGCGCATCAGTAGGGGGAGCATGATATCGACGGCACATCTACCATGTCATCCTCTTTGGCCCATCTCTTGAGGTATTCTAGGCGTTAATGGCTGCCTTGATTTTAGCAGAATACAAAAAGACATGTTCATTGCCATAAATGCAAATTTATTGCACGGAAGTCGGAGAGCCTTTCACTTGGCGCATGGTTGTGGGCTGCCCGGGTCTATAATAGCCACATGAAGGGAAGCTTATTTACATTCTTCACTTGTCTTTCCCAAAATGGAGATGAACTCGGCTAGTCCCCTGCTTTGGCGAACCGTCGAACTCCTCATTCGAAGAAGCTTTGACGACGAGCTCCTTCCGAATGTGAAGATGCGCCGAGTTAGTTCTTTCACCATCGGCCCAGTTTTCTTACAAGCCATTGAAAGTGCATGTTGCATCCAAATATCGGAATCTTCGTGTCCCGACACAGGCTGAAGGTGCCCGTTGCATCCAAAGATCGGGGCAGTCGTGCCCCAATTTTTGTTATGATGGAAGAGGCGCAGGTCAGGGCTATCGTGCCTCGATTTTGTTAGGCTAGACGAGCCACTCCTCCAGTTAGAGTGCCCGCATGCTGACGAGGAAGTGATTCGCTCTGACTATATACGGAGATGCGCCTACGCTGAGATGCTGGAATGATGCACCTGGCTGTAGCACTTAAGTGATGTGCCTGACAAGTGATGCGCCTAGCTGTAGCTTTTAGGATTTTCTTTCTCTTTTGTAAAAGAATTCTCCTTTGTAAAGAGTTTTAGACATGTAATAGACTTTCATATAAAATAAAAGCCTAGTTTCTTGATGTCTTATACTCTTTGTTTGTGTTTTGCTGCGCTGAGTACTCTTGTCTGTTCTGGTGCATATCAGTGTGGGGTGCATGAGAATTTATGGCGCATAGGAACTCTGGCCTGAAATTTCATGCTTCTACATAACTGAGACTCTCCCATCTGTGGATTGAATTTTGTTGAAATTGAGTCCAAAATACAGTAAAGCGTGCATCGGAGAAATAACTCTATGTAAGTGTCTTTTCCCCATCATTTTATTTTTTCTTTTTGTTGGACGCTTTTTCATTATTGGCTTTTCTGTGATAATTTTCATTGTTGGCTTTCTGTCGGATGCTTTCCATTGCTTGCCTTTAATTGATTTTTGTATTCATATTGAATTTTGTGTGTGTGTGTGTGTGTGTGTGTGTGAGAGAGAGAGAGAGAGAGAGGAAGAGAGGAAAAAAAAGAGTCATGAACCTTTGTCAGAGCAATTGTAAGTGAAAGCATACGCAAGGTTTAATCATCGAATAGAAATTCCTCTTTCTCTAGGCATCTTTTCAATTAAAGAGTGAATTCGAACATTCTTTCTTTTATCTCCATCCATTAACAAAAACTCCTTCATTCCCTTTTGTTATATATGTTCCTACGATCAATGTGCCTAAATAAAAAGAGCCAAGATAAAATAGAGTAATTGCATGTTGCTATTACTGTTGGCTGGGAATATGTATTATGATTGTGGATATTGTTAGAAGAAAAAATGTTTGGCTACGAAGAAAGTATTATGAGAAAAAACGATAGAAAAGGACACGACATGGACGTTAGAAACAAAGAATAAATAAATGATTTACTCGACATATAGATGTTGCATGGTATTAGATAACATATCAGTTGTATATCATGCATTGGTCACTAAGAACTTGTGCATGAAGTTAATTCTCTCAAATGATCTCCAGGGCACTGGAATCGTGTCGGCCTAGGAGAGATGGAACACTATAAGGCTTGTACGTCCATGCGATTAAAAGAATGTTCAATTGGACTTTACGTTCCAATAAAAATTATGGGGAGTTGTTCATGGACTATCATATAGTTAGACCGCATGCTAACGACAATTATTTTGCAGGCCTAACTGTTTGATGTAGGGATAGGCTTGTGATGCATAAAAAGATATGGGACAAACTTGTGATGCATACAAAAATATGATTTCTAATACTTGTTTTGCATAAAAGGATAGCCGGCCGTAGGTCAGAATCATGGATAAATGATAAGATTATGATTGATGGTTTCCTTATTATGAATTTTAGTTGACCCTAGATAAATAGAAAGATCACATAATAAATGTACGTTGCACATGATTACTGTGTTGGTTTAGGTGAGCTGGATTTATATCGTTCACTAGTGCATTTCCTTATATGCTGACCCTCGCCTTTGCAAGTGCTGGAAATCAAGTGGACATCTAGAGGCAGCATAAGTTTTTTCTTCATTTTTTTAAAGCTTAAATGCTTGGTTCTTTTAAATAAAGGACATGATGTATGGAACATCTTTATTTATTTATTTATTTATTTATTTATTTCATGAGTTGTAAGTCAAGTCTGGTACATTAAACTGGCTATTAAGAGCCTTTATACTTCCTTTGTAAGCTATCAATAAAGTGATTATTTTCTATGTTGTGATTCAACTATATGTTTATTTCCCTTCTCTCAGATCTCATTTTGAAATATCTTATTCAATGTGCACATTCATGTCTTGTGCAAATACCACTTAGATCTGAACGACATCATGTCTGGTGAGG